>VZTE01000362.1:424100-449454 GCA_013397775.1 Eulacestoma nigropectus | reverse complement strand
GGGGGAACCATCGCACCCACCCTGCCCAGTCCCCTGCAGCCACGGGGGAACCATCGCACCCACCCTGCCCAGTGCCCTGCAGCCGCGGGGGAACCATCGCACCCACCCTGCCCAGTCCCCTGCAGCTGCGGGGGAACCATCGCACCCACCCTGCCAGGCCGGGAGCCACCAGCGCCCCTGGCAGCCATGAGCGGAACTGCAGCAAGGGGAAAGCGCCTGCGGCCAAGAGAGGCCGGCACTGGCTGCTGGTTCTGTTTGCTGTTGCTGCCGGTGCTGTTGTTTGTTGCCTTATTTTATATATATATATATTAGTAAAGAACTGTTATTCCTTTGCCCGTATCTTTGCCTGCAAGCCCCATAATTTCAGAGTTACAATAATTTGCAGGGAAGGGGGTCATATTTTCCATTCCAAGGAAGGTTCATACCTTCCTTGGCAGACACCTGTCTTTCAAACCAAGACAAAGAGGAATCTGAAAATATCTTTGCCACAGAAGGAAATGTGCCTCCAGAGCCCTCCAGCCTGAGAGGTGCCTTGCACTCATCACATGGAGATCTTTGGAAATAAATGTCCTTTTGTATTTACAAAGCATCGCTCATCCAGAGAACAGAAAGTGCAAGGAATTACTATTAAATTTTATATTGCAATGCCAAGGCATTCTGAGATTATAGCAAATCATTTTCACATTTCAGTAATTTATTGAAGGTAATTCTTGAGGATTTTACTGCCAGGCAGTCAGGAGGGCTCATAATTAATCTGTGGTTCCCTTGATGCCAGAACAGCCATGGAAATGGGGGTGTCACATGTGCTTTTCCTCTTGTTTTATGGTAAATAATGGGGCTCACATTGTAAGCACTTGGATCTGCCTGAGCCATGTCAGGTTCCAGAAAACCAACAAGGAAAGCCTGACTACAAAAGAACAAAGCTTTGCTCCGTCAGAAAAAGGAGCATGAAATTGTTAAAAAAAAGCCCCCAAAAACTACAGATCTCAGAAATAGAAACAGTGAAGTTTGCCCGTGGTCTCTTGGCTCCAGTGAGTGTCCCAGGATGCCAAAGACTTGTCATCAGAGCCACCAATGGAACATGGGAAGAGCATGCTGCTCCCCTGCTCCTGCTGCTGCCCAAGCTCCCGCTGTTTGTGTCACTAACTCCTCCTGGGAATTTCTATGGATCAGAAATGCCTTTGTGGTGCTGACACGGGGATCATGGAAATAAAATAAAATAAAATACCTGCTGGTGAGATAAAGAGTAGATTTTCTCTCCATGAGACATTACATGCCAGCATGTTCTCTTTAAATCACAGCTGAACATAATTAAATACTTCAAAACGAGATTAGTAAATATTTTTGGTTGTCTGTCATTCATGGAATCACAGGACCCAGTGCCTGGAACAACTGCTGGGACAACTGCTAGAGAGTTTATTTTCCTTGTTCCCTTCATGCTTTGCTTTTCGTGAGAATGTTTGCACAACCCCTTGCTGAAGTGGACTTTCACACCAAAGTTAATTTTTTCAGTTTCATCACTGATGCCTTGATTTAGTTCTTATTCTACAACAGCGTCATTATCCCAACTCCACTGCAGTCAATGAATTTCCATCAATGCAGCAGAACTGGGAGTAGGGCTGGGTTTAAAGGATCTAATGGAGCAGATACTGAAGTCAAAGGGAAAAGATTTTAACTTGGGCTTGTTTGAGGTCAGACTCCAAAAAACTAAATTAGGCCTCCCTAGAAGGGACTGGATATGACCAGAGAAGGAACTTGCTAGGAAAATTAATCCACAAACACCAGAGGTTTATGTCCAAAAAGGAGACAGAGGAGTCCCGTTACTTTATTCGAATAAAGGGAGAGGCCATGGGCATTCCCCTGGGGTCTCTCCAATTGTTAGAGGACGCAGCCTCCTTTTTATCCCAATTTCCCGGCCGCATTTCCCTCTCTCTTTCCCCATTGGCTGAGGTCCCTGAGAGGTACAGACTTCCCAAATTGCCTAATACAGACCCCCTTCTAATGGGTAGCCCCCCACCCCTTTTTTTCTTTTTCCTTGTGTCTCTGTTCTTTTTCTATAAGTCCAGGGATTTAACGCAGTCTTGAGTGAGTAACAGTCTGTGTCAATCAGTGGAATTCCTATGGAATTTATGGTTCCTCCCATTGCTTCTTTCACTTCTCAGTATCTGGCTTTATCTATAGCAGGCCCACAGTTTGTTTGTAAAGACATCTCCTTCTCATTCCTTTCAAACTCAAGCCAAAGAGAGAAGATTTTAACTTCAGCTTGTTTCAGGTCAGACTCCAAAAAATCCAAATTAGGCCTCCCTAGGTGGGTTGGAGGCCAGAGGAGGAACACGTTGCAGTCTAAGAGCAAAATGGGAAACTGGATCAGAATGGGTGAGTGGCCTTTGTTTGTTGGAGTAGGGGGAAAAAGGAATTGTCTCATTTTTCTCCCTGTTTGAACATATTCAATCTCTCCCTGCAGCTCTTCCATGTTTTCTATTAAAATCTTTAAGACATCTGTGCAGTGAAGAGGGATTGGTTCTCACACTGGCAGCATCAAAGAATCATAGAGTGCATTTATGTTTACTTAACTTCTTCCCACTAAAAAGGCATCCGTGTGCCATAAATATCTGCTGAACAGCTCTTTCTTTGCTCTCTCAAGTGAGGTCCAGCCCATCCCTTCATCTCTCCCAATCCCCACAGCAGAGCCTTGATCCACTTCATTCACAGCTCCTCTGCTCAGGCACTTGAGGGAAACGAAGTGAGAGGGACTTTGAGAGCACTTCACCACCCAGATACATCAATGGGTTGTGCTGTGGTGGAGATTTTGAAATAGGAGATACAAAACTAGCTCCTGTGATTGTCTTTTGTGATGCCTTAAAGTTACTTTTCTGTAAGCACATCCCTCCTCAAACACTGTTGGAAAAGATTACTGCCTGCTCTCCCTCCCTGCCTCGAAAGTTTGCTTTTTTTTTGCAGGGAATTGCTTCCATTTTTTTTCTCTTTGCAACTCGAAGGATTTCTCCACATTGTCCAATTTAAGTTGCAGATAAATAATTTCATTTTCAACTTCAATCTTCCTCCAATTAAGCAATGACTCTTAAATGAAGTCAGAAATTTTTTAACCTCATACCAAAGTGCAGAGGTACAACTGAGACAACAAACTAGTTTTGAATCCTTTAATGGATTTTTTCATATTCATCTCATTGACAATTTGTTCTAAATAAGAAGAAAAATCTCCCCGCCAATTTCCTGTATCGGGCACTGGATTTTCCAGACACTGCTGCAGTTCCCAGAGATCCACAGGAATAAACTGCAAATTAATTGGTCCTATTACTGTTCTCAAAATGGGCTTGTTATAAATAGCTATGCCCAATTAGAATAATACAAATATAAAAATCTATTTCGTGTCCAAAAAGTTCGAACACGCAATGCCACGAAACGAAAAGGAGACAGTGCCAAGCCCGGGATTGGAACTGGGTGAACACAGGTCTGACCTCTAGCGCATCAGACCTCCCTCTGTCCACGACAACTGCTTCCACAAGTCCATTTTTATACAGTTTTCTCATAGAGTCCGGATCTTGGTTATTGTGTTGGCCACTCAGCATATTCATGGAGTATGTCATTCATGGAACTGAGGTGGACAAAGCGTATCCTGTTCCTGATTAATGTCCCATCTCCAGAGGATGTTATCTGATGGCTCATGATGTCCTGATTAATGTCCCATCTCCAGGGGATGTTATCTGATGGTTCGTGATGTTCCATATCTTGGTTCCTGATCCGGCCGTTAGCACCTGAGCTGGGAGGGGATTTTCATAGATAGCTAATCAGTTTTGCCGGGAGGTTCTCCATGAAAATGCAAATATCAGGGAGCCAGCTTCATACTTTCTTGATGGGCCAACATTCTCTGTAGCTTCTGTCTTTTGGTTGAGGTTGGATTTTTCCCTGGGCAAGTTCTGTCTGTTTCAATGGGTTATAACTTAACTTGTAAACTCTATTTTATTACATATTTTGAGCACGAATACACCCTCTCATTTATAACAGGCTTCTTCCATCTCTCTAGAATAGGACAAGCTCTGGGATGTCCCAGAGAAGATAATTAAAGCATCTTCATATGTTTACATTCAGACTTGCCAAATAGTTTGTAGAAAGGGAGAAACATTGCACTATCCCTGGGAGGGATGGAAAAGTTAAATTGCATATCCTTAAGAAGCTGTACAGAGATACAGATAGAAGTGACTGAGTTAAATCAATGTTTTTTCTCACTTTTACAAATATTGTGAACAAAATGTAGAAAAAAGAGGGTGCAGCTCCTCCTATTGCAAACCATCTGGAGACTGGGATGAGAATAATACATAATAATGAAAATAATATAATAATAAAATGAAGATAATTGGAATCTGCATTAGCATCTGGCTTCTCCTTGTCTATTTTAGGTTTCAGTTATGACAGAACAAGGAGCTCTTATCACATATTGCTAAAATATCTAATGCAGAGGCAGTCCATCTCAAATAATGGTAAACCATTGTGAGAAATACATATTATGATATTGGCTTTTCGCAAATATTAAAATGGATGCTGTATGTGTATAGTGTTAAAGTAGCTTTGCTATAAAGATGTAGGTTTTTTTGTAGCAATAACTAATGCCTTTATTTCTGTTAACTAGACTTAGGCAGCAGTAAAATAGCTGATACAGTTATGCTTGTGGTAACGGAACTGCCTGCTCGGTTGGATAACATTCAGTGAATGTATGGTGGGGACCCCTGCTACGGACATGCCAGCGATCAGCAATCGCCATCTGCAGAAACCACCCAGCAGAGCCCAAGCTGGAGGTGATAACAACAACTGACCAAAACCACAGCCAAGAAACGCGCCTGCTCTAAAAAGGCGGATCCAAGGAGGAGCCATGCAAAACAGTTCCTGGAACATGTAAACTAGTTTGGAGAAAAGTTTGAATATGTATAATTGCTTATGAATATGCATTAGGCTAAAAGTATGTAAAGGGTGTTTCTGAAAGAGCAGGTGTGCTCTTGGCTGAGAGCCACGGGCACCCGGCGCTGTATTTTTGCTTTATTGTCTTTATCCTCTGTTGTCCTTTTATTAAACTTTTAAATTTTAACAAGAGAGTGAACCTCGTTTTTCACACCCTGAATTTCTGGCTCCCTGCAGAGTCACTCTGGGCTTCACCTCTGCAAGACGTTCAGAGCCAGGGTGAACCCTGCTTATTTCAGAGCTTTGTGCTTGTGGGACTCCTGTGAAAACCACAGAATGAGGTGTTGAGCTTTGAAGGAGGCTTTGAATATTTGTCACCAAAAGGCAGCTTATCTGAATGTAAAGAGAACAGCAATCAGGGACCGCCAGCCTGGGTACAAAATGTCCCATCTGTGTCCCACTCTAATGACAGCAGATGTCCTTTGCCTCCGAAGAAAACCTCTTTGTTGCTGCGGGGCTCTGGGGGTGACAGTGTTCATTCTGTGGCAGCTCAGAGGACATGAATCATTTGGGGTCTGCTGGTTTATCAGGCCCCAGCCCCTGCAGGTCCCGCACAGGCAGCTGTTCCCAGCGTGGTGGGGGCTGATCAGCACCCAGGGACGCAGGAGAGCTGTGGCCATTCAGTGCTCGTGTCAGGAAAAGTCACCAGTGCCAGAGTTTTATGTCCAAAAAAGGAGACAAAAGAGTCCTTTAACTTTATTCGACTGAAGGGAGAGAATCCACCAGGGCATACGCCCGTGGGTTTTCTCCCTCGAGGCTTTGGAGGGCACAGCCTTCGTTTTATCCTAACCCCCGGCCGCACGTTGCCCTCTTCCTTTCCCCATTGGCTGAGGTGCTGGGAAGGTATCAGCCTTCCCGAACCGCCTACCCCATATCGCCCCTTGAACCTACTGTTTTACCCTAAAGTTCAGAAGTTCAGGCTTGTGCAGACCCACGTGTCTATTTCAGGAGCCAAGCTGTCTGGGCCCGGTAAGGAACCTGCTGCCCAAAGTCAGCAGAGACATTAAGACCCATTTCAAAGAAGTTAACACCCATTAAATTGTTTGTAAAGACATTAGCACACATCTTTCCTCTCACTTGGAAGCTTCTGCTGGCCCCACAGGAGCCCTGGCGAAAGCCCTTCCTATAAATAATGGACAAGCGTTGTTCATCTCGTTGTCAGCAGTGAAAGGAATCAACGGCTCCACCTGGGCTCTGGCATCTATCACCAAGAGACGTCCCAGAGGATCCTGAGGAACAGCAGGCTGTGGAAATCAGAATGTGGCACTGGGGATGAAGTTTCATTTCCTTCCTGCTTTGCTGCAGAAGGGCTGGGGCTGTACCCAGGTTTTCTCCATCTTCAGAGAAGAACCTGTTCCACAACCCAACCGTCCAGGGGGAACTACTGGAACAGGTTGTGGCTGCCCCATCCCTGGAAGTGTCCAAGGCCAGGTTAGAGAGGGCTTGGAGCAACCTGGGACAGTGGAAGGTGTCCCTGCCCATGGCAGGGTGTGGCATTGGATGAGCCTTAAGATTCCCTCTCACCCCAACCATTCTGGGATTCCCTGACTTCTGTTGTTAAAGGCTTATAATCCTTTCTGATTCTGGCAGCTTCACAAACATCTGGCACTGTGCAGTGTTTCCCAGTCTATAGTAAGTCAATACTGATGGATCACGAGATTGTAAAAGGATTTCATTGCAGGATCAAGGCATCCATAGTTCCAAATAACATTAAAATGCCATGTTTAGATCAATCTTTTCCAATAAAGGAAATCGAAGAGTTATTTTAATTTACATTATATATTAATGGGTTTGCCTATGGCTTGCCATTAAGTGAATTATCAATAAAAGAAGAGGATTTTTTACACTTACAATAGAAAATAGCCACTAAAACCAGAATTAGTTATAGTTGCCTCACTGATATGCTTTAACCTCAAAGGACAAGTCTCCACACACACACCAAGGGGGGACAATTATTTAACTGCCACCATCAGGACTAAGAACTGAAAGGAATGAGAGAGATTTTGTCTTTACAAATTAACTGTGGGATTGCTGATAGGGAAGGATAGATACTGAGAGACAGAAGAAGCAGTGGAAAGAACCATAAATTCCATAGGAAAAGAAAAAAGGAGGGCAGGTACCCCTTGGAAGGGGGTCTGTATTAGGCAATTTGGGAAGTCTGTACCTCTCAGGGACCTCAGCCGATGGGGAAAGAGAGAGGGAAATGCGGCCGGGAAATTGGGATAGAAAGGAGGCTGCGTCCTCTAACAATTGGAGAGACCCCAGGGGAATGCCCATGGCCTCTCCCTTTATTCGAATAAAGTAACAGGACTCCTCTGTCTCCTTTTTGGACATAAACCTCCGGTGTTTGTGGCTTAATTTTCCTGACAGAATTAACCAAAAGTTCATCTGTGTGCAAGCAGCAATTAAATGGAAGAGAATAGAATTGAAGAACTTCTTTAAAAGGTCAATTCCTCTGCTAAAGACTTCTTTTATCTGAGGTGGACACTACCAGTGTGACATCATTACCCAGGCTTTGTCCTGTGCCACAGTCCTGTGCCACAATCCCGAGAAATGTGTTCTTGAGCATAGGGGTTGGACTACAAACCACCAGTGGTCCCTTCCAACCTCATCCACTCAGGGATAAGCTTGGGAAAACATAGAAGTACCTGCCAGTTGTGTCTTCAGCTGGAATGTGGCTGCAAGAATTGCATCTTCTGCTTCCTCAAAGAATATTGAGGCCTGCAAAGCGTGTTTCCTACAGCACCTCTGGTTTTCCTGCTAAGGAATCACAATCCAATTGAATGTCAGTCGTTAATGAGTTCTAAACGACTAAACTCTTTTATCTCATGCTTTAGGTGAGACCGTGATACCCGAGTAATTAGCTGAAAGAAAATGAGGCCAAAAAACGTCCTGAAGAAGCTGTAAAGCAGCCCCACAGAGTTAGCAAAACAAAGCCAGACCCAGCTTTCTTTTCCAGTCATCCTGGTGTTACTGGAAGCTCTTAGCTGGCACAGTAAACAGGGAGAGCGGGGCCTTTTCTGCTTCAGATAATGGATACAAATTCAAAAAATGATTTCACGCTGGATGAACAGCCAGCTTGTTTGTGGCTGGGCTATCATCAAGACGTTGTAAGCTGGGAGCTGAAATGGGGAGAGGAACAAATGAAAGTCTGGGCAGCTTCTGCTCCTGCATTTGTTGCTGCTTCCACATCTTCTGCAGGAATTTGGGAGCACCCTGGGCAGGTTGCTGTTGCAGGGGCCAATAAATATTTACCTCAATAAAGGGCAGAGTTAATGCTCTGTATTTCAGGTTGCATTCTGACAGGTTTAACCTTTCAGGGGTGTAATTCTGCCAGCACAGCTCTCCATCCATCTATCTTGAAAACCCATTGAGAAACATTCTGCTAAGAGTGGGATTCAAAAATACCCTGACCCTAGCCACAGCCGTTCTGCAGACACAACTCTAATTAAAGCTCACCTTACAGTGGAATTAAATGGGAAATTCTGGCTTGTGCATCCCTTGACGTCTTCCTTTACAACAAAGTTTTATCCACAGACACTCAAATCCTGCTTAACAAGAAACTCTGAGTCAGCTGTTGGCTTCTTATTGCTGCCCAGGGGGACATATAAATCAGCATTAAATCTTGTGGGTTTGAAACCACCTGGTCTTAGCACTGCTGCTCTTCCTCTTTCATTTTCTCTGAATGACTGTGGCTGCAACTCTGCATCGTTATCTTGAAAATGGGTGTTGTTCTGGAGAAACACAGAACTAAAACCACTGTGGCATTAGTGGGATTGTCCCCCAAAGAGTTCCTCGCTGAAACAGATTGAAGAACCTCATAAGAAAGGGTTAAACGAGCCACTGATAGACTTTATCAGGGCCAGAATGGATCACTTGCAATAGATTCAATTTTTTCCTGGTTATAACACAAAACCCCCCATCTTCCTTTGTCATGTCTGATCATCACTTCTGCCTCACCACTAAATATCAGCTCTGATCATCACTGCTGCCTCCCTGCTAAATAAAGTGCTGCCTTCTGCCTTTTTGTTGAATCGTGAAAGAGATTTTTTTTTTCTTTCTGCAGAAAGGTACTTGAGCAGTGCTCCCCTCCTCTGCAGCTGACTCATCTGCAGTGGCATTTATCTGGAGTATCAGCTCTCTCTCCATGTGGTGGGGAGTTTTCTGGTAAAAACAAGGAGAAAGCTGTATCAGAGCAGATTTTGTGGTGGACAGGTTGTTTGCTATTCAAAACCATCTCAGTTTTTTGAGGCAGAGAGAGAATTCCAAATACGACAAGAACACAGCAGAAAATCTGCAGCCTCTTAACAAACTCAGTAAGATTTACAGGTGCTACTCAGAATGCTTAAATTAAATAGAATTTTTTTAGCCCTGAGATTTTCTTTTAATTGACTGTACAATATGTAAAATAGGCCAGGAGTATCTAAGAGTGTGTCTGGCATTTAATACACAATTTTCCATTTCTTCCATCAGGTTCCTGCTCCTCATTTAATTTCCTTTTTTTTCATTATGGGGATTTAGTATTCATGATGATGATAAAATATCTAATCCAAGGCACTGCCAAGGGAAATTTTAATCAAAGGCCTTTCACAGCTGAAAGGCTGGCTTGGTTAAGTGATCAATATCTACTGATGGAAAGAGTTTGGAAGAAAAATAGTTCTCTTTGCTTACAAAAAGGAAGTTCCTCTTAGAAATTATTAGAAACTTGGGCCAATTTTTAAGGGGGATCCCACCTTAAATAGGTTGGTTGAAATTGTCACACAGCCATTTTAAGAGCTGAGCTGTACTATTAGTTAAAACTTGAATATGAACAGTTTGTGGATACCTGACAGTTTGGGAAAGAAAAATCTACAGCAAATGTAATCTGTGCACAACAGGACTTGTTCTCTGTCTCAGAGCTGCATTTTTTACTTCACTACACAATGGGCTGAGAGTATCGGTGGAAATCTGCCAGGCACACGGGGTAGGAGGATGAGGAGCACTAATTAATATAATTGTTTGACAGCATAACAATTAGGATGCAAAGTTTGCCCCAGCAGCAAATGGGGATCTGGGATCAGATCCCAACAGGATGGGACAGGGAGGGATGGGCTGTAGAGGATCTTAGTGCACATTAATTTGGAAGGAACTTCCCTTCAGTCCTGACAAGAATGATTTTTTACAGCTTAATTACATGGGAGCAGGTTCCTAATCCTGCCCCTCTCAAGGCTGTCTATTCCAGAAATCCTATTATTAGGCAAAATACAAAATGACTGGGTTTGGTTTTCAATTGTTATCAGTTCAAGTCTTTTTCTGAATCAGGGTGTGGTGGATCAGTTGATGCATTTCAGAGGCTGTCAGAAATCAGTGACACAGAACTTTAGTGGGTGTCGTTCTCTCCTATGCCACTCCAAGCCCAATCTATTTTCAGGTGGATCAGGGTAGTTTCAAGAGCAGGATTTCGACAAGTTTCAAGAACGTACAGTTTCTCCTTCACCTGATTTCTGTTGTGACATGCACATTTGCATGCATTACACATACAATTAAACACTTTCTCTCTTTTTCCAGGTATTTTTATCATTTCTTCATCAAAATAGATAATTCTTTCCCATCCTCCTCTTAAAAATACTGTCAATTCATGTTAACATATCATGGTTTCACCTTTTTCAGGCTTTGTCCATGTTACTGACTGGTCATTTCCCTAATCTGGAGCTCAAGTAAGAAGGTTTTCCTTTCCCTGGGAAAACTAACTGTGGGAAAAGGTTTTGTTGCAGTAACAATTCCCCTGGACTGGGGTCTACAACTGAAAGCACATCACCATTCACAGAAACACAATTCCCTGGCTGGCACCAGCACATGGAGCAACCAGGGAAAAACCAAGTCAGCCCCAGAAAGATTTAAAGATCTGAGCTGTGACCCAGCCAGGCCTTCCCTTGAGAGCTCAGATACTGCTCAGGTTTGGAGCTGGCTGTTGGACCCAACTCTAAAAGCACAGTCCAGCATCCCTTCATTTCAAATATTTTGTGGGATGACAGGACTACTTACAGTCAAAGGCTGATCCACCAGCCAAGTTATTTTACTGAGAACAAAAGTCCAAGGTTGCTGAAGCTGCATTTGCTTTGCCAACAAATTATCTGAAGGAAGAAACCCTGGATATAATGTACCCTCTGGATAAATTTGCTGCAGGCAAAAAGCTTTAGGTTTTCACAGCTGCCTTTCCCTTCACAGCAGCTTCTAAACCCATGGATTTGAACAAGAGAAATCAGCAGTGTTGCTGCAGAAAACCATAGTTATTTTCTGCAAATTGCTCCTTTCTTTGCAACTGAGCCTGATCCTCTCCCACCAGCATTTTCAAGGCTGTGTGGATTTGTAGATTTATTCCCAAAACAAGGCTCTGCTACTTACCTTGGTGCAGCCTGAAGGGTCTGGCTGGAGGCAGAACTGGGCAGCAGTCACTGGTACTTGTGGAAGACTGGTATTTGGGAGCATCGCTGCTGCATGGCAATGAGCTTTGCTTTTGAAGATCACTTAGAAAATATGGATTCATCTGGGGTTAAATCACAGGCTTTTCAAAACTCCTTGAGTTGCCAACTCAACAGTCCCTGCCGCCCCCGAGACCTGTTGTCCCTTCCTACTGTCTCACTTTAATAAAAACTGAGCCACTCCCTGCTCCATCCAAGGGAAGAGTTCTCGGGGTGAGAGAAAGTCAGGTCAGGGATGGATCTCTCAGTTAATTTTGGAACCAGCTTTTTTCCCTCAGGTCTAAATATCCACAATGGCAGTGACCACATTTTGCTTTGCCCATCCCCTCTCCCCTTGCCCATCAGCAGGACCCACTTTGGCTCCACAAGGTGTGAGCCAGGCCTGAGCTGGTAGAAATTATCCTGGTTTTATGAGAACTTGCTGCTTTATTTAGGGGGTTCCTGGCCAAATCCAGCTCAGGCAGGAGGTCTTGACAACCATCTTCATCATGTGCTTTCCTGACCTTGATGTTTGGAGTCCTGGACATCTTCCCAGTCTGATGAGTCGGTGTCAGGAAATATCTGTGAATGCAGAACGAAAAATTGGGATAATCATAAAAGTCTGCCTCCCTGGTAAGCCAGGCTGGTCTGAGTTCACTGCTGTGCCTGGCTGCTAACCAGCAAAACCATAATTCCCCACCACACCAGCTTCCTGAGAGCATCTTTAAATAGCAATAAATCCATGAAAATGGAAAATGGATACATTACTTTTCTCTCCTATGTGCCTTGTGGATATCATTTTATCTGTTTCCTGCAGTGAAACCTGCATGACAAAATCAGAGGAATTCGAGGTAAATGAATGGATCCAGTCCCTGTTTGACTGCATAGAGGGAAGAATTTTGCTTGGATTATTTTCCACCCACAGAGATATTTACTGTAATATCCAAACGCTGTTTCCAGCACTCCTGCAGATGAAATGCAATCTTCTGGAGCACCAGGAAAGGAAAGGCAGCCTTCCTGAGAAGGAGATTTGTTATCAGATGTGCTACCTAGGTGTGCAGGCTGCATTCTCAAGATGTTGGGAATATTCCTAGCTGGGAATAAAGAGAAATGTCCTATTTCAGATGGGAGTCATTGAACTCTTGCCTCTTGCAATGCTTTGCAAACATCAGCAAAATCGAGATTAAACCAAAGGGAATAATGCTTCAGGCAGAGCTGGGAGATGTTCTCCATCTGGGTTTGTTATGAACAAAACAGCAGCTGTCCTGTTTTTGATGGTGCAGCCATCAGGATTGTTCTTTGGACAAAAACCCCTGATTTTTATGCTGCTGCTGCTGCTTCCCATGAGTTTTGGATGGTTTGCAGGCAGTGGGGAACACCTGTGGAGTCAGAGCTCCTTGTTTCCCACAGCCAGGCACTGCAGTCACACCAGCACGAGGGAATGCGGGGACCACCAGGACCTCGAATGAATTTGTTAAAGACAGGTTTCTCATTTGCACCAAATAATAAAGTTAATCTGAAACCTGGAAGAGCTTGCACTGATATTCCACTCCTCCCTCCCCCTGCCCCCTCCTTTAACACATTAGAATAGTTTTAATTATTTCTCATTCTATGCTTTTTTTCTTTTCCTAATGGAGTTACAGTGAAATTTAAGCTGACCACAAATGAGCAGCTGGTTTTAAAGACTTGGAATGGAGCTAAATGCAAGGCAGCAACTTTGTTTAAAACAAAGACATTCTCAATATACACATTACATGGAATAAGTCAGCAAATCCTCAGCCTGAGTGAGTGAACACTCAAAGGAACTACCCCTTCCAGGGCCTAAAGAGGCTCCGGGAGAGCTGGAGAGGGCTTGGGACAAGAGAATTACAGAACAAGGGAGAATGGCTTCCCACTGCCAGAGGGCAGGGATAGATGGGATATTGGGAATTAATTCCTCCCTGTGAGGATGATGAGGGGCTGGGATGGAATTCCCACAGCAGCTGTGGCTGCCCCTGGATCCCTGGAAGTGTCCAAGGCCAGGTTGGACTGGGCTTGGAGCAACCTGGGATGGGGGGAACTGTCCCTGCCCATGGCAGGGAGATAGGAATAGATCATCCTGAAGGTTGTTTCCTACTCAAACCACTCCATGATTCATTTTATGATTCATCCTTTTCTTCCCATACTCCTGCACTATTTGTTACCTCGATCTCAAATAAATGTCATATTTGTGAAATATGCTGTAGCATTTGGGGAGAAATAAATACAAGAACATATCCAAGGAGTAATTCCAGCAGCAAGTGTCCCTTGTACCTTGCAGGGGTCGTCAGCACTGACTTTAAAGGCACCATGTTGGACTGTGGCGGGGTCATTCTTCTGCACAGACCAGCTCCGAGTCTTGCTGAGAACCCAAAGCAGCAGAAGTTTTACAGCTGGCTCAGATGTGTGGCACCAACAAGAAAGGAAAAGCCAAGAGGGCAGAGCAGGAGGTTATTTGGGATGTCTGGGGTCAATTCTATGCTCATAGAAGACATTATTTAATCTCTGTGTCTCAGGTTCCTCCCACTCCCCAGTCAAATTTTATTTCATAGGGGCTGTTTTGCTTAGTATTGAGGAGTCTCTGATATTCCAAAGCTGGAGCTGCCTCCAGTGTTTCATGACATTCGTTATTTTCCTGCAAGGCACCAGAGAGCTGAGTGACAGGTGTGATTTTTACACTTTCAAAATATAAGCTGAAATTAAGGCAACTGTGCATTTCAGCATCAGTTCCCTGGACCTTTAACCCCTGAAATTGGACCTCTGCTTATAAATCAGTGGCTTCCAAGATTTTATTCCAGAAACTCTGCAGTTCCTGCAAAGAACAATTAATTGAGAGTATTTGAGTATAAACAAGTGAACGGTGAAAGCCCAGCAGGTTTGGGATAATGTTCACTCCTATCCTGGTGCTGGGGCATAAATGGAAAACCCTAACCCAAAGAGCAGGACACATTTTCTGGGCTAAAGGAGCTGATTTCTCTGTTATACCACACTTAGAAAATTAAAATAATTCAAACCATGACACAGCAGAGGTGCCCTCAACACAAACATCTCAAGGAGGGAGAAGAAAAGGGGTGGCATCAAGGATGGAGTGCTTTGGTGGCAGCTGTACCCCCTTCTGGCCTGAATGCAGAGAGTAGTAGGAGGTGTTTGTTCTGCCTCAGTTCTGCCTCAGAACATCTCTACAAATCACTTTGCCACATGCCCAAACCAGTTCCTCACTCTGCACTAAAACTCAGAGACCACTTTATTTAAAAAAAAAAAAAAAAAGAAAAAAAAAGTATATCTATGTAAGGGCTGTGAAAAATACCACATGCCATGGGGGGAGAGGGTAACAGGTGTCAAGGAGATTGCTAATTGCTGACATCTTACAGCTCTGAAATAAGGAGGCATTTATTGAGCAATAACAACCATGCAATGTTAAGAAAGAGTGTTTTCATTAACAACAAATTCTGACTATCTCAAAACACAGGTGACATAAATGTCAGCTGGGGAACTGGGAACAGAAACCAGGAGACAACTCCTGAGGCTGACTCTCCATTGCCAGAAAATCCGAACCTGAACACTACTGGCCCAGCCACAAAACCCTCTGTTCCTCTAGAGAGAAACCCATCCATACCCATAGAATAGTCTGTGATGCCTTTCCCATTTTTAATTAGTATTAATAACCATCCTCACAGAGAAGAATTCCTTCCCAATATCCCATCCAGCCCTGCCCTCTGGCAGTGGGAAGCCATTCCCTGTGTCCTGTCCCTCCATTCCTTGTCCCCAGTCCCTCTCCAGCTCTCCTGGAGCCCCTTTAGGCACTGGAAGGGGCTCTGAGGTTTCCCTGGAGCCTTCTCTTCTCCAGGTGAGCATTCCCATCTCTCCCAGCCTGGCTCCAGCCCTTGAAGCATCTCCATGGCCTCCTCTGGACTCTCTCCAGCAGCTCCACATCCTCTTGATGTTGGACCCCAGATCTAGGGGCAGCTCTGCAGGTGAAGTCTCAGCTGAGTGGGGCAGAGCAGGAGAATCCCTTCCCCTGGTGGTGTTCAGTTAAAGTCCTTAATATGTAAAACCACTTTGCTTTGCAAATCTCATAACCACCCTTGCCTGTTTGGTGTTTTAAGTAGAGTTTTAAATGCCAAGCAGTCGGGAGGGTTTGTTTGGGTTTTTTGGGCTTTTTGTTGTCTCTTTGTTTTTCATGAGACGCTAATTTGTGGTAGTTGCGTTCTGCCAGCCATGAGAGCCCAGCTCAGAGGAAGGGAATTACTGGTGTGTGTATTTTAGTAATAACCATCAGAGAGCTAGGAAAGGAAAAAAAAAAGAAAAGAGACAGAAGAAAACATATTATTAAAATGCTCACGTCCTTCGGAAGAAAGCTCCAGCTTGTTCCTTTAAGGGAATAAAAATCTGTCTGGTGTCTCTCAAGCACCTGTGTCTACTGGCATCCCATCAAATACACAAACTGTAGTCATAAACTGAGTACATTTTTACAGACAGCCTTAATTTAGAGCAATTAGTGCAAATTAAAGAAGAAATGGACAATGGTTTTGGTTGCAGTACAAGGTGCAGGCAAGCTGTTAACTCCTTTCATGATTTGAGGTTCTTGAGGGACAGACCCATCAGGAGAGAAAGAATAAAGCCCAGCTCTTTGTTGGTGTTATGGCAATACCTTAATATCTTAATTAGGAACAAAGAGTGCTCTGTTCTGTTCAGGGCTGGGCTAAAAGGGGCTGTGCTTCAGACACAACAGAGAGGATGGGTGAAGGAGCAAAGGGTGCAGCAAGAGACAGGAATGACGTGGCTCATCCTCTGTCTGGCCAAACCCATCAGCTGAGAAGGAAGCTGCCAGGGCAACAGGTTGGCCTGGGAAAGGTTAAAGCAGCAGCTCCAGAGGTCTTGCACAGGTATGATGTTGATTGTCTGGTCTTCTGTAGATTTGTGGGCTTGTACAAATGTCTCTTACTCCGCAACATCCTGTGCTGCCCGCTGTGTGACAGGGTCCTATATCAGCCTGATTTGTCCTGGCATGGCAGTGTCTATCCACTGAGAGACAGAAAGGCCCCAGTGAGCTCAGCAGACGCGTTTCTGGAGCTCCAGCTGCTGACTCTGACTTCGGGGGGCTTTGGATCTCCTCGCTGCCCACACCAGTGCTGCTCCCTGGGACACACAGCCAAGAGGACTCTGCTGCCACCTTCCTTTCCAAGCTGCTGACTTCTGCTGTCATCAGCTCGGGCCCCTTTCCTTCCAAGGGGATCTCAGACAAGATGTGGTGATAAGCAAATAATGGGTAAATATGTGCCCATGGAAAGACTGATACATCACTAAAGGCACATTCTTTCCCATCCTTTCCCTAAACAAGTATTTTTTCTAACAGTTGCTGCCCAGGGATGGCAGTGGGTAACACGAGCTTTGCATTTACAATCCCTGAGTACCACAGACTCCTTGGAGATGAGAGGCTCCATCTATCAAATGTAGCATCATTATGGGCTGAGCTGCTTGGAGGATTATTTAAACACAAGCTGCTGTTGGAGCACAGGAGGGAGGTGGAGGCTCAGCAGAGATGACAGAATTATACACAAAGTCATATGGCAAGAGAGGTCTGAGCCTGGACAATCAGCCAACATGGGACAACACACTCACAGTGGCTTCCAGCCCCTCTGGAATAAGAATAAAGACAGAATTTCTTCCTTGGGATTTTTCAGAGCCATGTTTTCCTAAGGGATTTACTGCACTGCGTGCCCTGGATGGCAAGGAAATCTTACACGCCTGTGGTGAGTGCTGAGGCACAGGGCCAGACCTAAATCTAGCTCAAATCCAGGAAAGATAAAGCAGAACTCTGGGTTTATTTCTGTTCTATGGATTATGAACTCCATTGCACAAAGAGCTGGATGTGCCACATAGGCCACACAGTCAGAGCTCCGGCCCTAAGGGGGGCTCTGCCTTGCCGAAAGTTGGAATGGAAAAGGGAGATGAAGGGGGACGCTTTGGTGATGAAATCAAGTCAGTGGGATGAAGGAGGTGTTCCAGGGCATTGGATCTTGTGGCTTCTCACAGGTGGGCAGGCAGCAGATGAAAACCTGAAGGAAGGATTTGAATGAGTCCAAGAAAGGTATGAGGACTCCACATCTTCAATTTTCTTAAAGATTAATATCAAACTAAAGCTCAGAAAAGTCGTGTAAACTCTCACCCAAGGGAAGCAGCAGTGCCAGGATGGGAAAGGATGCAGCAAGACATAGGAGGGATGAAAACTGAGGCAAGCACTCATCTCTGAGTAGATTTATTTCAGCACTATGTAAAGTCAATCTTTTTGAGGCTACAAAATAGCCCTGTCCTCCATATGTGGTCAGATTTTATCAGATCATCCAGGTAATAAATCAAACCAGGAAATTCGTTGTGAGTTACGTAGAAATAAACATTTAACAGCTCCTCTCAGTAGTTAGGCAGCTTTCAGACCTGCAGCTGTACACAAAATGAAGCGGCCCAAATCTTAATCTGTTGAGAATTAAGAAGGTACCCTGAGTTTTAATGAGTCTGCTTTGATTTATGCAAAAGCATGGATCTTGTTTAGTTAGCCTGTACTTAAGTGATTTAGGAACATGGTGAAAAGGTACCTATGAATCCCAAGATGGAGAAACTTCCAATACTTGGACATCTTATAATTAAGTATGAGATCGCAGGCAGATCTACCTTGTTTGGAAATTTCAGCCTTTTTTTATGCCCTACACTTTTTTTAACCACATTTTGAATGCTCACTCCGAGTCCCTATGCTGGGTTGGGTTTTTTCCTTTCTAAACACTCAGAATTTTCCAGTTTATGTTCAGCTCAGCTGTGCTAAAAGCTTCAGGCTGTCCCAGTCTTAAAAGACAGTGGAGTGAGTCCAGCTTTGAGTTTAATAGACAACATTTAACATCTCTTGCCTTTGGGTGGGTCTTCTTTCTCATCCAAGCAGCAGTCGAACCCTTGCTAAAACCTGAGGGATGATTCATCAAAACAACCCTTTTTACTTCTTTCTGGGCAAGTAAATAATAATTTCAAGGCCTGGAGCATCTCAGACAAGTTCCTCCACTCCTGGTCCAGCTGTCTGGCACCGAGCTGAGCAGATTACCAATGGCACTTGATCAAAAGCCATCAGACACACAAACAATTGGATTCAGGCCTTTTGTTGAGATATTTGTAATGAAAACACAATTGCTGCCCAAAATCAGGGTTTAAGGCTCTGATTTTAACATTTTTTAGCTCAGAAAGAACTGAGCAGCTGTGGACTGCCTGGAGCTCCCTAGGGACCCTCTCATGCTAATGATGCTAATGAGTATAATGAACAGCACAGAAAGCACAGGATCTGGTTTCTGGGTGCTACCTGGGCAGAGTCAGGTACAAACCTTACTCAGAAGGATTAAAAACCAAATGAGTAAGAGAAAGGAGACAAAAGCATTATTTCCTGTATTTCACAGATAAAGGTACACCAGAAATGGACCTGCCGAAGATCAAAGATGGAACAAGGAGCTCATCCAGGACTTTGTTCCTTCCTTATGTAACTCAGAGATCTGCCTCTGTCTAGAAAATCATGTTGGGTGGGACAACACTTTTGGGTTAAAATTAGATGACTTTAAATGTCCCTTCCAACCCAAACCATTCAGTGACACTGTGGACACCAAGAGACACTTCATCCTTTCTCAATACAGGATGAAAGCTGAGTAAAACCCTGTGACAGGTCCTTGCCTAATATGTTCTTAGAAAATTCCAGTGGTGGATACTCAGAACCCCCACAGACAGGCTTTTATCTCTTTGGAGGTGCAAAGTTTGAGATTAAACAGCTCCTCCTTTTGTTTCCTAGACTTGCATCCCTCTCACTGCTTTCTCCCAAACTTTGATTAATCTAAAACTTTTAAACTGGACACAGACAACTCCAGACAATGTCTTGCCAGAGCCAAGCACAAAGATTGCTTCACCAAGGTTGATGTGACACTAATCCTGCCCTGTCCATCCCCCTTCCTGGGGACACTCTGCACTGTGTTTAATGACCCTCCTGACCTTGGGCTCTTGGTGGTCTCCAGGTCTATGAGCTCTTCACTGCAATAAATTCATTTTTCTCTGAGGATTTTAGGAAAAAATCTGCTGTCACTTCCTTTTGCTTCCATCCACTCTGGAGAGATGTCCCCTAACACGGGTATTACTCCCAGATCAGCTGATAAATATTGAGTATATTAATGACTAAAGCCATGAATATAAATTTATTTATTTCCATGGTGCATTTAAGAGCCTGGAACAAGCCACCAGTATGGCAAGGTCTGTGTACCAGTAGAAACAAAACCCAGGGTGGGGTTCAGCTCCCTTCCCTCCCCCCAGTCATTTGACTCATTTCCCGATGGATCGAAGGGAACAGAGCTGCCTCATCTGAAGACAGGCATATAAAGTAAACCTGCTGAATCACAGCCTTTAAGAGTCTTTAGTAACTCAAGATTCACTTCATCCATTTAGAGCTTGCTGTCTCCCAAAGGGAAGGAGGAGACCACCAAGCAGCCTCCAAAAACCAGTGTAACACCTTCTGTATATGTACAACAGAACAGGGACCACATGTGCCAAGAAAACTGGAGAAACAGCAGCTGATCATTTAAAAGTCACCTAATTTTTGCAATTTGCAAGTTCCTCAAAATTGGTTCGTATTCTTTTCTTTTCCATTTTTTTTGCCCCCTCACTTTGCAATTTCCTCTCATGGGGTTTTTTATTCTCAGAGAGCAAATGATGGTGTAGCTGGAGCTGCCACAAGGGTCACTACACTGTCCCAAACTCTTTGCCCAGCCTGCACAAATTGCACATTCCTGGGAGCTGCTTTATAATTTTCCCTCCAGTAGCAATGGCTATCCCAGAAGCAAGCAGGCACTCTGAATTTGTTGGAACAGTGATCAGGGCTGCTGACAAGCCCAGATCTGCTTTCAGTACTCTCCTGGGGGAATCTGAGCATCACTCAAATTTGCCTCTGTCTGTGAAACTCTTGAACCCAAAACCCCAAACTTTCCCTCTCAAAGTTACTGCCCAGGGGGAGGAAGTGGAGAGTCTGTCATGCAAGAACAGGCACTGCTTCCTTGTGGCTACAGAGTTTGCTGGCCTTTGGCCGTGAAATCCCACTCTGTGTCCCCTTCACTTCAGGACATCACTTTTGTAGCTGTTCTTCATCAAGGACTTTGACCACTTTTTAAAAAAAATGCAATTAAGAGCCACATGAAAAATCAACTTCCCTTCAGCAGCACATTCTCTTGGAGGAATTTTCTCCTTAAACCCCCATCTCCAGTCAGCTGTGCTTTGTCCCACCATGCAGAATCCACGGGCAGTGTGTTCTGCCTTCATCTCCTTGTTCCGTTTGTCCTGCAGGAAATTCTCTTTTTATATCCCAAAAATTACGTGTTATCTTATAAACAGGAGCTTGTTATCTGCCTTCCACTCTCTGGTCTCTGCAGGAACTGAAAGTCTGAGTGGGGAAAAAAAAAAAAAAAGAAAAGAAAAGAAAAGAAGAATTAAAATCACACTGGAGGGTGCTCTTTCTTTCTGGGCAATACGGGAGTGGCAGGGAATTACGGTAATGGCAAGCTACTGCTCTGCTATATCAGCAGAGCAGCAAAGTTCCTGCTGCTCCTTCTCAGTGTGGAGCTGAGCTCTGAATGGAGCACGGATCCCTCCAGGGAGCCTGGAGCCAGCCCCTCGCAGCCGCAGCATACAGGGAATCAGCCCCACTGCCAGCTGCTGAAATACCAGTGGGGAAGTAAAGGGAGGAAAGCAGAGGATTTCCAGGCACAGAATCCCATCCCTGCGTGAAAAGACGAGCCTGCTGTGCTGAGAATCTCCTTCCCAGATGCTCAGAGGAGCTGTGCTGCCTTCTAGAGACTAAAGAGGTGAGCGTGGGGCCGGCACAGGAGCCTGGGGTCTGCTCTTCCCAACATCAGCTATCTCCACAGGCTGGGCATTATTTGGTTTTTAGCATGGAAACCTCTGTCAATCCTTTCTGCTGCATCTCCTTGACTCGTTGGGAAGTTTTTCTTCATGTGCTTAAAAATCAAATTAATAATTTCTAAATTTTCTTTCAGCCCTATAATGACCTTAGTTTGTACCCTGTAATGACTACAATTATAATGCTCAGAGATGCTCGATGCAACACTCACTTTTCATGGATGTGCTTAGTATAATTTGTCCTTTTCTTCCTTAGGATTATTCCTCAACTTGTTCTATCTGGCGGGAAAGAAAATAAAAGATCCAATTTCATTTTAGTGTGCTGAAGTAAAATTCCCACAGTGTGATACCTGCCCATCTCCCCCTCCCCCCCTCCTCCCTGCCTGTGACCTGGGAATTTTGGGGCTTCAGAGTTTGAAATGCTTTTGCCTGCAGGAAAGTTCAGCATGGAAGTTTGCAAATGGAACAGTTGTTGCTGCTTAAAGTGCGATCTGAGGGACTCATCCCAAATGACGTTTCGAGAGTCCTTCTTCATCTGGGGTTTTACAGCCACAGGCTTAGTGGCAGTTTTTCACCTCTAATTAATATTTGGGACGGGAATTCTATATCCACATGGAGGTGTTGGGAAAGGTTTTGCAGCCCCCGCTTGCAGCTCTGCTCTCCGTGCTCCCCAGGTCTCGGTTTCCAGGCTAATCCTCACTTTTCCATCTGAGGTACCTTTTCTCCATATTTAGTCAGCAAAGGCTGAGCTTGGCTTCCAGATACTCTGAAATGTTGTGTCACTCACGGGGAGACTTGCTCCTTGCAACATCTTCTGCTTGGCTTTGGAGTTGCTTTTCCCTATAGATTTTCAAAATGGGCAGCTCAGCTGGGCTAACAATTCAGTGGAGAAAGGTCTTGCTTGATAAAGAAACCTGAGATTAAATTCTGGGCTTCTAAATCTGCTGCACAGTTTGTGTACTCTGAATTGTGTCTTGCAGGCTTCTGTCTCTCCTAGAACTGGTCTTTGCAGGTGAGCTGCTAATTAGGATTGATGCCTATCCCCATAAAGGAGGGAAAATTCAGGAAGGAAAACCCACTTGGATCTCTCAGTTGCTGTTAAACAATGCTGGGCTGGAAAAGGTTGGTTCCACTGGCTGGAGCCAGCCTGAGGAAAGCTCCCTAAAATAGCCTCCTGCTCTATTCTTATATGGGAACCCTAGCAGCGAGTGTTGCTTCTGGGAATCACACTGTTCATGTTTTTGTCTTCTCCAGGGGGGTGAGGATCTGCAGAGAGCACAAGAGCACAGCCCTGTGCACATGGCAAACTCCATGCTTCCCCTCAGAGCAAGACAGGAGCTGATGGAAATGAGCTTTGATTTGCAGCCCAGGACCTCGACTGATGAGTGCCCCACATATGGGAAGCTCTGACTGACAGCCCAGACCCTGAGGATGGGGAGCGATGGGTATCTCAAACAAAATTGCTGAGCAGACACAGCAGCAACCTCCACCCACTCAGGTTTCTAAGCCAATTTTAAGGCAGAATCAGGACTAACACCAGGCAATTAAAAGCATCAGTGATTTCTTCTCAGGAGAAACTTAAATTGGAGACCCTTTGGAATATTTACTTTCCTTAAATACAGAACCTTTCCCAAAAGACAGAAATTATTTTAACCTGCTGCTCCAATATTTCTCAACACATAACCCTGGAAAGTGGGATAAACAGCCTCAGGTTTGTGTAGCCTCACTTGTACACTCCAAGGAAAATGCAGAAGGAGTTAAATTTGGCTTGGAACTGATGGGTATCAACTGTGCTATATTGGTGAAAGCTTAGGAGCAAAGGTAGGTTTTCTAATATGTTTCTGGATCTTTCTCATTGCTGCTGGTGCTGCAGTTCTAAGACGTTCTTCAAAACTCTTTTCCCCAGCGTGGCCAGGCAAATGTTGCCTGTAGGACCTTCCAAGAACTGATCTTGTTGCTGTTCCTGCCTGGGAAGAGGGTGAAGTTCAGCAGCCTCACATGGACATTACCAGCCATGGCTTTCCTCCATGGAAACTCCTCCGAGTGCTCCAACTGCACCCACTCCATGGAGCCCGTGAACATTTCCAAGGCCATCTTGCTGGGTGTTATTCTAGGGGGGCTGATTGTTTTTGGGGTTTTAGGTAACATCCTGGTTATCCTGTCCGTAGCCTGCCACAGACACCTCCAGAGTGTCACCCACTATTACATCATCAATCTGGCTGTAGCTGACCTCCTCCTGACTTCCACTGTCCTGCCCTTCTCAGCTACCATGGAGATTTTGGGCTACTGGGTCTTTGGGAGGATCTTCTGCAACATCTGGGCAGCTGTTGACGTGCTTTGCTGCACTGCTTCCATCATGAGCCTCTGCATCATCTCCATCGACCGATACATTGGAGTGAGCTACCCACTGAGGTACCCCAGCATAGTGACAGAGAGGAGGGGCCTCCTGGCCCTGCTGTGTGTCTGGGCACTGTCCCTGGTCATCTCCATCGGGCCCCTTTTTGGCTGGAAGGAGCCAGCCCCGGAGGATGAGACTATCTGCCAGATCACCGAGGAGCCCGGCTACGTCTTGTTCTCGGCGCTGGGCTCCTTCTACCTCCCCCTGACCATCATCCTGGTGATGTACTGCCGGGTCTATGTGGTGGCCAAAAGGGAAAACAAAGGCCTGACCTCTGGGCTGAAGACAGAGAAATCTCATTCCGAGGAGGTGACCCTCCGCATCCACCGCAAAAACGTACCCGGCGCGAGCGGCTCTGCGCCCAACTCCAAGAGCAAGCACCACTTCTCTGTGCGCCTGCTCAAGTTCTCCAGGGAAAAGAAAGCTGCCAAGACCCTGGGAATAGTTGTGGGATGCTTCGTTCTCTGCTGGCTCCCATTTTTTGTAGTAATGCCTCTTGGTAAGTAGAGCCAGCCCCTGTGTCTCTTCCAGCACCTTCCAGGCAGGGAGGGCTGTGCTTGTGGCTGGGTGTGGTAATGCTGATCAGAAAAGCTCTGAGGGAACAATTTCCTCCTGCAGAGCTGTCAAAAAACAAAACACTCACCACCACAAAGCAGGGAGCGTGAAAAAACCGTGAGTCTCAAATGAGACCAAACGTCTCTGGTGATGAGAAACAAAATTCTGAAAACCAGGGAAACAATCTTGTACTTTTTCCACGTAGAAAATCCTCTTTGTGAACTAGAGCAGATATTTGTGACCATCTCTGCTATAGGAACAGGATCTTTAGGGTTCTGTATATTTATATTTGCAGCCAAGTGGCTTAAACATTTAAATGCCAGGATATAAACATGTTCAGGGTTGAAGTAGCTGTTCACAGATCTCCTGGAGTGCTCAGCACTGATGATTCCCACTCTAAGGAAAAAAATATCAGCTTCCTATCAGGAAATTCACCCTGTGAGATACCATAACTCCAAATGAAATTAATCTTTTAATCCAATTTTTCATATGACCAGTCAGAACACAGCAGTGAGGATCCTTCCAACTAATTTTATACTTCTCTGGTTTGCATCTTTTCTGGGAACCCATTGAGCCCACTGGCCAAACACTGGCTCAGCCACCATGCTGGAGATGAATATTTATTCTCCAGTTGTCATTCCAAAGGGGAGCAAAGCTCGGGATTTGTTCTGCTTTGCTGGAATAGAAAGAAGTAATTAGAATTTTAATTAAACCTTGCTCAGTTACCTTTGATGCAGTTGCAGGATGTAAAAGCAGAATACTATTTTCATACCTATAGCTGAGGGTGAGGGATGTGGCTCATCACACTGAGTTGGGCTCTGCCATTAAATATTGGGTTTTTCAAGCATGGAAACTAAAATCTGTGGCTTGCTCAATTTCAGGGCTTTTCTTATGGAAAGGGCTTATGCTGTACCGGAAAAATAAAGTAAGATTTTATGGAAGCTTTAGTTAGTAAGACAACAATATGGACAATTAAGAAAAGGAAAAACAGCCTTACCTAAACATGAAAAGAAAGATTTGGGGGATTTCTTTTCCCTTTTTTTTT
>VZTE01000362.1:388772-424017 GCA_013397775.1 Eulacestoma nigropectus | reverse complement strand
TTTTTTTTTTTTTTTTTTTATTTTTTCAACCTTATAAATAGCTTCTTTTTCAATTAACCTCTACTGGTTTTACCGAGATTTATCAAGACACACAAAAATCTGTTGCTAATATGAAAAACCCAAAAATTCAGAATTTTTTACTCTTGGTCAATACTGGAAAGTGCTAGGTTGGAGCTGTTTCCTAAGGAGGAGCCCTGAAGGGCCTGGCTCCTGCTGGCCAGGATGTCAGCACGTTGGAATGCTGCTTGCCAAGATGACTGAAACATACCCAAAAAGGGCTTGGGAGAACGCATTAAACACACTTTGCATCTGCAAATGTGGTTGCCCACACAGAGCTGTTGTTAATTAATTTGCTTTGGATTTAAGAAATCTGGGCTCCAGAATGGCTTTGCATCTTCCTTTGATCCCTTGTAAGGAAACTCTGGAGGTTTGTTTCCCTATTTTTCAGGGGTTACTGGGTTATTTTTAAAGCATATATAATAGGGCTTTCAAAACCTATTTGCTGCTTTTGTTTAAAGACAAAAAAACTGATTACACAGACAAGTGGCACTAAAAAAAGTCCTCAAAAAAGCCAGAGACAAACATCTTGATGCAGAGCACTTTCCAAAAGACAACAATCGCTTTCAGGTCTATCCTGCAGCCAGGTTCAATTGAGATAGGGAAGGGAAGTGATCTTGACAGGATCTTGTAGCAGGGATCTGACCTTCCAGATGTATAAAATCCTCCTTGTTGAAACCCTGGTGGAGCTCACCGCATGCCTGGCTGGGCAACCAGAACTCTGACCAGCTCTGCAGCTTTGTGGCCATGGGACAGACCAAAACATGGTCCCGTCAACCAATTCTGGAGGGATTTGAAAGATGTGGAGGTGCCATGCAGTAACATGGTTTAATGGTGGACTTGGTTGGTTGGACTCAACGATCCAAGAGGTCTTTTCCAACCTAAATGGTTATGATTCCATGATTCCATCAGCCAGATCACTCCCAATGCAGATTGCCCAGGAGACAGACACTCTTAAACTGCTACAAAAACCTCTTCAGACAACTGTGCTCATCATTTGGTGCAGAACTTCCCCAAACCTACATTAATTTCACTTTGATCTGCAGCACCTTCAATATATCCACATCCATTAACATCCACTCTACCAGCCAAGAACTGCATCCAAACAAGAAACACCAGGTTTACTGAAGTGTATAATAAAGCAGGGTAGAAACCTTTGAGGTGTAGGTATGGAAAGGGCAAGAGAGACAGAAGGATATCAAGAAAGGCACAATATTGATGTTGGCTGATGCTGCTGAAAATAACTGGAGCAACAACTGGAGTACCCCTGCCATAAGAAATTATCTGAATTGAAACTGGGGTGTAAAGGTACCAGTTGCAGTCTGTGTAAGGAATGTTTTTTTCTTACTATCTTGGATTGAGTTTCATTCCAAAGAGTCTGTGCAAAGTCCTTCAACCCAATAATCCAACACACCTTCTTCTCACTTGGCTTGGTGTTTGTGGAAAAAACCAGGAAATTATAATCCTGTTGCAGGAAAAGAAGTGAAGCTAATATTTGCTTTTTCTCTGCATGCTGGAGTGTGAACTCACTGCTCATAAAACCTAACACACAGGGTTGTCAGAACTTTGATTTCCCCTGGAAGAAGTCAGGTTTTCATTCCTGTGAGCAGAACCAAACAGGGCTGGCATCGATGACAGCTTCAACTGACAGTCCAGCAACCACCAAGCAAACACAAAACAAAACAGAGCCAGGAAAGAGCGACTTTGGGCCTGTCTGCATCTCTCAGAGAGGGTTAAGGAGAAGAGCCGGAGCTTATCTGCAGCTCCTAGGCCAAGGGGCAGAGGGTTTGTGGGGAGAGGCTCAGATGCCACTCATCTGGGCAATCGGGACTTGTTGAGCTCTGGCATTCCCAGTTACAACCTGCATTTCTGGCTTTTTGTTCTCCTCTTGCAATTCCTAGAAAGGGATATAGGATATATATAGAGAGATGGACAGATATAGAAAGGCTCAGAGCTGGAAGAGCCCAGAAATCAGTGAAAGCCCACAGTGATGAAAAGTTTTCATTTTACAAGTGACAGAATGGACCTTGTCCTGTAACTGGAAGACATTTTCGTGTTGTTCTGGGAATTCTTCAAAAGGTTTCTTTTCAGCAACATAAAACAGTGCTAGGAGGTTGTTTTGAGTTGAAACATGCACAGAACTGATGGAAAAAAGGGTTGGGGGTGTTGCAAAAATGGTCCTGGGCTGGGATTGATGATTTATCTTAACAAGCCCTCAGAAGAGAACAAGATCCCAGAGCTTTGCTTGTGGTCCTTTTTCTGTGGCTCAACTCTGGGTGTAGGTGTTCCTTTCAGAAACAGGAAGAAATAAAAAGGGAAAGCCAGGATGCCACAAGGGGAAAAAAAGCCTGAACTGGGCAAGGGAGAGGAAGGCTTTTAGCATTTGTCAATCATTCTCGTGATTAAGAGAGCAAAAAAGAGGATCCACTGGAGGGTGTTTGTGTTTGTGGTCAAGGAGTAAATTAGTCTTGTGAACTGACACAAACACTGTCAAGGGAATCCTCTAATCCTGTCTGCAGCTGGTTTCTAATTACTATTTTGTGGTAATTTTTTTAACTGGAGTCAAAGAGAATCACTCTACTTTCATTAGACATAAACCAGAAAAATGAAGTGCATTTTTCCATCTTTGCCGTTGACACAACGTGACCTCCCAGAGGGTCACAAGGCTTAGAGTAGCAACACACACCAGCACAGACTCCCCACATGAATATTTCAGTGTTCTCTCAGTGAGAAAGAGAGAAAAAAAATTAATAAAAGTGAAAAAAAAGGTCAGAATAAAGCCCCAGCTCTTTCTCTGGAGCCCAGCTCAGGGGGAAGAAGGATGTTTGCACTCCTTGAGTCACAGAGCACAAGTGTGTGTGTGAGTTAAACCATTGAATGGGGAGAACTTCAGCCATGAAGATAAACAGCCAAGACATTTCTATGGCAAGGGTTTTTTTTAGGTTTTTTGCTGATCACAAGGGGCATTTTTCATAATCACAGACTGGAAAGGTGCTGTTGGTCTGGATTGATAACTCAGCTAATGGCAAAGATCCCATAGACATCCCTGGGCCAACATTTCTCCACCATTCCCAAATCCTGAAATGTGTCCCAGTGACTCAGAACACAGCAAAGGAGGGGAGGATTCAGTGTTAAAAACCATCTATAATAAAAACAAGGGAGGGAAGGTGGATTAGATGTGCTCTGCTTTGGGATCCACTCCCGTGGCTCTCCTGTGTGTGTCACCTGTCACAGGAGCCTTGTCCTTGTCTCAGAATGTCCCTTGTTGTGCAGCCACCACTTTCGAGTCCCCAGAGTAAACAAAGCAGGAGGGTCATTTTTCACTCACTCTCAAATGTCACAGCACAATTCAGGGTTGGGGAGTGATGGAAAGGCTGTGGTGAATGATTTTCCCACTCCACTGAGCAAATGTCAGGATTTGTCTGCAATTTGGATAACGGCAGAGACACTCGGCTCTTGCTGAAGAGATAATTCCTTATTTCTAACTCCAAGGATTACAAAATCATGACAGACAACAAACTCATGAGATAGCCTGAGACAGATCCAGCTTCTCTCTGGTTGTTTTTTTAATTTTGAAAGGAAAATTATTATTTTATTGTAAGTGAATGACTTCAAGAGCGAGGGCTTTGGGGCAAATATCAAATATCTCAAAAATGTCAACAATGGGATTCAAACACATTCCACTGCAGTAACAGCCTGGGACCTGGAATTGGAGTGGCAATTACATTAATTTGTGAAACAATGTGATTATTTGGGTTTACAGGGGTAAGAAAACCTCAGTTTACCTTCCCATGGTTTTTTATCAGCTTTCTAAATCTGCAGCTGCCCGCAGTGAATCTCGAAATAGTTGCTTGCTGAGACATTTGCCAGAAATATCATCCATCCTAAGTGGGTACAATATGAAACAGAGCATAAATTAGGTCTGAAATAATCTGAATCATCAGAGCAATTTTCCCAGACTGACCCATTCCTGCTGCCTGACCTTTCCACCTCTCACCTGTGCCCAAACACCCTCCTGGTGCCACAGAGATCTGAATTCAGGGGTTTGGGAGGGAAAACAAACTCAGTCCTCCTTCTATGTCTGTTTATTATGGATCAGGGATAGCCAAGCACAAAGTCCCTCTCATTTTCTCTCTGGAACAGCCACAATATTCCAGGCCCTGGGGAGGCACAGCTGGAAAGTGCAAGACTTCCTCACATCACCGCTTTTTCTGCACTGGTTGTGTTAATTGGATTGTGCAGAGTCCACGATCATTTCCTACTGTCCAAGGGTTCCTTGATCCCATGTCTTGTTCCATAAAAAATACTTCCCATATGGCAGCAGTGAGAGCATATGAGACATGCTGGGAGAGTTCATGTGTGTGCAGGAGGCAGCTGTCGAATATCTGCAGCAATACATAGATATATAGATATATATAAAAGTACTTATTTATAAATACACTTTCCAGAGGGTGGATTGTGTCTTGACCTGAGATGCAGTACAGAACACTTGTCTTAGGGAATAAAGTTTAGAGCTAACACTGGGCTTGGGAACACAAAATGTAGCATATTTATCAATGTTTGTAGAGCCATGAGAGATGTAGGGAGGCCCTGGTACACAGTTAATTCCCTTTGGGATATTAGTGCTCCTCTGTGCTTCATCCTCTGGGTCTTTATGGCTCTGGATGAGCTGCTGCCCTCTGGCTTGACCCCTTCAGGGCAGCTCCCAGGACCTGAGTTTTGAGCTTTGCTTCCCTGTAACCAGAGCACTCTCCCTGTTCCCAGCCTGAAGGGGCTCCAAGAGCTAGAGAGGGACTTGGGACAAGGGAATTACAGAACAAGGGGGAATGGCTTCCCACTGCCAGAGGGCAGGGATAGATGGGATTTGGGGAAGGAATTCTTCCCTGGGAGGGTAGTGAGGGGCTGGGATGGAATTCCCTTAGCAGCTGTGGCTGCCCCTGGATCACTGGAAATGCCCAAGGCCACGTTGGACAGGGCTTAGATCACCCTAGGATAGTGGAAAGTGTCCCTGCTGATGGCAGGGGTGGCACTGGATGGGATTTAAGGTCCTTTCCAACCCAAACCAGTCTGGGATTCTCTATGGACACAGCCCTGATCTCCCCCATACACTGAAGCAGCATTACCCCCACATGACCTCTGTGCTCTGCCTCAGTCACCACGTTTGAGCTGCACAAAATAAAAAGAGGGGAAAAAAGCAGCAAACCTAAACAGAGCTGCAAGATTCAGTAGCAGAGATGGATTTATAGCAGAGATGGATTTGTAGCAGAGACGGATTTGTAGCTGAGATGGATTTTAACACCACAAAGGGTTCATGGGTCACACAAATATACGGGATCTGATTCCCATGGTGCTGGCAGAGATGATGCAGAGTAAACAACAAAAGTTTTTACAGTCTGGCGGGTTCCAAAACCCTCTCTGCTGTCCATCAGTGAAACAATGCATGACATCAGGGCTGCTTTTTAAACAACCCATAATCAGGCAGCTTTTGTGACAAATGACAAAGTCAAATTACATCTTTGAGAGTGAATTGGCACTTACTCACCAGGATGGACATGGCAAACTTCTCTCTCAGAGCTGAAGAAACTCCAGCTGACAAAGAGGAAAATAAACGACGAGGGAAGAAAATGCAATCCTGACATTTCCAGGGGTGAGTGATGAAATACTTAAGGGCAAAAGATCTCTAGAGGCTCATAGTACATTTTATTTTATTTAATTTTACAAGAAGCAATTGAATTGTGCTACTGACACTTGAGCGTCCTCAACCTTTTGAAAACAAAGCAGGAATTCCAGCATCATTTACTCAATCCACGATTCAAAATGCGTTAAAAGACCTCTTGAAGCTTTCTTTACTGTTCCTCCAGCACAGACTGCAGGGAGACAACGTAAGGTGAAGCCTTTAAACTTAAATCAGGTTTGCCACTATTACCATTTAATTCCTGACAGTGTGCAAAGGAAGACATTAAGGCCAGTGAATAGCACAGGGAATTCATTTCAAGGAAAACTTAGTATCTCAGCAGCTGTTCACCCTCCAGCTCTGCTGGAGGACACCTGGATGGCACCTATGATTGCACCTGGCCTGCAGTGAGAGGATTGGAAAAGTTTGCTCTGAGAATTAGGTACAATAATTCTGTTTTCTCAGCCCTGGCTGATGGTGTCCAAGTGTCCAAACTTGAGGTGACACAAACCGGCAGTCACCAAATGGTCAAGGATTGCATGGAAATGCTCATCCCAGCTCCACCTGCTCTCCCTGCACTCACTGCTCGGTAGGGAACTTGTACCATACGCCCTAAAAAATAGATAATTCACCACTCTTGTTTAATCTCATGATTAATTATGGTCATTGTTTTAAAAAACCCCACAAAATCTTTGTTTTATTTCTCCTTTGAGTTCACCTGACCTGAGCTGTCCATTCGGAGGGCTCAGCACTGAACAAACCACTTTGTCACCAGGCTTGAAAATGCCTCCTGCTCATTACCAGATGCATCAGCCACTGAGATTGATCACAACAACATCACTGAATATTAAAGGTTTGGAAGAAAGGGATGTGTTCTTAGGATTCTGTGGGGAGGAACACCATTCTTCAAGGATTTGGAAAATAAGATATTTTTCCTCTTTTCCTAGATACTCAGGTAGCCAACAGGAAAGGTTAGGGAATATTTTTGAGCTACAGAGGTAACTGAGTGGCTGCAATGGAAGGACAGAGATTTCTGTGGTGCCTGAGTGTCAAACACACCCTACAGGGAGGCTGGAGAGGGAGTTTTTACCAGGACATGCACTGATAACACAGGGGGAAATGGCTTTGAGGTGAAGGAGGGTAGACTTGGATTAGATATTGGGAAGGAATTCCTCCCTCTGAGGGTGGTGAGGGACTGGGGTGGATTTCCCAGAGAAGCTGTGGCTGCTCCATCCCTGGAAGTGTCCAAGGCCAGGCTGGAGCAACCTGGAATAGTGGAAGGTGTCCCTGCCCATGAAGGAGGGTTCGAATTAGATGATCTTTCATGTCCCTTCCAACCCAAACCATTCCATGATTTTCTGAAAGCCAATGTGTAGTGGGGTCTGTAAATAGCAGAGTTTCTGTGCTGTTAAAGCGCCTTCATTTTCTTTTACTGTGTGTTATTCCAAGGCAACCACGAGTCTCTCCACTGATGAACCAAAAAAGGCTACATTAATAAATTAACATGCAGATCCCACCCCAAAAAAAGAGCAAGGGACAGACTCTGACACTGGCTCTTTTCTATTTTTATCAGACTTTGGCACAGCCCTTGCATTCCATTTGGAGAGAGCCAGGAGTTGCAGCAAACAGGAATTGTTATTGTTTACCCATTTTTACACTCAGCCTTACACAGCTGATTCACTAATCCGGGATTTGGTTCACCTTTTGTCTCACCACAAAATGGGAAAGCAGTAGATACACTGCATTTAAATGAGGAAACAAACCAAAAAATTGAGCGTGATTTAGGCATTTAGAAGCCTTGCATTATTTTTCATCTGCCAGTGACTTCAGCCAGAAAGTTCTTTGAGTATGTTATTTAGTTGTTTTTCACTAAAGGAGAGAAGCATTAATTTCCTGAGAAAAATTCTGGGTTGTGGATACGCCTGCCTGCTTGTGCTTCATTGCAAAACAGCATTTGCTTTCTTTAGCAAAACTTTTTTGGTCTTAAAATCTGGTTGATGTTGAAAGTAATAATGAAACTTCTCTACCTGGGCCAGCTTGGGGCAACCAGAAGCTACCACAGAGGCAGCGAGACCCATGTTTGGTGCCCAGGTCGTATGTGGGGTTGGAATCAGAGGTTCAGCTGCTCCAGTACAGAGACAGAGCTCCTGTGGCATGTTCTGCACTGCCTGGGGAAGAGAAGGCTTTGGGAAATGCTTAATGCCCCTAAAGAGGCTCCAAGAGAGCTGGAGAGGGACTTGGGACAAGGCCTGGAGGGACAGAAGAAAGAAAGAAAGAAGAAAGAAAGAAAGAAAAGAAAGAAAGAAAGAAAGAAAGAAAAGAAAGAAAGAAAGAAAGAAAGAAAGAAAGAAAGAAAGAAAGAAAGAAAGAAAGAAAGAAAGAAAGAAAGAAAGAAAGAAAGAAAGAAAGAAAGAAAGAAAGAAAGAGAGAAAGAAAGAAAGAGAGAAAGAAAGAAAGAGAAAGAAAGAGAAAAAGAAAAAGAAAAAGAAAAAGAAAAAGAAAAAGAAAAAGAAAAAGAAAAAGAAAAAGCTGCCTACGAGACCCTCCCCAGTGTTCATTGATATAAGAAGGAACCTTTCCTTTAACTTCTCTGAATTTTAGCTACATGCCATGAGGCAGAATGTGGATAGTTAGATTTTCTGAAGGTTTCAGGGAGTATCAGTACCCAATACTTCATAATTTCAAAGACTTTTAGCTGTAACACAGTCAACTCTAATCTCTATTTTCTCTAACTCTTCTGAAATGGTGTGATTTTCTTGCCATCTGAAGCCCCTTGTGATGACCTCCAAGATATGGCTGTTGTTTGGGTAATTAATCTTGAATTAGGAGTCCCTGAGGAAAGAATTTTCCTCTATGCCTGGAATCAGCCCTCTCACTGCTTCTCTGGCTGTAAATGGGAATATAATGCTTGTAATTATAAAATAGCTCTCTTGAATTGATTTCTGATGGAACACCCATGCAATTGTATCACACCATAGATCCTGAAACACTTGTTCCTGCAGGAATTGTGTTTCCAGTCATAATTTTTTCAAGACAGAACAGAATCCTATTTATTTTTTCCAGTGTTTTAGTTTCTTTGGTTACCTGCAATTCCTCACTGCCTCTGCCCTAACACTCTGCGTATTTTCCATTTTAGGTTCTTTCTTTCCTGCAATCAAACCCCCGGACACACTTTTTAAAATAACATTTTGGCTGGGATATTTAAACAGCTGCATCAACCCCATAATCTATCCATGCTCAAGTCAAGAGTTCAAGAAAGCGTTCCAGAATGTCCTGAAAGCTCAGTGCCTCCTGAGGAAGAAGCCAGCAAAAAAGCAAACCCCAAGCTTCAACCTCAACCATTCCGCTGGCCAGAGCGTGGAGAGTGGCAAAGGGCTGGTCCGGATCCCTGTGGGATCGGGAGAAACCTTCTACAAGCTTTCCAAGTCAGACGGGGTCTATAAGTGGAAGATCTTCTCCGCCGTGCAGGGCGTGCCTGCCAAAACTGCCGTTTCCAAAGACTGCACGGCTGCCAAAGCCAAGAGCAAAGGGTTCCTGCAGGAATGCTGCTGTGCAGGCACTTCAGGGAGCCTCGTCCATGAGAACTGCAAAGTGCCAACCATTAAAATCCACTCGATCTCCCTGAGTGAGAGTGGGGAGGACGTGTAACCGGCTGGGTGCGCCAGGCTGGCAGCTCAGGGGCCTTGTGCGATGTTGCTGTTTTTATGGGGAAGTAGGAGTAGGTGTGGTGATAGTTGAAAGGATCCAGGTATGAAGAGGTAAAACAGGGCCAGATCTTATGAGGAGGGATGTCTGTGAGTGCCAGGAGCATGAATGGAGGCCCTCAAAGACAGTGCATGGCTTCAGTGGATGGTATTCTGAGGATCCAGCATCTGCCAGGCATTTCCTTGGCATTTAAAGGCTTTATCCCTCTATTCTCCTCTTTCAAAGTTCCCTGCTCTGATTTAGGGGCAGTGGAGGAGAAAGGGAGAACCACAAAGACCCCATGCTGATTTCATCCTTGACACTCTCTAGTAGCTCCACCTTCAGAGCCATTTTGTGATTCCACCCCTCCCCATAAAGCCAAACCTCAGCTGTGGATTTCAGCCAACTCCATTGCCAAGGGAAACTTGATCCAAGTGACTGCACACCATCGAGCTTCAGAGACCAAGGAGAACTTTCCATTTTTGTACAATCAGCCTCCCTAATCTCCACACCAAACCAAATGAAAATTTGCATGTGCCCCTGGTTTGTTCGGACGGTCTCTGCGCCTTGATGTGGGTCTAATAAAACTCAAAACTAGGTAAGTCCTCATCAAGCAAGGCTCAAAGAGCTCACTTGCACTCATCCTTTTGTTTTTCTTCCTCTGAGTCCAGCAGGAGCCTGCTGAAAGGCTCAGTAATTCCTTGCTCAGGTGCTCGATAGCCAGATCAGTGCCACAGTCACTGGAAAAGCTGCAGATTTTTCCTGTCTCCCTGCTCAGTGTTTTGCTACATTCCTTTTCCCAACTCCTTCAATACCAAGTACTCTAAGCTTTCTGTGAGATCCTGGGTACTCTGGAGTCGGGAACTTTCCCCTTGTTCTGAGCAGGGGAAGTTAAGCATGTTAAAAGGCTTAAGGACATCCATCCCCACGAGGAAGGGCCATCTCTTGGGAATTTGGGAGCAAAGCATTTGGAAGCATGTTATATTTTAATACAGCTAATCCAGATAAATAAATAAATGAGATGGCCAGCATCTGGAAGAAATAGTGGGAGGAATTCTTTGTACAATATTAGAAATAAGCAGCTCTTGACATAACTCCTCCTGAGCCTGCCAAGTAAGAATTCAGCTCCGTGAAACAACACATGAGCCTCTATTCTTGTCCTTGTCAGCTCCTGTGCTGAAGATCCACTGCCTTGAAAAGGGAAAGGGCTTGAGATAAGGGTCATTATCACAGGAGAGGACCTTGAAACAACACCTTGGTGGATGTTGATGAGAAATCATTGTTTATTTCTCTCTCACTCAGTATTAAGTCCCCAATGTCAAGAGGATTTGTCTCCTGTGTCTTTTGTTTATGCACTCATGGAACACAAATCTGTAGCATGATCCCATTTTTAGCTTAAATAAGAAATCCACCTCAGTCTTAAAGTTCTTCAGGCCTAGAATTTGAAGCTAAAAGTGTGGAAATACCATGTCTGAAAATATTCTCAGGGTGCTTCAAGCCAAGAGCAGAGGGAGAAAAGCTGGAAATCTCATAAGAAAGTCACGTGAGACTCATGGCCAAGGTTTCCAGTCTCACAGGGCTCAGATACGTGGGACGTTTATTTGGCCAAAACCTGAACTTTGAAACATTTCGGAAAAAAAACCCTTAAATTGAGCAAGACTGGCAAGATTTAAAGTCTTCACTGCACACGCTTGGTGCCCAACCCTGTCCTATTCTACAACCAGTACTTGTTTTATAACCAGTAAGGTCCTTTTTGCCATCTCTCCTTTGGAGCTGGGAGATTTACACAGGGTTGCTGCAGTAATTTCAGATTTATTGAGGTTTCATGGTGTTCGGCAAAGAGTTGTTGTGGAGCTATACGTGGATGCTGCCACAACTGGATTAATTTAACTCCAGAGGAATCCTGATGCAGCAATATAATCTAACCCTGTAAAATGAAGATAAGTAAGTCAGCCTGCTGCTGGCAGTGTCAGGATGGACACAGATGTAGCACAGTTCTCCTGCATGGCAGAGACAGAGGTTGGAATAATGGAAGCTTTGGTCTCATCTTCATCCTTTTTTTCTGTCACCTAAGATGCTAAAGGACCTCTTTGTGTCCAGTGACTCTGAAAAGCTCCCAGCCCTCAGCATCAGGCGAGCCTAGTCCCAGCCACACCTCTGCTGCTGCCACATTTGCCAGCAAAAACACATTATTTGTTTGGCTCTCTCAGAGAATTTCTGCAGGAAAACTGCCCTGTTCCCTTGTTGCAAGCAGGGTCATTGGCACTTGTCATCTCGGTGGAGATTTGGACTGAAAAGTCTCAAAAACCATAGAAGGAGCTCTAGGAAGCAGAAAAGAAAAAGAGTGCAGATTTAAGCAGCCCAATTTTTTCTGTTATTTAAAGTGAACTTGGCACTGGTGAAAGAGCTGCAGCCACAGAGGATGAATGTACCTGTCTGTCTAAAAGCACAAACAGGACAAAAGGTTTTCCCAGTGGCTGGACATCAATCATCACTTGTAAAATCTTCCCAGCATCAGGATCCTGTTGTGTGAAACTCAGCAGGAGCACAGAGCAGAGATCAGAGAGTGGCCAGATGGGAAGTGAGAACAGTGGAGTGCCAGGAGTTCCCCTCAAAGCCACATCCAGTGACCCATCCAGTGACCCACACTGATGTGGCAGTAGATGTGTCTTGACTGAAACCTCCAAGGGATGGCTCTGACATCCCACCATCCTCTCTGGTCAGGGTTTTCTATTGGGAGTGACAGCCAAGATTTCCATGCGGGGTGGGGCAGAGTCTCTGCTGCAGAGTTGAGAGCTGGAGCATCACAGAGATGACTCTTAATTTGCACGGCCTGAGGCGAAGCAGATCACCAATCCCTCTGCCTCCCAGGGCAGGGAAAGTTCAGTAGTCCAGTTTCCACAGTCAATTCGGATTTATTATCTGATGTTTTTGAGGCTTTGTGTACTTTGCAAGATTATTCAAATCTCAAATACGTAAGTTCTGCCCACTATTCAAATAAATGTCTTCTCATTTTTATATTCTTTATTTCACTCTGCCAACTCCAAGGATAAATTGTGCATTGTGTAAAAGCATATTCTCCTTTGCCAGGCCTTAATGTCCTGAAAATCCATAGCACTGAAAAGAAGAAAGATTAAGACAGGAATATTTCTTGCTTCTCTGCTTGGAGTAAGCAAATGGATTTCACAAAGCTTCTTTACATAATTTCCCTGCCTGACTTTTTCTGAAAGGTAACACTGACAGGCTGCAGCATCTTATACTGATTGAAGTCAGTTTAAAAAGGTCTTACTGCTTTGCTGAAGTGGAAGTGCCCAGGTCTAGGTGTGCCTGTTGGCCTTGAGCTACTATTGCTCATGTCTGAGTGGGGTTTTATTAGGAACTTCATTTTAAAATAAAGCTACTGAGGCACAGAGCAACTCAGTGATTCATCCAGCAAGGTTTCAGCTGTCCCAGGCTGAATCTATGCTGAGTAATTAACTCCACATCCTACTCAGAGACACCTTGATCCTCTTTCCTGTCTTAGTATGGTTTGGATAAGCAAGACAATGTTGAAAACTAACTCGAGGGGACAGGCTGTTGACACCAATTATTCCTGGATGATCTCTTCCAACGGCAGAGCCAAAGAGAAAAGCCAGCTGATCTTCGAAGTGTTGCACTTAGCTCCAGGCAAATTTGGGACCTGCACCAGTGTTATCCTTTGCCAGAAGGAACAAAATCCAACAGGTCATGAGAGCTGCTCTCACAGCAGCATCAGCTCTCTGCCTGCACCCCTCACACACTCAAATGTTTGTGAAGGTATTTTGTATATGACAGTGTTATAAAAACCACAAGACACTACAGAGGTAGCTTGCGATGCATTAAAATACAGATCTTCCCCCCAGCTTGATAGATGTAATTGAAGCTCTGATTTCCCTGGAAGAGATGGAGCATTTGTCTCAGGGATTAGAGTGAAATGTCATTCCTTCTCCACAGAGCACGCTGTATATTTCTCATGCTGACAGAGAAGGAGAAAATAGCAAATGTGAGCTAAGGGAAAATGAATTGCTGAGGAGGAGAGCTATGGATGGCAACCATCACACAAGAAATAACATATCTGTCAGTCCCACAATGGGCTCAAAGCTCTACTTATTGCACATTTCTGTCTCAGTGCAACACTGAGCTCAAACCCAGGATGAGCAACAGCCTCTCCTTTATCATCACGGTAACATCAAGATCTTTTTCAGAGTCAGAAACCTCCACATGTTAATAGTGAAAATAAACATGATTTTCCAGTGCTCAATGTCTCATCCAAAGAAGGAGACTTTCTTGCATTTACCCAAATTTCTTTTATCAGCTGCCAAAACTCAGCTCTTTTAAACCATTTTCTGAAGCAGGAAAACACAAACCTGCCCAGCATTTCAGCAGATTTCCACTTTCAAAGCAAGTCCACTCAGCCAATGATAGAAAACCTCCCTGAATTTCACAGAATATTCAATTCTTCCTGACAGTACAACTGTGGGAATTGTATACAAGCTGGTTTGGGCTTTTTTTTTTTTTTTTTTTTTGCCAGTCTTTGGTTGCAAAAAAAGTTTTTGTTTTTGTTTTTGTTTTTGTTTTTGTTTTTGTTTTTGTTTTTGTTTTCTTCTGCCTGCAGCAGCATTTTGCCTGCATGTTGTACAAGTTTGGCTGCCAGTGGTTTTAAAAGATTTGTCCTGAAACAGGCACTGCATTTTCTGAATGTGGTATTCCAGTGTCATTGAATTTTCTATGTGCTGTTTTCCAGGTTTATCGTGTTTGAACAGTCCATGCTGGTCATTTCCTTGAACAAAATGTATATGAAATCTTGCTAAGGTGAACAAATAAATTATTGGGGGGAATGTGCACTTTGGTATATGCGAGCTGCAAGTCTGGTTGGTTGGTTGGTTGATTTTTTTCCCAAATTATGAATACAGATTTGTCTTCTCCCTTTCAACAAACATTTCAGGCAGAGGATCAGGTAGACATTCCTCCTGATACTTCTGATCCTAGTGGGGTTTAGTAGGAGCAAGGTGCAAAGTGAATAAAGGAATCAAACTTATATTTCTACTGTAAAAAGTTGAAGTTCTTAAAAAAACTTTGAACAAGTTCATTTGGGCCCCAGGTCCTTACTCTGCTCCTTCAGTTTGCTTACAGTAAAACATCAGGTCCCAGATGAAATCCAGCCCATTTTGCTGTATTCCTTATAAACAATCACCAGGAGAACAATCCCTGTCCACTCAAGAATGTAAATGGGAAAGACAAGTGCTGAGTTATTATTTCCTGATTTATAAAGGGAGAACTGAGACATGAGGAAGGAAAAGACAGATTTCAAAAACAGCTGATGCACCAGGAACCTGGAAAGCCCTGGCTGTGGCTGCCTCTAGTGAAATCCTGGGAAATTTCATCCAGGGAAACTCTGGAGAAAACTTTAAAAGAAGAAAAACCTCAACAAAATCAAACCCCAGTTTCCCTCCTGCTTATTCCACAGGTCTGTTCTCCCTCTGGATTAAAATGTGAGTTTATCCTGAATAATTTTATGCTGCAGTAGAGTCTGGGAGCTTCAGTGAAGGACCAGGATTTGGTCCTTAATGGACACAGACCTTGCTCTAAAAAATTCCCTCCTGAACTTACAGACGGCCACAAAACCTGGTGCAACTCTAAGGAATAACTTGGAGTGTCAGAATGCCCTTGTGACCACCAGATTTGCTGTCAGATAAAAGAAGTATTTTAAAATAAAAATCTGCATTTTTGCTTGGCTTTATAATTTAAATCCAGTTCAGCTAAGATTACACATCATCATCATCATCATCATCACCATCTGTCTTGGTAATGTGGCTGTAGGTCCTTCCTGTATTACAGGTCACCCTCCCTTGCTGGATCCTGCCAAGTGAGGAGAGGAAGGAGTCACATTTTCTGGCATTTTGGATAAGGATTCTGTTTTCCTAACAGGGTAGTGAATTTTTGGCCTTAAACAAGTCACCACTTTTTCACTGTGTCCAGACTCCCCTCTGTGCAATGGGTGTGATTTAGCCCAACTGTCCCAGGAATGCTGAGTCTCATAAAATACCATCAATGATTTTGAAAAACTGACATATGACAGGCAAAAAATAAAACATGGTGCATTTGTTTAATTTCACTATGAGGACATGAATTCATCAAATTCTGCTTGTGCTTTTTTGGGATTCGTTTACCCCTTTCTGTCTCCTCAGATTTCTTTGGTAGTTTGTCCACCCATGGGCAGCTGGTGATAATGGCACTGCTTCGTTTCCCAGGCAGGTTCTCCTCCCAAAACTATTGAGGGTTTTTTCATCAAGATTCAGACCCCGAGAGAAATTCTATGACAGTTTTAATCACAGCCCCTGCAGGATAAGAATCTTATCTTTTGTTTTGCTAATCGAGCTGCAGGCAAAGGTCAAAGCAGTCGGGAGCATTATTGAGGTTCAAACACTTCTAACAACACAAGTGGCACGGTGCTGGCAATTACAGAAGAAAACATCCAGTTTTTCATTCAGCTGCTTATTGGCCTAATGCTATTGAGGTTTTTGCAGTAAATTTCTGTTCCAACTGGATTTGTTTAAACCCACCAGTTCATATAATGAATTACCAGACAATTACCAGACCCTGATTTTTGTCAGGAGCTGTAGAATTGACGGAGTAACTTTGGAAAAATGGCTTTTTTTTTCTCCCTGATATCCACATTAACACCATATTAACACCAAAATTCCCCAGTTTTGGCCTGGGAATGCAGCTGATAATCATCTTTTGTATGAAACAAATGGATTTGGAGCAGCTTCATGGACAGGCCACCAGTGATGTGGCACTGCTGGTTTGGTTTCTGTGAAAAACGAGGTTCACTCTCCTGTTAAAATTTAAAAGTTTAATAAAGGACAATAGGGGACAAAGATAAAGCAAAAGGTTACAGCGCCGGGTGCCCTTGGCCAAGAGCACACCTGCTATTTCGGAGGCACCCTTTACATACTTTTAGCCTAATGCATATTCATAAACAATTATACATATTCAACCTTTCCCCTATACTAATTTGAATGTTCTAGGAACTGTTTTGCATGGCTCCTCCTTGGGTCCGCCTTTTTAGAGCAGGCGCATTTTTGGCTGTGGTTTTAGTTTTTTATCATCAATTCCAGCTTGGGCTTTGGTCCATGGCTTTTGCAGACGGTGGTTGTTGATAGTTGGCATGGCCGTAGCAGGGGTCTTTATCATACGTTCATTGGATGTTATCCAACCCAGCAGACAGTTCAATGACCACAAGCATAACTCTATCAGCTATTTCACTACTATTTCTAAGTCTAGTTAATGACAGAAATAAAAGGCATTAGTTATTATTACAAAAAAAGAACGATATCTTTATAGCACAGCTACTTTAACATCATACACATAGAGCATCTTATCTGAATATTTGCGGAAAACCAATATTATAATATGTATTTCTCACAGTTTCTCACTGTAATGATCAGCTCCATCAGGGACAGATTCCCAGATATAATTAAAAATGCTCCTTTAATCTAATAATCCATCCCCCAAAGCAAGGAGAATCTGTGCAATTTGCATCAGGGAGATGGGTAAGAAATTCTGCGTAAGCATTTCTAAGAGTTTAATTGAAATCATGAAAAGAGAGGTAAAAAATAAGGAGTGAAATTGGATTTCAGCTGAGGATTGTTCCTAAATACACTTCCATACCACATCTTTTAGCTTTTACAGTTTGTTGTAACTGAAGTGCTCTGTTATATTTTCAGGAGAACACAGTGCATGATGGATAGAAGCTTTCTGGGTACGTTTCCTTTTTCTTTTACATTTTCTTCGTGACATATTTTGGCAAAAAAAGAAAGAAGAAAAACAGGAAAAAACTTAAATGCCTCCCATAACAAAAAAAATGAAGGGCTGCTTCCGTTTCCCCTCAACCCAATTAAAAAATACATATTGAAGCAGATCCAGCGTTCCTTACCCACATTGAGCAGTAAGTCACAAGGAGCCCCGGGACAGTTTGCCAAGGAATTACCTCTGGGTCCTCAACGTGAAGCTGGAGAATTCCTGGTTAATGCTAACACAATCTCAGAAGAACAATTACCAGCAATCAGAAAAGCATTTCAGTGGTAAAGTAGACAGAGTGAAACCAACTCAGCATCATATTATCCTTCGTGTGCACACCCAGAGCCCATCTAAGCTTAGCCCAGAGCCACTGTTCAGTGTCTGAAGGCATTTGCATGGCTGACACTGGAAAAACTGGGGGCAAAAATAGAGTCTGCAAGAAGCAGGAATCCCAGTTGATCCCAAGGGTTACTTTAGAAAATGGAGTTCTGTATGAAAATGTATTTCTGCTTTTCAAACAGAAAAACCTGCCCTGAACTTGTTGATTAAGAGCACGCACCTGATCCTGCACATTCCTAACATATTCTTTCACTCCTTCAAAGCAAAGGGAAGAGAAGGTTGTAGGGCTTCATTAAAGATCTCGTTTGTGCATAATATCCTCCACATGGACAGCCCACTTTGTACATTTGCACATGGCTCTGCCTTGTTCCCTTCTTCCCAACAACAAAAACCTTTCCTTTCCTTTCCTTTCCTTTCCTTTCCTTTCCTTTCCTTTCCTTTCCTTTCCTTTCCTTTCCTTTCCTTTCCTTTCCGGAAACTTCCCTTCCCTGAAACTTCCCTGAACCTTCCCTGAAACTTCCCTTCCCTTCCCGAAACTTCTCTTCCTGGAACTTCCCTGGAACTTCCCTTCTCTGAACTTCCCTTCCCTTCCATTCCCTTTCTGGAACTTCTCTGAATTTCCCTGAATTTCTGTTCCCTGAACTTCCCTTCCCTGAGCTTCCCTGATCTTCCCTGAACTTCCCTCCCCTTCCCGTTGCCTTTCCCCTTCCACTTTCCCTTCCCTTTCCCCTTCCCCTTCCCCTTTCCTTTTCCCTTTCCCTTTCCCTTTCCCTTTCCCTTTCTCTTTCCCTTTCCCTTTCCCTTTCCCTTTTCATTTTCCCTTCCCTTTTCCCTTTTTTCCTGTTTTCCTCTTTTCTCCTTTTCCCTTTCTCCTTTTCTCCTTTTCTCCTTTTTCCCTTTTTTACTTTCCTTTTGGAGGTGGCCAAGACTGTGAAAAATGGGGTTTTCTGCAGCTTCATCCCTTCTGAGTTACAAGTTCTCCATTGAGTGACACCTAGGAGACAGCATTTTCACATCTCAGTGTTCTTCCTCAGGCTTAAGCTCACAGAAAACTTGGTTTGCCAGGAGAGCATCATGGGCTTAATTCTTCATAATCTAGCTCATATTAGTCCTGAGCTGTAGCAAGAAAGGGCAGCAGACAGCTAGGCAGTAACAACCCACTGCTGAGCCCATCTTTCGTCCAGTTTTCCTGTTAAACCTTTGCAGGAGCAATAATTTAGAGGAGTGAAGTATAATTGGGCACAACTACAGATTCTCTGGCTAGTGCAGTATTTCCCTCCCCTCAAATACCCCTGAAATACTCCTGAGCTTTTCACCAGCTCTTCAGGAGTGAAAACTGGAGCAATTCCGCTTGCACTCAATGAAACCCACAGCATTTCAGCCCAGTTAGAGCTGTGTTATATTAAAAGCTTTTGTTTTGCTGGTTGAGAGTTTTTTTACCACTAAAAAGCCTTTTTTATCATTATCCACAATTGCACTGTCACACAAAGCTGAAGAGCTGCTGCCTGCTCCTTCCCTGGCCTTTTTTTTCCCCAGTCCAGCTGCAGAGATGGAGGCAGCTGGCATCACGCAAAGCCTTCCTGACAAGTGATTTCTTTGCTACCACTCCCTTCCTCCAGTTGTGATGCTTCTTTATCATCAACTCACTGCTGGAAATCACTCTGAGCTACTTGGAGATGAAACATTTACTATTTGTTAGTGACTCAAGGAACAGTATCAGTATTTATTGGCCCCCTGCCTCTTACATCAAATATCCCCTCTGTTGGCAGCTCTATGATTTATCCTTGAGAGAGGCTGAACTCCAGCTCAGCTCCAAAAATGCTACTTCAGTTTCAGGAATGTCCTGAGTTTCCCCTGAGAGCCATAAAAATCTCAAACTAATGGTGCTATATCCTGAGCTGTGGTGCAGGAGGGGGCATGAGGGAGGAGCACTGCCAGGGTTTAAAAGCATTTCTTTCCTTAAACACTTGGAAAAAGAAGGACAAACTTAATTATTGTTAAAGCCAGGGATCACTAATTAACCCTCCAAAAGCAAAAGACACAAAACTACTCCTAATTTTTTTTAAAATTTAGTTTTAATTCTAAAAATTAGAGAAAATCAAGTATTTTGGAAAAGAGAACCTATCGCAGTGGCTTTTTATAGTTTGAGGATTCCCAGTCCAGCAGTATTCCATCCCTGAACTCCAATGGAATCGTGTGAAAGGGATCTTAGGAGGACCTGCTCCCCTTTAGAAAACAGGTGTTTCTGAAAGAGATGTCCTGGTGTGCAGGGAGAATACAGCCAGCACTGCAATGAGCAGCCTGTCCCTAAAATACTCACAAGATTTGGTTTGCATTCAAGCTTTGAAGTTCTCACACCCACTGTGGACTTTTTAACATGTGGTGGATTTTTTATAAAAACCTGTCTTTTCCTTATATATTTTATTATCCAGTGTGTCAGCTGACCTGCAAGAAACAGAGTTTTCTCAAAAATCCTGAAAGAGATCCATTTCAGAGACGGATGGGGTCTATTTGGGGATTATTATTATTATTATTACTATTATTGTTACTATTATTATTACTATTGTGACACCACCTGTGACCCCTCCCAACATTAACCATTCTGTGATTCTGTGATTATGATCTTTATTATTGTTATTATTCTTCTTCCTATTCCCTTGGCCTTACATTTCTCTGCACTCCTAGAAAACTCTTTTCCACTTTCAGTGTTACTCTGTCAGAGGCCCATCACAGAATAAACACAGAGAAAAAGATCTTTTCAGTCTGTTTTTTTTAGTACTTAGTTCAGGCACCGCTGCCTGGTGGCCTGCACTCAGGCTGTTGAATTTAACTACCAAACTCGAAGTGTTTCTGCTGTTTTTCCTATTTTTTCTCCACTCCAGACTATTTATCTACTTCAATTAGTCCATTATTGTTTATCTACTTCAAAAAGGCCTTTTGCTGCTACCAGATATCACAAAATATGAAGGCGAGAAGCTACAATTTTTGTTTGCTGCTGTTTCCTATAAGGAAAACAGTATTTCAAGCTGGTTCACTAAAACAAGCAGCTTGTCTGGGCTCAGGGTGGTGAAGCAGAAGTGTACTTGGAATACCCAGTTCAGGAGGAATTTCCTCACAAGGTACACACAGAGAACTCATGCCAGTTCAAGTGGGATAAATTCATGTCCCCAAAAGTCTGTGCATTCCCATCGACTGCCTGAGGAGTTGTATGAGAATTTATAGTGTATGAGAAATTATAGAGAGTCTGAACAGCCAAACCCCTGCCAATGCAGAGGCAAAGGAACATGTGCTTATTTATGAGCACTGAGCCCAGACCCATAAATTGCCTCCTCCTTTTGCCAAAAGCACAGGTTCCATGGGGTTGTTAGCAAGCTATTTTCAGGCACTTTTATGCCTTACACTCTGTTGTTGTATCCAAGAAACATTTGATTGGGAATTCAGCTGCCTGATTCTGAATGCGTGACACATACACCAAAGAGAGGCAGTTAAATTAAATTTCAAGGCTTGGTTGGGTTGTGGTTTCATTTGCAACATGCCTGCAGTGTCTCCCCAGGAAATATCTGAATATAAATCTCATCCCAAGCTATATTTTCATATGGATCTGGGCATACTGCAAGGCTTCCGAGGACTCCTGAGAAGTATATGCCCCTGGTGCTGCCAAGGGATGGTGCCTGAACACTCCAGAATCCCTGTTCACCTCCCTGGGGACATTTGTTTTGCTGAAAGCCACATATAAAAGTACAATATGGGGTCTGTGGAGACAGGTGGCAAGCAGCAAATGGGCCAATCCACACCTGCTGTATTGCCTGGGATGTCCTGGGCAGTTTTGCCATCTCGTGATGGTCTGGAAGCAAAGCCAGGGGAAAAGGATCTGTGAGGAGAAAGTGGTGCTACAGGAACTCCGGAAAACGGGGAAAAAGTCAGGGAAGGCAAGGTATTTCCCTCACCAGTTTGCCCTCCCATTTTACACCAATTCCATTTTACACCAGGATGTCGCCCCACTGCACTGCACAACCAATTTATGCCTGCAGGTGAACTTTGAGGATTTTATTTCTGATCCCATCAGCAGCAATGGCAACATCCAGGGAGGAAAATCTCCCTTCCTGCTGCTCGACGGATGAACAGGCTGATATGGGCTCATCCCAAACAGGAACATGGACTGGTGGCTCTGCAAAAGGGTCACAGCAGCTTGGGAGATGCCAGAGCAGAGGCAGGGAGGGAGGTAGGTTTGGAGAACTTCAGCCTCAGAAATATCAGCAGAAAATGCTTGAAATTAACTGAGGAGATCAAGGAAATGTTCAGACTGACACAGGAAATGAACCCTTCCCATGAAACTCTGATTACTGCAGTGAGTTAATGGTGTATCTTCTTCTCCCTATTTTATACAGCTAAGGTTCTGCAGTTCTTTGAGGATTAATTTTGTTAATTGCAACAGAGGAAATTTTTCAGGGGGAGGGGGAAGATTGGCTTGGGAGAGACTTTTCAGTGGGGTCCAGGCTCAGTTGCTGTAAAGGGGTTAATGTGGAGATGTGGAAACCAGGAAAGCAAAATGAAGCTGGGGTTGTTTTCCCACTCTTCCTTCTTCTCCCATGAACCCCAGGACCTTTTGAAATGTGTTCACTTAATTGGTGTCGTTAATCTAAGTGGAATCATATCATCTTAATTTGTGTTGAGGTTAATTTTTGTTTGGGAAAACCTGGCTAGACCTTTGTTTAATATGCTACATGTCATTTAAACCAGCTATTTAGCTCTAAATGATGAATTAGAGGTATAATTTCCTTTCAGGTTTTGAAAATTAGCATCTAATTATTCTTAACCTGAGGGATATTAGTACTTCTTATGAAAGGGAATAATGGCCTGGTCTAAAGGTAGAAGAGAGAACTCCTGGGTAAATGGCAAGGCTGGAATTATGCAAAGACAAAGGAATCAAGCCACAGGAAAAAACCATTAAAAGAACCCCCAGAAATAATTTTTTAAGATGAACAAAGAAGAAGGAATCTGCCTCTTTGGGATCTGTATTGGTGACATAACTCAGCACTGTCCTGCAGCTTGAGACCAGCTCAGAACAAGCAGCAAGACACAGCCATGGGATTTCCATTCTCTTTGGGACCACTCAGATTTCTTTGAAAAAACAGAATAATTTTAACTTTTTGCCTTGTTTAAAAAAAAGTCAATGTTTCAAAGGAAACTTAGAAATGAGAGGTGTTTTGTTTATTGGGGAGAGCAAAACAGATTGCAAAGAGCCACGACAAATCCTCCATCTCTAAAAGGCTTTTAATAAAACTAAATGAGTGTCTAAAGAATGTGATAGCTCAGGCTCGAACTCTTGGGCCTGGGTCTCGGAACAAATAGGGGATTAACCAAAGAACCATAAATTATAAAAAAAGGCTTAACATTTAGGAATCCAAATGTCTTTGACAGCTACGAAGCTGGAAATATTTTTCTCCGTTCAATGTACACAAAGCACAGATTGTTTTTCCTGCAGATATTTCATTATTTGAGGCTTTTTCTTCTAATGAGAAGCAGCATTTTGTTTTTCTTTTTATCCTTAAACCACAGCTTATTCCAGAGAGAAGTGCAGCAACCACCAGCAACAGGACTGGACGTGGCCTGACAACTCATTACTGGTGCCTGATGAATTAAATCTCCTTGGAGGAGGAAGGCAACACAAGAAGGGAGCTTTCCTGGGAGATCTCCCTGTGCCTTCAGCCTGACACTTCCATCCATGCTGCCTCCACTGAAGGTTCTCCAGTGAAAATCCTGTCTGTGCCACGTTATCTCATTCATTCTCACCTCCAAGCCAGAAAGGAAGCGCTTGCCTTCCTCTCCCAGGGCTTTGAATTATTTTCTCCTCCCTTTGGATGTCAGGCTGGTCATTGTCACATCCTTCCCCCACAAGTGCTTGTCTCTGGGAATACTTTCACCCCACACAAAGCAAGGGGTGACTGATTTCTCTCCCAGAGCACACACAGACCTGTGGCATCTGCACTTTGCCTGATTTCTAAATCCAACTCATGGGACAGGCCTGAGGCCGGGAGGTTTTTCTCAAAATAGGAGTTTCCCCTCTCCCGTGATGGTGGGGAGCAAACTGCCCTTCCAAGCAGGGATATGTACTAATATTATCTGCTCAGATGTTCCTCAGCTTTCTCCCAAGCTGTTTTGGTGCCCAGGCAAAGCAGATTTAGTGCAAGTTCTGGCAGCTCTAAGACTCAAATAGTCTCAACACAGAACTGAGGGTGCTCAGGGTAACCTGTCGGTTTTCCAATTATGGAAAACAAAGGTTCACGTGTGCTCAGTGGGAATGGTGTGTCCAGTGTCATCATTCCTTCTGCAGGTCTTTGGGGCTGGTGATGGGAGCTGTGCAGGCAAACTGGGCTGGGGGTGGGATTTGCCCAGAGGAGCAAATCCTGGGCTGCCCCATCCCTGGAAGTGTCCGAGGCCAAGTTGGATGGACTTAGACCCGGCTCTAGTGGAGGATGTCCCTGTCTGTGGAGGGATGAACTTTAAGGTCCCTCCCAACCCGAACCATTCCATCATTCTGGGATCAGGAGTGTGGCTTTTCCTATGGGATTTCAATCCTCGGGCTCCATCCTTTGCCACTACAGGCAGGGAGCTGCTTCCATGCCTAAAGCCCAGCACAGGCCAACACATTCCACTAAATTATGCCCTAAAACTGTCTTGTAGGCACTTGCCTTTGGATGGGAGCATTAATGAGCTCTGCCAACTCCATTACAGCACCAGGCTGACACAGCTCTTCAAAGAAGATGTAAAACAAGAGTTGCAGAGGTTTGGACTACGTCCCCTCTGTTGCCATGGTTGGTTCATAACAGGGGTATTTAGAAAATAAATTTATTATAAATAAAAAGGCCCATTTAATATCCAAGTGACAGGTTACAGCAAAACCCAAAGCATATAAAAGCCAGGGGCTTCTTGCAGTTTATAAAAGCTTGTTTCTAAGTTTATATAAAACACCTTGCTGGCTTTGTTTCGTGGTTTTTAAAGAACTCTAGGACCCAACCCAAGGAGCGCTGAAATGGATGGAAATCCTCTCATTGATTTAAGTAGCTTGGGTGAGCATGTTTTCAGTCCAGGGTGGATGCACGGGGAGATGCCTCCAGCCCAGGATGCAGGACTCTTGCCCTCTGGTGGCTGTTGCAAAATAAAACATCAGGAAAAACTGCTTTAGAGCTGGATTAGGAAAAAAACCCCACCAGTCAACCTCAGCTGGGATACCTCCAAGTACATTTGGTATTGATTCAATATTGCTTTTTGGCTTTGAATTAGTAGCTAGCCTTGGCTCAAAAATGCACAATCTGCTATCTTATTCAGTTTTGCAAGGAGGAACAGAACAGACAATTATTGTAACACAGAAATTATGTGCTATTCACAACTAAAATAATGCATCCGGTCCTTGAAAACCTCAACAGATATATGTATCAGACCTTTAGGAGTCATCTCCTAAGCAGGCATGGTTTCTTTCTCTTCCTTTACCCCTCAGAAAAAGCAGTGGCAATTTCATTTTTCCATACCTAATATTCCACAAAAGCAATAGGGCCTGATATAAAGTTTCATCTTGAAATTTATGGTTAGGCATGAAGTAATCAAATGAAAGTAATCCCTTGGAGTACTGGGAGGGTGAGCCTGCAGTGACAGAGGGCATGTCTGGTAGCACTGGAGGAGCTCTACCAGAGAGAAATGGCAACAACTTTATTTTTTCCTATTTTTTTCCTATTTTTTCCTCTCTGTTGTTCCCAGATTTTGACCTGTTCAGCTGCACAAAGTGGGGGATTTTTCAGGGCTATGCTGATGAACCTTCTGTTATTCACCAGCTCAGAAAACCCTGCCCTACACAACTCTGCAGCACCCCAACGCAGATGTTTAATAAGGACTGATTGCCTGGAGATCCCAAAAATCCCAAAAGGTCTGTGGAGGAGCTGTGTTCCTCCTGGGTTTGCCGGTCAGGGCGATGGGAGCTTCTCTACTCCTTGATTTTTTAACTCTGGTGAAAGCCAGAGCAATTTGGCCGTGAAGGACACGGTCTGTGTTGTTGAAATCACCACTCAGCTGTGAGAAGGGAGGTGAAAATGAATCTTTTCTTTTTCAGTTTCTTTTAAGCCCAAGATTTTTTTAAATTTCAAATTATCCATATTATATTCATTTATAATATTTATTTTATGTACTATACATTGTATATAATATATTTAGATAGAATATATTTAAATGTAATAGATTTGAATGTATTTAGATATAATATATTTAACTATAATACATTTAAATAAAAAATATATATAGCTATAATATGTATTACGTAAAAATAAAATGTTTAAAATAATTTAAAAATTAATTTAAGAACTTAACCTGGCCACTTCTGTAAAAGATAATAAAAGAACTGAATTTTAACACTGGTTCTGTGAGGGAGAGGTGGTGTCTGGGGCAAGGCACTCTGTGCTTACCATTCCTATGGGTGTGCCAAGTGCAAATTCCTCACAGCAGGTGCTCTTCGTTAACCCAGACTTCCTGCTGGGAAAAGGAGACAGTGATTCCCATCCTAAATCGCTGCTGTCAGGGTACCTGAGGCCAGCACCTTCTCTCTCTCTGAGGACCTGAACAGCCGCCTTGCAGCCCCTCTCCTTTCCAGGCTCTGGGCTCATCAGCTCTGTTTGTCCCCTGGATTTTCCTTCCCCATCCCTTTGCACTTGAATTTCAATCAGAGGCAGCAGCTGCACAGAAGGTGCCATTTCCAGAGGCATCAACAGCCAGAGGAGATGGAGAGGATTTACCCAGATGCAGCATTAACTTTCTCCGTCAGAACCTGTCCTGCCACGGCACTGCCAGGCTGGGGCTGTAAATCCTAAAAAAAAGCCAGGCTGGGGCTGACAATCCTCACCCAGGCTCATCTTTCATCACACAGAACAATAAATACCTGTTGGGGTCCCATTTCTACTCTTGCCAATTCATCATTTTTAGCCATGGCCGTGTTCATACACAAGTAGACACCACTCCAAGCACACATGGCTGTGCCAGTGGTGGCCTCGGCTGAAGCGGGGGTGGCCAAAATTGCCCTTTCCAAGGAGCTGTGTGTTTACACATGCACAGAGACCCACACAGAACCCACCATCTGTGTCCTGCTCCTCCCTTTGGGCTGGTTTGTGCCTCTTGAACCAACACTCCGTAACAAAGACAGTCCCTCTGTACTTCTGGCTGTCCCACAGAGTTATTTTGGGATGCCGGGAAGGAACTTTCCCCTCCACTGTCACATTTTGCTCGTCTTCAACCTTCTGTCCTTCTTAAAAGCCTGAGCCAGAAACATCCCCTCCCTCCAGCATCTTCAAAAACACCAATCCATCATTCAGGGGAGAAAAAGAACCTGGCCATGGATTTTCTCCACAGAGCATGGCTCAGGCCCATCATAGTTCGTGTTTTATTTCAGGTACAAAACCCAGCCAGTGAGTGAATTGAGGGGTATCTTGGGGGGACACTCCAAGGGGAGCAGCTCTGGCAGTAGTTTGGGAGTCTCTCTGCGGCACTGGTTTGGCCCTATTGTGGTGGAAAACTTCCCTGCAGAGCTCCAGCCTTGTCCCTTCCTTGATTTCTACCCAAGGTTCTCACAGCAGCACAGGCTGAGGAACCGGGTGAATAAAATTGAATTTGAGCACAAGGAGGGGGAGAACATAACCCTTGGTGTAATTTATGAGGCACGTTTATAGCTGTTATTTATAGATCTCAGTGGGGGATTCACATTGTCCTCCAACATCTGACATGATTTGGCAGTTTAGTGATGCCTGCAAAAAAAAAAAATCCCCCCCCCAAACATTCTCCAAGACCCCATTTCTGAGTAATAATTCCAAAAGCTCAGAATGTCAGCAGGTCCTCAGAAAGACTGTTCCTGCTCTCCTCCAAAAACTTATGGCTTAAAGGGCTTGATTAAAACTCTCATCACGGTAAATCAATGGTAGCTCAGGGAAAAGAGGTCCCTTCCCTCCCCCTTCCAGGAAAACTTTGCTGCTGGCATTGATTGAGGATTTTTGCCAGAAAAGCACAAGTGAATAAGTTCTCACTGGGGTGCTGAGTCCCATCCATGGCAAGCTGGAACATTTTTATGCACGTGCCTCCAGCGTTATTTCGGGAGAGATTGATGAATTCAGGTGCTGTAAAAATAGTCTGCTGCAAACAAACAGATCCCTCTCGGGCACACTGGAAGGATGAAGGAAACCTGAACCTCGGGGACACTGGGAGGGTGAGGAGGGGCTGGGATGGAATTCCCAGAGAAGCTGTGGCCGCCCCTGCATCACTGAAAGTATCCAAAACCAGGTTGGATGGGGTTTGGAGCAGCCTGGATAGTAGAAGGTGTCCCTAATTAGAGGAGGAAGGTTGGAAAATTAATGCTGATCCCTCCAAGCCTCCATGCTAGAACGGCTCATCTCTGTGCTTGATCTGGGAGAGTTTTTTCACTCTCTTTCTTAAACTATAAAATCTTAGGAGATTTTAAATTGACTGCTAAGCCCTGGTCACATCCCTCATGGGGTCCCCCCTGCACCCAGCAGTGAGGCTGCTCCGAGTTGTTGGAGGAAAGGACAAAATAAAACTGGATTAAAGCACAAATGTGGGATATTATTTCATTACACCATCGGCCCAGAGCCTGGGAAAGCTCAATCCTACCACCAGCCAGGCTTTAGAGAGGGCAGGGAATCAGAGAGGAGCAAACCACAGGGGTTTCTGGAGAGCTTTGGTCATTCCATGGATAATTTGTGTCTCAGCCTTACCGTGCCCAGCTGGGCTGATCCTCCGGGACCATTTCCCTCTAACCAAGGGGCAATGTGAAATGGCCTGGAAAGGAAGAACACTTTACACCCCCATGAACTGCCTGCTCTCTCAGGTATCACCCAAAACAAGCCACTCCTGGGAATTGCCAGGAGGCTGAGTGCAGTTCAAAGCTGTGACAATTGAATGTCATTCAGTCCCAGTCCAGCTCCCAGTTGCTGTTTGAGTTGGCACCTGGCCTGTCCTCCCTGTCCCAGAAACACCAAGGTAACATCCACCTCCTCTCCCTACCTCTCCTATGGTCCATTTGTCTTTGTCCTGCAGCAAAAAAACCCCCACAGGAATATTTATAAATAAGCCAGGACATTTTCCTGCTTGCTTGATGTCATTAAGGGAGAAAGGTGCAGCTGTTTTCACCTTGCTTGGACTATTTTGTAACAAAAATCTTGCAAGAATCTGTAGAAAATCCTGTGGAGGTGGCTCTAATGGGTATTTTAGACAATCACTTGTAAAAATGCTGCAGAATTCTTGTGGATGCTGAAAGCTTGGTTGCAGAGAGATTTTTCAGCTCTCTGCCAGTGTCTGTGTGAAAGCGAAGACTTAGAGGTTAGAGGTTAGTTAGAGGTTTCTGTAAACTAACTGCTTTATCTTGCAGGTGCAAGATGTTTTGCAATATTGTTATAGTTAGCTGAAGAATTGTTTTAGAATGGGTGTTATTGCATCTAGCCAATAATTCTGAGAGGTGGATGGTCAAGGAACCAATGACCTTATGCCATTCAAGCAACCTAGGGGATATAAACCACTCTGCATATTAATAAATAATTCCGCTTTTCCAGAAAGCTGCCTGCTTCGTTTCTCTCTGTCCCCGGTACAACAGCAACAAATTCTTTGTGTAAATTTTAAAAATGCTGTGAAAACCAGATGATTCCCTATTATACTTACAGCCAAATTTGATTCGAAGTGGGGGAAAAAGAGGTTATTTCAGACGTGCATGAACCAATATCTATCTAATCCAGTATAATGTGAAATATGGCAGCTTTTGGTGTTGAAAAGCATCATCTAAAAATGCCAAGACCTGTATGCTTTCGGGAGGAAGCGATGGGAACAGGAGAGAGAACGGGAGCCTCAGGAAAGGAATAAAAGCTCGATTTAAACACTGGTATCTGCTGCCCTCCTGTGGAAACGAGAGGAGCAAATACCGGGTGGATTTAATGAGTAGATCCTCCTCTGCTCTGGAGCCAGGCTGGGAGAGCTGGGGGTGTTTACCTGGAGAGAAGGATCCAGGGAGACCTCAGAGCCCCTTCCAGTGCCTAAAGGGGCTCCAGGAGAGCTGGAGAGGGACTGGGGACAAGGGCTGGAGGGACAGGACCCAGGGAATGGCTTCCCACTGCCAGAGGGCAGGGTTGGATGGGATATTGAGAAGGAATTGTTCCCTGGGAGGGTGGGGAGGGGCTGGGATGGAATTCCCAGAGCAGCTGTGGCTGCCCCTGGATCCCTGGAAGTGCCCAAGGCCAGGCTGGACCACCCTGGGATAGTGGCGGATGTCCTTGCCCATGGAAGGGGGTGGGATTGGATGGGGTTTGAGGTCCCTTCCACCCCAAACCAGTCCATGATTCCCTGATACTGGCTGCACATCTGTTGCTCTTATCATTCCATGAGACACAGCCCCTGGCGGTGGGGGAGGGATGGCTCCAGAGATGAGCCCCTGGGTTCCAACAGATCCCAGAGAACATCCCCACACATCCCAGAGGGATCTTCCTTTTATTGTGGGAATGCAGAACAAGAAGTGATGGCGAGACGCAAGGCAGGCCAGTTCAGATCAGAAGCAGGGAGAAAAATGAACCATGAAGATGATTAATCTGTGGAATAAATGACCAAGGGATTTCCTACCATTTGAGGCTTCACAAGTCAGCACTGGAAGGCACCCGCCAAGTTTTAGTGGTTAATGGTTGAAAGAATTGCTTGTGGAAAGAAAGAACACATTCAAGAACAGAGTGGTAAATCCACAGCTGGAGTGCCAGGCTGGAAGTCAGTCACACCTTACAGGAATTAGCAGAGGGCACCTCCTCTGGCCTGGCTTATAGGGGAGAAAAAATAATTTTCTCTAATTGCTTACTTTACCTCTTTAATGAAGGGAGCTTTGTCCCACCCTCGCCATGGACAGGGACACCTCCCCCTATCCCAGGTTGCTCCAAGCCCTGTCCAGCCTGGCCTTGGGCACTTCCAGGGATGGGGCAACCCCGGCTTCTCTGGGAATTCCATAGGGCCCCTCCCCACCCTCACAGGGAGGAATTTCTTCCCAATGTCCCATCTAACCCTACCCTCTGGCAATGGGAGGCCATTCCCCCTTGTCCAGGCACTCCAGGCCCTTGTCAAAGGTCCTTCTCCAGCTCTCTTGAAAGTCTGGGGGTTCTTTGATGTAATAAATTGAGGGGTAAAGTTTATAACTTGTTCTGTATCGGATTTGAGACAAGTGTCTTGCCAGGCTTTAACAAGAAGAGAACACACTCAGGTGATTCATATCTCTTTAACATTGAAATACCCCCCAATATATTAATATAACCGAGAGGATGTATGTGTGTGTCACCTCTCTGTCACAGTAATCATAAGCCCTGTGCATGTTTCACATTTATTACATCCTAAATCATTCCCGAGATGATCCACGTGCCTCAAGGGGATGGACCTTCACATTTCCCCCTGTCCTGCTGCCACCTGATGGCACTGAGCAAAACTGGCAAATTTGGGGCTAAAAAAAAAAAGGAGGAAAACGCGTTCCAAAGCTTCTGTAGTACAGTGACATTTATTGCTCTGCCACCAAGGGATAAATAAGGCTGCATTGTCCTCATCTCTGATAACCCCCCTCTCCTCTGGAGCTGACAGCTCCTGTTTCAGGTCAGAGTCACATTCATCACCTACTTGATTTCTTCTCCTTTCAGCCACAGAATTCTCCACCGATGCTAAAATCTAATTTGGGCCTTACACAATGGGCCGGCAGAGAACCAAATTAGCACCTATTAACGAGCTGTGGGCTGCCAGATCAGGAATTACCTGGATTAAGGGGCTGACCAAATACAACTATTCCTGTGCAGCACCAAACCAGGGCTGCCCCAGTGACCCAAATATCCTCCTGAGCTCTGTCCCTGCCTTGGTCCCTCAGCACATGTTGGGTTTAGATCTGGCTGTTGGCAGTTCTTCCTGACCTCAAAACCTTCTCTACTCCGCCAGTTCCAACAGCTTCACTGAGTCCCTGACATTTATTTCCTCAGGAAGACGTTTCTTTTGTTCCAATTCAGGTGCTGGAAGAAGAAATTAATGATAGAATAAAACCAAATGGAGGCTCTGCAGGTGCGTGTTAACCGAGTACCAGTGCTTCAGGCTGAATGCCTCTTTCACTGGGATATTATTGTTGGGATTAGCTGATAAATCTTATATACAGCTACCCACCAACCCTGCTCCATGAGAGCTGATTGCACAGATGCTAGTATCTAATTTAAGCTGCGAGTAGCCAAATAACTGCATGTCACTGGTGCCAGAGCCAGGATTCCCATGTTAACCAGAGGTCTCTTTACCAGGGGATGACCATTGACCCTTCTCAGCAGATTAAAAGGAAAAACCCTCTTAAAACTTCCCACTCTATGGGGTGCCAGGTTTAAAGTTGTGTGGAGGAAGCTCAATGCATTTCCCAGAACGCTCCAACATTTGGATTTGTTCAGATGAGGAACAAGAGCTAAATCTCCTCACAAAATCAGTCACAAACTGCAGCTGTGCTGGGATTTGGGGGAAGATCCCCCAGAGAGTTGAGCTGGTGGGTGTAGAAATGCAGCATCCAACACTGAGCAGCTGACAGGGATGCTTGGCTGTCCCTATGACAGTGAAATCCAACCACCGCCACCCCAAGTTCCACTGGTGTTTCTCCTGTAAATCCAACCACCGCCACCCCAAGTTCCACTGGTGTTTCTCCTGTAAATCCAACCACCACCACCCCAAGTTCCACTGGTGTTTTTGGTGTTTTTCCTGTAAAACCCAAACACCACCGCAGGAAGTTCCACTGGTGTTTTTCCCATAAATCCCAAGCACCACCACCCCAAGTTCCACTGGAATTGTTCCACCCAGCTCCAACTCTCCCCACTCAGTTGCTGCCTGTAGCTCCTATTTACAACTGTGCTTTTTTCCCCATTCCTTGGCTGGCAGAGGGTCCAAGCAGAACCACACTGGGGGGCTGAGGGCTATGCCAATACTTTTAGAGGCTTTTGCTTACATTCCATCAGTGATCCGTGTAATGCAGTGCCAGGATTTTTCAGGCAAATGTCTCTGCTTTGCCAAATGCTGTTTTAAACAAAGTGCCCTGAGTCGCAGCTAACTTTTCTCCAGAGGAAATGACTCCATGGCCCACCAATTCCTCTTTACCATCACCACAGGAGTTCCTCTCCAGCTCTGCCCCTGCACATCTCCACATCAGCCCACCCCAGCCTGGTTTTCAGGGCTGTTTTTCCTGCTGAAGGCACCAGCCCAAAACGCAGTGACACACAACACGCAGCACCTCGAGACACAGATGCACCTACTGAAACAACAACATTTTGCCTTTATTAGGAGTTCCCATGGTAATATAACACAGAGTTCTTAAGGAATAAAACACAAGACTTGGGGTTGGGGGGGGTGTTTTTGCCATTGAGACAATGGTCAAATATCAGTACTCCTCTTTGTCTACACACATGATCAGCTTTAGCACTTACAGCTCCTCCACTCATGGTTCACAATCACAAATCCAAGGGTTAAATCCAGCTAGTATTAAATCCTACTTTTTCTTTTATTATTTTTAGAGCTTCAAGTCACTGCGGTTAATTAATTAATTAAGTCATCATATTTTTTTTTTCTTTAAGCATTTACATATGACATTCATTAAACAGACACAAAGCGGACGAGCTCTCACAGGAAAAAACATGCTTACATAGCCTGCAAAAATCTTTTTTTTTTTTTTTGTGATTTTTTTCTTTCCTTTTCAAGAACAAATTAAAACTTAACAAGTTATCATGAGTCAGTGAAGGAAAAAAAAAAAGGAAGACTTAAGTGAATACTGAAGAGCCGCAAGTGTTTCGTAGAATTGAAACGGATCCACAATTCTTTTTTTTTCTTCCCAACTCGTTCAAATTGATTTTAACATGCAGGTGACCAAAAAAAAAAAAAATGAAAATAGCTGCAATATATATTAAGTTCATGGATTACTTAACAAACAAAGTGCAAACTCTTTATGCAAAACTAAAAGACCCAGGAGTTGAACCTAAATGCAAAATGCATGGAGGAATATGGCAAAGTTTTTCTTAACTTTTGTGTTCAAAGGGGCCTAAAGGATTTAGGTGCTGCAGCTGGGAGGGTTTGGGTACCTAAGTAGCTTCCAGATCCTTTGCAAATCCCAGCGTTGATACTTCATAACAACAAATTTGGTACTCGTTTCTTGAAAGCCTTCATATATATATAGGTTTTTTCCTAAAAGAACCTGTAAACACCATTTAAGAAAATACAGTATGGAAAAACAAGGTCGATGGAGATGGCAAAGCACAAAGAGAAGAGGAAGCAGAAGATGCAGCCAAGTGCCAGGGCAGGCAGACAGTGGAGGCAACGCCGTGGTAAGAAAAGCTCTCCGTGTTAAGACAAGTCCTTGGGACTGCTGAGCCCTCCAGCTACACCTAAGCGGGGATCTGATGGTGCAGATTTATACTCCATGTCCCAAAAACAACAAGCCTCCAGTCCCAGGGCTACCAGACCTTCAATCCTAGAGGATGGTTATACACCCAGACCCCACTGGCTGACCCAAAGTTGGGGCTCCTCCATTCCTTTAAGGACCACTGATTGTGTCTCAAATCTGAGGCATGTGAGGCTGGGTGGGGAACAGCCAGACCTTCCCATCGGTATGTGCAGGATTCCTGCAGGGCTGGGCAGCTGTGACATTTGTACAAGAGATTCTCAGCTGCCGGGGACCGAGCCAGCTCCCAGTTACAGCAGCTGGGCCTGGACTGGAATTGCCACAGGTGCTCAGCACACACTCCCTGACCGCCCTTTGAGAGCTAAAGATAAGCCCTCAAAGCTTTAAATAACCTCTCCTTGATGGCCAGCGCGGGGGTTTCTGTGACAGAAACCTCCCAAGAAATGTATTGCTCTTTGCCCACAGCCCTGCCTGTCCATACCCATCTTCAGGGATAGAAGACAAACTGACCGCTACAAACTCTTCCAGATACTCCATCCCAGCAGCTCAGATGGTGTCCAGCTCCTCTGTTTGCACCAGCTCAAGACCTGAAGGACTGAAGATCCCATCCTACAGACCTGCTCTATGCCCTTACTGCAGCTTTGTGGCAAGAAATGGCTGGAAAATGCAACCAAGGGACACCTGAAGTACCAGGGTGGCAGTGGCAGTGACACTGGCGGGAGTCTGTGAGTTGGATGAGGTTTGGAAAGAACAGGGAGATTCCCAGTTCTCAGATAAGGCTTTGTAAACACAATGATACAAACATATTAAAAACACACACACAAACATTTAAGAAAAAAGTTTCCTCAAGGACCTAATTTGCAGCAAAATCCAGAAAAAAGAAACCAAGGAAAAAGCAACCCAACAGAACGGAAGTCCCCAAGGATTCTGGCTCACCCGGTGGCTGGGGTGATGTTCTCTGTCATTCCTAGTGCTGGGTCTTGTTTCTCTCTCCTGGCAGCATCCAGTAACCTCAGAGCTGGTGGTGGGGAATGGCCAGAGACAGGCTGAGATTCCTGTCCCTCCGTGCTTGCCTAGCCAATTCTGCTGGAACACAGAACCCTACAGAATATCCAGTTTAAAACCCTTGAACTACTCTTCTGCTTGACATTTAAAAAAAAAAAAAAGCTTTTTTTATGCATTTATTTTTATTTATTTCTTTTTTTTTT
>VZTE01000362.1:348571-388734 GCA_013397775.1 Eulacestoma nigropectus | reverse complement strand
TCTAGTGTTACATTTCAAAAAAAAAAAAAAGCTTTTTTTATGCATTTATTTTTATTTATTTCTTTTTTTTTTGTGTGTGTGTGTGTCTTAAAGGCAGCTCCTGGGAAATTCACTTTATCCTTCCTTTATTAAAAGAAAGATGCTGAATGGGACAGAGGCCACATATCTCAAATACCCTCTTTACATTTACTCTTGCATGTCAGAGGTGTCAAAACAGGGTTTATTTCTTTAAATGTGTAAGGGGCTGAGGGGGGGTAGGAGTGAGAGGGGGTGGTGAAGATGAGGAGGGAACCTGAGGGGACTGAAAGAGGTGCTTTTACTTCAGCCCCCCGTACTGGGTGCCCGCAGTAACTGTCACAGGCTCTAAAAGAATCAAAAAGGGTCTCCAGGTGCCCCGGCCCCCCCGGATGTGCCCGGTGGGCACAGGAGGGCTCGGTCCTTAGCCCAAGCTGGTGATGTTGGCACGGCCACCCGGCGGGGCCACGATGCGCTGGGTCGTGCGGCGTGGGATGTTGTCATCGATCTGTGCCCCTGTGGGAGAGAGAGGAAGAGTCACCAACTCTGCCAGGCTTTAAAATCCATATGGGTGTGGCACTTCGGTGCTGCCTTGACGGTTGGATTTGATTTTAGAGGGCTTTTCTGGCCTAAACCATTCTGTGATTCTGTTTTTGGAGGAAAAGCCTTCACTGACCCCCACTGCCTTAATTCTGCTGAAACTTGTTCTGCATTAATAATATCTCTGCCCTGAGCACCCAGCCATGCACAGGTAAGAATTGGCTGAATGATTATCCCTTAGCCAGCCTTCCTATCCTTTTTTATAGTTGGCCCTTCTTGCACTGGAACACCAGCTGAGAAATCAAATCTGCCACATCCCAGATCCACAGCTGGTCTCAGCTGGCAAAGTTCTCCTGAAGTTTGTGCCATCTTAAAAAAAAAAAGGGTTTTTTGCTATAGCCTCTTAAAACCAAAAAATTCCCACTTCTGAACACAATTGGATTGGTCTTAAGCTGAAGGAGGGCAGGGTTGGATGAGCTAGTGGGAGGAAACTCTTCCCTGTGAGGGTGGGGAGGAGGTGGGATGAAATTCCCAGAGGAGCTGTGGCTGCCCCATCCCTGCAAGTGTCCAAGGCCAGGTTGGACAGGGCTTGGAACAACCAAGTCTAGCGGAAGGTGTCCCTGCCCATGGCAGGGGGTGGGACTGGATGGGCTTTAAGGTCCCTCACAGCTCAAACAGTTCCATGATTCCATGATCTGCCCTCTCCAGACACCCAGCTGAGGACTGAGCCCAGAATACACTGGAGTGCTCAGCATTCATGAGACATCATGAGAAGAAGCAGGAATTTAGGACAGCTCCTGTACTGCTCTTCCTCCCTAAAGGGAAAACCTCCCAGCTAAAACCTCCCCACAGCCTCTCTCATTGCATCCCTATCCCAGCAGAATTAACTCAGAGCATGGGAGCACAAACCAGCCACGATCTCGGTGTAATAAACCACTCAGCAATAAACCACTCAGCAATAAATCATTCCCAAAATCACGTACCAGACAAGCTGAACCCAGACTGGTGCAGGTTCCTCACGGGGGGTGCCTGCTGTTTGGCAGGAGAGGTCTTGGCTGAGGACGCTGGTGTGACTGTCTTGGGTGTCACCGACACCTCGCAGACGGGGCCATCGTAGAGGCCTCGGGGCACCCCTCGCAGCTCAGCCAGCTGCAGGGAGAGAGGGCAACACAGCCTTAAAACACAGCACAGCACAGCCCTAAAACACACCACAACACCGCCCGACAGCTGCCCAGATGTGGCTCAGCCAGTGACACACATTTCGGGATTGGTTGTTGGCAAGAGGATTAGAAAGCACGCAGCATCTCCTCTGTGCTCATCCCTGGGGAGCTGCTCTCTATCTATATTTATTTTGTACCTATATCTGTATTTCATCTATATCTATTTTACATCTATATTATCTATATATCTATATATCTACATCTTTATTTCTGTAACGTATTTATATCTGTATTATACCTATATCTATATCCTGTCTATTCCTATTTCTATTTCTATTCAATATCTAGTTTGATATCTGTATCTGTATTACATCTGTACCTATTTTCTATCTCTATTATATCCTTATCTATATAACTGTATCTTTATATCTCTATCTATTACGCCTACATCTACTTCTATTTTATATCTAGTTCGATATCTGTATCATTTCTATTTCTATTTTATATCTATCTATATATCTATATCTTACCTATATCTATACCTATTTCTCTTTTATATCTGTATCTACATAAAACATGTCTGTGTCTCTGTCCAACCCAACCAGTTTTGCAGCAAACAAGGTAAACTTGCATTATTTTCCTACAAGTTAAAACCAGTGTTTGTGCAGTTCAACACCTTCCACCATGGAGACCTGAGGGGCTCTGAGTCCATGGGTTCCCCAAGGCTCCTTGGCAATACGGACTTGGCTGCTCTGCACTCTCAAAAACCCCACTGTTGGATCATCCATGGTGTGGGGTACTGTGGGCTGGGAACAGGGTGCATTTCTATTTTGGCTCTAGATTTTTGTACAGGACAAAATTCCTACTAATTAGTATGTGACACGGAATGTGCTGTGGCTCCAGCCAGTCTGTCCCTTGCCCCTCAGGTGCTGTCCTTTAATGGTCCCAACCTACCTGCCACAGGATTAAAGGCTCCTGACAGCTCTCAAAGGCACCTTATTACTCATCCCCAAAAAGCCATGCAGTGCTGAGACAGGCAGGGCTGCCCAGAGGAGCCAGGCTGCCTTCAATTGCCAGCCCTGGAGCTGTAGATTGGGATAAATGCAATTATTCCAGTTGAGATGCTGCCCAATTGGATTTATAGGTCAGACATGTATTTCTGTGGGAGGACACAACAGAAACGAGGGATCTGTTCTCCATGGGGCTAAATTATGCTAGGTTGTAATTTTGATAACTTGCAATTTCTTCAAAAGAACAATCAAGGAAAGATGATTTGCAAGGAGTAGGAGGATCACTCGTGGCCAGCAGAACCAACGCAGCTCAGGAATTGTCCAGGAGAGGGCAACACTTCAAACAGCAAAATAATTTCTCCTCAGAAATTATTTAATCTATAAATAAACTTCTTAAATTCTCAGCAACTAAGTTCAGTGTCATCTCCCCTGTCAGGCAAATTCAGGCATATCGAAAGACAGGTTCAGTTTTGAAGGGGTGGGTGCATTTTACAGAATCACTTTCCAACTGTTTTAGCCTCTTAAAAATAAAGCATTCTCCCTTTTAAGCAGTCTGTAGGCTGTGCCTGTGACTCACCAGTCACCAGACAAGAGCATCTGATCATATCTGGCAGAAGGGAAAGCAGCACAACATATCTGTAACAATAAATTACAATTCTAAATTGCTGCTGAGAGGTTTGATATATAAATGCTAATGATAAATTCTCCTGGGACCTCTGTGACAGGAGAAACCTGGTGGGTTCTGTGCAGTTTGACTCATGGCCAAACTGGAGGGTTCCTGGACACATTTTCTGTTTGGGTGTCCTCAGACAGAGAAAAATTAAAGACCTGAAAAACAAAACCTGCAGAAAACCCAAGCTCAACTCAAAGCATATTCCTGTAATGACTCGAGTGAACAGCAAAAATGAAAGAGGAATGAGACAAATGTGGCTCCCGTCCAGGGAACAGCTGTGTGGCCTGAGCCAGGGGACAGCATCTGTTTCCCAGCCACTTTAACTCGGGGTTGTCAGAGGGAGAGAACAAATGTGCAGCTTAGCCATCGACACTCACCCTGCTCCTGGCTTTGATGCGCTTATAAACGAAGTCAGGGAAAGGTTTCCTGGGGATGTACCTCCCAGAGCCCTCGGTGACGTGGAGATTCCCATCCTCCAGCACGATCTTGCCCTGGCTGATCACCACCAGGGGAGACCCACGGCACTCCATGCCCTCAAAGATATTGTACTCCAGAGACTGCAATGAGCAAAACCAGCACATAAGGCAAACATATCCACCCAGCAGAGCCTGCTGGGCTTTAATTAGCAATCACTGGCCATGCTAATTGCCAAAATTTTAAGGACAGATGGAAGCAAACTCAACAGTGTTTACCTGAGCTGGATTTGCTGGGATTTAATATAGGCTGCTTTTAATTATCAGTCCGAGTTTAGGGCTTTATTAACGCCAAATTTCCATTGAAATAAGGTTCATAAAGAATCCTAGAATGGTTTGGGCTGTGAGGGACCTTAAAGTTCATCCCATCCCACTCCCTGCCATGGGCAGGAACACCTTCCACTAGACCCAGTTGGTCCAAGCCCTGTCCAACCTGGACACTTGGACACTTCCAGGGACAAAGCTTCCAGCTTCTCTGAGCAAGAGAAAAAACAGTTTCAAATGAGAATATCTCAGAGCCTCCCTGTTTAAATACATTTCGGCACCTATCTCTGTGGAGATGGGGGCAGATTTAGGAGCCAAAGAAAGCTTTATGTGAGTTTCCTACTAAAAACAGTAATTCTGAAAAATCTGTATTTCAAACAAGTGTTTTGGTTGATGGGTCAGGGACCAGGACAATCTTGTTTTACTCTAATGGGATTGCTCATCCTCAGTTAACAGGATTGGAAACATCACACCGTGGAAAAAAGGCAAGTTTGAAAGGAATCACCGCAAATGTGAAGCATCCTGGAATGAGATGCACTGCAACCATGTTATTTGGGGACTGTTACTCTAGTGACCATCTCTGAGTCAAATGCAGGTCTTTTTTACTGAGTTAATGATGGAGTTTGCCCTTGAAGTGTGTTATAAGTACGGGCAGGCCTGAGTGCAGCTTTGCAATTAGCCAGGCCAGTGGTTAAATTGAGGCTGAACTGGGTCCAGCCTGAAAAAAACTGTGGTGGCAAAGGAGGAGGCTGGGTCAGGAGCTTATGGATTAGGCTGCTTCCAAGAACACCACCACCTCCCTCTCCAGCTCCTGATGTTTCCTTGCCAGAGAGTGGCAAGAGCAGTGTGAATTCTTGGAAAATATCCGTAAGCTGCTTGAACATTTCAAAAAGTAACAATCATCCAAGGCCACATAATCAGAGGGTGTCCCTGTGCCTGACTGTCAAAGGGCCTTTTGTTTTCTGCTTGGCCAAACCAGGATGCCTAGACTCCAAGGGCATCACTTGTATCAGTTTCTCCTCTAACACAAAGCATCGTGCAGTTTGAGACACAAAAAATTACAGAATTTCAGAATCATTAAAGTCGGAAAAGGGCTCCAATGTCACTAAGTCCAAGCTGTGCCTGATCCTCACCTTGTCTCCAGTCCAGAGCACTGAGTGCCACCTCCAGGGACTGGGACTCCAAACCTCCCTGGGCAGCCCCTTCCAGTGTCTAATCACCCTTTCCATGTAGAAATTCCTCCTGATGTCCAACCTAAACCTCTCCAGAGCCTTCAGGTGTGATGCCAGGTACAACAGGTGAAGTGATGACAGGGGAGGAGGTCAGAGATGTATCTGAGCTGTGATTGCTCAGCCTTTCAAACTCTCGGGAACGAGAGCCCTTCATCCTCCATGCTCTTGGCACAGCTTAAGGATGCAGCCTTTGGCCACAGCTGAGTGCTGAGGCCTCTTACACAGGGTCAGAGTTTCGGGGGATCTGCAGTTCTCAGCAGACAAAAATATTTCTGAGTGGAGCTGGCTCTCCTTTGCCTTGCCCAGATCCATGGCAAAATCACAGAGCCAATCCTGACTGCACTGGAGCATATCCACAGAAGAGAAATTCTATGAGTTCTGTGTCAGGAAATTTAAAGAGCCCAGTTCATTTCCTAAAGACAACAGCCATTAAATAGCAATGACTTTCAAGCACTCCACCCAAACTACTTCCAGCTCTCTGAGCCATTCATAAGCATAAGCCCAGGTTCAGACCATGAAATCTGGCACCTAAAAGCAGTGAGTCCCTGGGTTTCCTCTTCTTAAGTCATTCCTCTCCAGACTGGAAGGAGTCTGGAAGCACCTCGAAGGTGATTGAAGTGACCAGACTCCTGGAATTCCTCTGTCAGAAGCCTAAGCAGAGGCAGGATGAAGCCAGGCCATCTGTGACCAATTCTGACAAATAGTTAAGTCATAGGGAAGTGAACCAAACCTTTAAAAAAAAAAAAAAGTTTCTTTGTGAATGTGCCCAGGGATCCAAGTGTGGAAGAAAATTTTGCTCCTTCAGCTCCAGAGTGAATGAAAGCATTCATGGGAAAAAAGAACAAGGAGTTTTTTTCCAGGGAGAGATTCCATAGGTTCATGGCCAGTAGCGAAACAAGCTGTCAACAAATGCAAACAGTGGCTGCTTTCTCTGAGACAGGGCTCAAATGTCACGGGGAGACTCCAACCAGCCCTCTGCACTGGGACCATTCTGCAGATTCCCACAGGCTGGGACAGCTTCGTCACTGCAGGGGCCAGGTGTAAGGCATGGGACACAGCAAAGGTGTCCCCTAAGAGTGCCACCACAAAGCTGCAGAAGAGCTAAGGCGAAGATTTGCTTGGTTTGGGTGCTGCCCTGTGCCAACTAATGTGGGGATGACCACCAGGAAAATCCTGACTCCACACATGTGCCAGATCAGTAGGTGGTGTAAATCCACTCAGACCCTGGATCTGGGCCAGATTTCCAGCAAAAATGTCCACTGATGAAGCTTCAGTGAAAAGGGGCAGTTCCCATTCCCACCACTGGCAAGCCTGGATGCCATAAACAACACGCTGTCCTAAGAGGCCTTTTGATACTTTAGAGGATTTAAAGAGCTTTCTGTGTGCTCAGATCCAGGCACCCAACACTCAGGAAGAGCAGACACACTCCCTGCTCTGAGGGGAATCCACGTGATTTCAGACGGACTCATCCTGCTCACAGAGCTGAGCTCCAGAGTGTGACACCAGAGAAGGCTTCAGGCACGGGGAAAATGAGCCCTGAGTTGTCACAAGCTCCCGTTGCGGGCAGCACAGCCTGGCACTAAGGAAAAGAGGAGGAAAGGAAGCAGGGAATGGTAGGGAACATCCTTACTATGTTGTGAGTCTTGGCAGAGATTGTCTTGACGCTGTCGGGATCCCAGATCACCAGGTCGGCATCGGAGCCCACAGCGATGCGGCCCTTCCGCGGGTACAGGTTGAAGATTTTGGCTGCGTTTGTGCTGGTCACAGCCACAAACTGGTTCTCGTCCATCTTGCCAGTCACCTGGGGGGACACCACAGGAGACACTGCATGAGCCAGCAAAGAGCTGGCAGCACAGCAGATTCCCAAGGATCTCCACAGGGGTAAAAAACCCAAGTGGAAAGTCCGTGACAAGAAAATAACGCATTCCTGCAGCTCCTTCCCCTCCGAATGTCCAGCTGAAACCTAAACCCATGACACGTGTGACCTACCACAGCCTTATCCCAGATGATGGACATCCTCTCCTCAGTGCCATTGGTTCCTTCAGGGATCAGGGTGAAGTTGTCCTTCCCAACAGCTTTCTGAGCAGTATTGAAGGTGCAGTGGGCACTGCCAGTCACTTGGAGGTCTCCACTGGAAAAGAAACAAAAGGTATTTAAGGTATTTTATTGTCACAGGTTTCTTCCTCAAAGTAAAACAGCTTTTTGTTTGCTGGCAGCAACATCCTTTATTTCATCACCCGTTTTCTCATGATGAATCACACGTTGTTTGAACAGAGAGAGCTCTACTCACCAGGACAGTAGTGAGTTGAGAAAATCAGGAGTGGTCGGGTCAGGACTCAGAGGAGGGGATGTAACAAAAGCTGCTGCCTTTGCCCAGTTCTTGCTCCAGTAATGGGATCCATCGGTGCCCAGGCTGGCTGTGATGGGCTCTCCGTACACCACGGTGCCTGTGGGACAGGGACACACACACACAAACCCTCTGTAAGCACCAAGGAATGTGCACTTCCAGCCCGGCTGCCTGGCAGGAAGCATCCTCCTGGGAAAGGACACACACTGCACGGCTGTCTGGTACTTCCTCCTGAAGCATTAAATAAAGATACTGCTACTGACCAGAGCTGGGAGCAGCAAAATGTGCACAATCCTTTACAAAACTGCAGAGGTTGGCACTGATTAATTGTCCTTGAAATGGTTACTGTAAAGGTTCATTTTATTGTTTATATTCATTTTATTATTTATTTATCCTGGGCCAAGAACTTTGTGGAAGAGGCTGAGGGCAACTACAAGGGCATGAGGAGATCCAGTCTGATCTAGAAGAGATGTGCAAGAAAAAAAAACGAAAAACCAGGCCTGCAATGTTTTTATAAATTAGTATGAATTTAAGACCTTCTAACAAAGCCAGGTTTCTTGGAGCAGGGTCTGTGCATAGACCAGGTGGGAGAAAACTCCTACCAGGAAAGTTTTTCTGCATACAAAGAAAGCCCATCACAGGGGAAATATCAGAGTTCCTGGTTCACAAATGCAGCTCAGGGGAGCCCTGTGATTCCCCCCAAGGCACACAGCAAATCTGTGGCAGAACTGGGAAATGGAACTGCATCTCCTGACTGTCCAGTGTGCTCACCACCAGTGCATCCTTCTTCCTCATTAACATTTTTGGAACCACATGAAGGAACAGCAGATCCTTAAGGCCAGGATACTCTGCAAGCTGGAATGCACCAGCACCATCTGCACACCAAGCAGATGCTGCAACTTCAAAAGCAGCATGAGCTGGCAGTCACAGGGATCTGCTCACCAAATGCAACCTCCCCAAAATCTGCTCTGTGCCCACTCACCTGCCTCTCCAGCCCAGGCACTTCATAGGTTTGGATCTGCCTGCCGAAGATGTGGGCGGCTGAGATGCCAACCCTAAATACTTCAGTCAGGAAAGACGGGCAGAGGGACAATCAGAGCTGGTCAGCAGGGTCTCACACCTCACCATGCAGAGTGAAAAGACAGAATATTTCTTTCACTATATTGCCAGAGCTACTGTTGTGTCTCTGGGGTCTCAAGATAGCTGGGAAAGAGCCCACTAGCTGAGGCAGGACGATGATTAACTGGCTCCATGCTGCTTCCAGGACCCTGCTGACACAGGAGGTGCAGGAACAGCCTTTGCCAGAGGGTTTCCAGAAGCAGAGGAAGAGGCTCCCTGACATCACTGACCACAAACAGGGCTCTGAAATCACAACAAGGCCAAACACACGCTGGCTATTAACGGGAGGCCTCTTGTGGGCCAGCACATTGGGGAGATTGTTCTGCAGGGAGTGATGTTTTCGGGTCCCAGATCTGCCAGCGATGGAGTCTGCAGAGTCTCCTCCATACAAAAGCCACTGGCAACATCTGGCTTTAAATAACGTCCGTTCTTTTCCATTTAGCAAATCAATCCCGGTTTGTTTTTGCCTTGGATAGTCTTCAGTTATGTTTCCTCTGTTGTTCGGGAGGGCAAGACCAGTGTGTGTGGCCCTCCCGGGTTACTGCACAGCATTTAAATTGAGTTATTTGAATAAAGGAACCAAGGATGGGGCACCATTTTTTTACACCAAATTCTCCTTATAAGGAGAAAATGCATTTTGAATGAAAACTGCATGTTCTGGCTCACTCAGGAGGCTGAGTGAAGTGAGCCCTGTGGATCATTCATCTGGGACAATCCCAGCACCTTTCACAAGGCAGGGTAACATCCACCCAAGCCAAGTTGTGTTTTATGGCTTTCTGTGATCCAAATGTGTGGTCCCTCATCCCACTCCACTTGCAGCTGGTGATCTCAGGACACTGAGTGTAGCAAGGTCTTTCTGTTGATGCTCCACCTTTGTGGTGCATATGCCTTCGATATTTTATCTGGAAAAGGGAAGGCAGGGTTCCCTGGCTCTCAGGATACAGCTGCACCACAACATCAAGTTCTTTTCTGGGGGGATGCAACATGCAGCCACTTTGCTGGGTCAACGCATCTTCCTTCAGGATGATCCCCTCTGATGGAGCTGGGAAAGGAAGGTTTATCCCAAACGGCTCGAGCTGCTTCCAAGAATAGCCTTGAAAATAAGTCCTCCTCACCAACTCCTTTAACAGGAATCACAGGACCAAAATACTCCTGAGCCAATGGAGCATAAACACCAATCTGTTTGCTGGAAATCAGCTCTTCTCACACCAAACACCCAGATGGAAAGTGATGTCATTTGTATACCCATCCAGGCTAATTAGGCTGCAGAAAATTAAATCCAAGCCTTGTGAGGAAAGAAGGGGGTAAATCATCCCTCCTGGTTACTCACCCATCCTGAGCAGCTTTAAATAGAAGTGAAGGGTTTAGTCACAGGATAAAGCAGCAGACAACACTCGCTCTGTGGGCAACCCTGGCTCCTTGGAGGGCCAGGCAGCAGGGGCAGAGCTTGGGGGAAGCTCCTGCATCCCTCACAGCAGCTCAGCTCCCTCACAAGCCCCAGTCAGAGAGGAGAGACAGGCAGCAGCATCCACAGCAGGTCTGAGTCTTGCTTCTTGCAGCATCCCCAAGCAGAGTTATCAGAGGCAGTCGCAATTCCCAAACCTAACCCGGCCTGCTGATCCCAATCCCTGCACAGATGTCAGGCTGTGAGTTACAGCACATGGAGAGCATCTATTCCACAAGCAAGAAGCACAGCAGGCAGCTGGAACTGGTGGCCTCTCTGGCTACTCCAACTAAATCCAATAGGGCTTGTGAGTCAAGAACTCTGTCAGGAATCACTGCTGACCCCAGGAAGCTCAGCAGAAAGCACCAAGGGAAAACCACAGCAGCTGGAAGGGGGACCCAGCTGCAGTCTCCAGGGGGATTCACTACGTGGACAGAGCATGGAATGACTCTGCGATATGGAGGCACATGGCTTGGTGTGGGAGGATGAGTGTGAAAAGACAAGCTCAGGGCTGAGCAGAAACAAGCAGCTCCTGGCTCTGACACAACCACTGAATCCTTGTCTGTGGGAGATGAGGCAGAAGGAGTTGCTTGGTACCTTTTTAAAAAGAGCCTGGACAGTAACACTGGAAATAGAAACCTTTCCTGTAGGCATGAAGCTAATGTTGGCAGGAGCTGAAGTGCATGAGCTAAGGAGGAAATAACTTACCCTTTTTCCTGGCTTGAGCAATGACATCAGCAGCACTTTTGCTCATCACCTTCGTGATGTACAGGGGGCAGTTGGTCTGGTTGGCAATGGTTATTGCCCGGTTCACAGCCTCTGCCTCCACCTGAGGAACAGAGGCAGCAGGTCAGGGGCACCCCACAGCACCCCAGTTACCGTCAGAGGTCCCAGACCCTGTTCTCCCAGAAAACAGGGCGTGACGAGGCACTTCCCACCTCTGAGCCAGAAAAGGCACAGTGTAATCACAGCAATTAAATGACATCAAGCTGCAGTCCCCTCTCATTACCACCTTTTCTCCCAGGCTGCTTCAGAGCCTCTCTGCCTGAACTGAAACAACACTCCAGGTGCTCAGGGTCAGAATGGTTAAGCCCTGTCTTTAACCTAGGCAAAAATAAGCAACTAAATGTTGACTCAACAAAACTGCTCCTGCTCCAGCCCACGCAGAAGGGAGATGCTGCACCATATACTCTGGTAAGCCACGTTTGCAAACAAGCGTCCTAAATTGTACCCTCGACTACAATCTCTGGCTTGGGATCTGACAGAGTGTGAACCACCCCATAAATCAACTGTTTTTCCTTGCATGTGTGCAGAGAATTAACCTCAGCCAAACTGAGGGTCACGCTGTAACTGCAGCCTTGGGATGATGGGCATCACTCTGATTTTATGGATCACACGTCCTAATCAAAGGATCCAGATGACAGATTGAACGGCTGGGTGATGCTCACAGTGCCTGATGCCTGCAATGTCATAGACATTTTCCAAGCAAACAACACCAGAAAAAAACCCAGAGCAATCCCCCATCTGATTCCCCAATGCGAGAGGCTCCTAGAACCTCTCTCATGGACTCTGGTGGGGTTGGCACACACTCAGCACTTGTGAAAACCTGCTCTGCAGTGACTGATCACAGCCCAAGTGACACAAATCATCATCACTTGTCCCAGAACACGTTGCCCAGACAGGCTGTGGGCTCCCTCATCCCTGGAAGCGTCCAGGGCCAGGTTGGACCGGGCTTGGAGCACCCTGGGATAGTGCGATGTGTCCCTGCCCATGGCAGGGGGTGGGACTGAGTGGGCTTTGAGGTCCCTTCCAACCCCAACCACTCTGAGATTCTGTGACTGCTGGCTCCCAGCACTGTGCTTGGAGGAAAAGAACCACCTGGAAAAGAACCACCAGCTTAGGGAACTGTGGCCAGGCTGATGTCTAAGTGTCCTGAAGAGCTCTACTCATGCCAGTGAAGTCTCCGCTTGCACCCATGCCCTGTTTGCAGCTGGAATGCTCCAGGAAAACAACAGCCAAGAGTTTTTACAACAAACCAGCCCCCCAGAGCCAGCAGGGTGGTCTCTGGGGCCCAAAGGGCTACAGTCTCAGGCAGGGGATGCTCACAACGGGGTATTTTCTGGCCCAGCTGCCCCAGGCAAATGGGAAAGGCTGTGAGGGAGGGGTTTGCTCCAGGATGTTGGACCTGAAGTGTCACAGCCAGCAGCACTCACAGGGGCTGAAAGGAAGAGCCAAGAAAAGCCCAGTTGTCCCTTCTGAGAGACAAGGGGAGGACTCAGACAGGCCAGAGCTTCCAGGCCGTGGCCTCCCTTTGCAAACTCCCCACTACAGCGGGTCTGTACATGGCTCTGCCTCTGCAGCACCTGGGAACCACATTTCCACTGGGTGCCTCAGTTTCCCTGCAGGCAAAGCAGGGATAAAACAACACACACCCCCAGACTTTTGGGCAGAAGGCATTTGAGCAACTGTGAAGCAGCAGGAGAATATTTTCTGAACAAGGCTGCTGAATTCCTGCCTTGTGCCCAGATGCTATGGTGACAGGCACATAACAATAACCCAATGAGCAGTCTGAAGGGGAATGTTTGCAATTACCAGGATGCATTAGAAGCCCTAGCACAGCAGTTCTCTTGGAAAAAAAACAAAACAAAACAAAAAAAAAGACAGACATTTCCTGGAGCACTTGGACTGCTTGTGCTTCCAGCGTTTTTGTGGCTGAAATAAAAACAAAAAATGATGGATCGCTCCGAAGAGTCATCACAGAATGAACTGAGCTATGAGGGGGAGAGTTTTCCAGAAAGTGATGGGTGAGGCTAACTTGGTATGGTGCTGTCTTAACCCAGGCCCTGTTTTCTGGCTGGAATAATGTACTGAACACTGTCACCTTGGCTCAGCCCAGGTGACAGAGATGAGCAAAGCTAAACCTTTGAGTCAGCAGTGAAACTTTAGCCTCAATTTGAGCCTCCTGCTAGCCTGGGAATTCAGATGTGTGCACTCCAAGACACAAATGCATGTGGCCAGCCCCTGAATGCTTCACTCTGATGTAATTCTCCCTGAAATGAGTGGGAGTTTTGAGTTAATAAATGTTTTAGACTAGCTCTGCCACTCCTGCTGGTTTGCTGTAGTTGGAGGTCTGAAATAAGGAGCTCTCCAGTCAGATGCCAACCATCAATAGGACGGGCTTTGCATTCCCTAAGGGGCAGCAGGAAAAGCCAATTCTAGAGTCAACAGCACCCCAGAGGGATACAACAAACATCCACTTCTGCTGAAGTCAAGAGGAATTAGGGATCTGCTGCCACCCTTGGAATCTGGCCTCTATCACCAGCCAGCCCAAGGGGAGCTGGATGTTTTTAAAAGCACAGAGTTACTCCCGCGCTGCAGAAAGGGAGGGGAGGGAACCAGATGACATCGTTTCCTGCTCTGTTTCCTATGACTTTCAAGGAGGAGAATGTTGGACCAAATGCTTCCCAAGCCTGGGCAGAGCATAGCTGAGTTCAGCTGCACAGAGGCTGCCCCGTGTGACACCAGCGAGAGGCTTCACTGAGCCTCATCTGCAGCAGCCATGTGCCCTCAGGCTGCCTTTTTCCTCCCTGCACTGAGGCAGAGCACACTCTTGCACAGATTAACAACCCATCCACACCTGGGAACCACACAACTCACACTTTAAAGCTCCTGCTCCATAAAGGATGAACTCTGAAACAGCCACACACAGCTTGGCTGGTTTGATGTCCAGATCCTTTAAGGTAAGAGCAGCCTTCCTTTGAAAACAACACAAACTGAACTCCCTAAAGTGTCACACCAGCATCTGTTCCCACTCTCCTGACGCAGGCCAAAAGATATATTAAAAAAACCACAAATTGGATGGGTTACTGGAAAGCTCAGTGCAAAGTGTTTGCTCACAATTTCAGGAAGCAAAAGATCCTAGCTCCTGGAGCCACACGCAGATTCTGTGAGGATTCACTTACTGTCCAAGTGGACCACTTTTTTTTCCCCCCAAGCAACAGAATGTTTTATGTTCCTACTGAAATGCCTCTGGATGCTGCTTGTCTGAACCAAGGGGAGGAAACAGAGAGGGAGCATAAGGGGCACGTGTGGATGATCTCACAGCCCCAGCTCCCAGCTGCCACATCTGGCAGGCAGCAAAGCCCCGGGATCTTGGAGGAACAGAAAGAGCTGCTTGTACAGAACAGATGGATCCCACAAACCCGGGATGCCACGGTGAGGTGTCCAGCTTAGAGACACTGAAGGACTGGGAGTGAAAAATGCAATGGGAACCAACCTCAAAGGCAAAGTTTTAAGGCTCTTTCATATTTTTGGGATTTATTTCAAAGGCCTAGAGAGATTGGGGTGCTCATCCCTGGAGAAATCCATGGGGAAATATGACAGGTAACTATATTAAAGTGCTGGGCTAAGGCCTGAGTGTGACCTCCCCTCTCTGGTACATACTTTCTGTGGCCTTCAGCAAACCACTTAATCCATTGGTATAAAAACCCCCACCCCACTGGTAAAATTTCATCAAAATATCAAGTATCCCAGTAATGGAAGCTATGGAAGTACCTAAGACAGTGTCAGGATTTGGGCATATATTAAAAAATTCTGCTAATTCACTGGAAGTCTGATAAAATAATGACCAAGAGAGAAGCCTAAGAGACTGGATCTAGAAAAGAGAGTGGTACAATTCCACCAACATAACCCCAAATGCAGAAAAATCTGTTTCCAGCCACATTCATCCCAACATGAAGTACTTGATGGCAACGCAGAGATGTTATAAACTGGGGAGGGAGGTAAATGCAAAGGCAAGGGAGTTCTCACCTCTTCGGGTCTGCTCAACACATGCCCTTCAGGGCCTGTGATCCCCAGCTCCAGGATCCTTTGCTGCTCCTAAAGCAGGGAGGAAGAAAGAGCAGGGATGAGATTTAAAGCAACAGGGCATTTTTCTTGCAGCCTACACAGCTGTTGGAAAGGGGCACGAGTGAGATCCTGAGTATCTGCACTGGCGAAAAATCACATGGGGCTTTGCATAAGGGCCCTGCAAGAGAGTCCTGTCCAGCTCCCCTTGCTGAGAATAACCACAGCTCATAAAACCTTGCTGATTTGTTCACAGGAGGTCAAAGAAACCTTTTATTTGGATTTGCTTCACAATGGGTTCATAGCCCCTCGACTTTCAGCACTCGTTCGTGTCTATAAAATCATCTCTAAGATGTGGCAAAATGAGATCTCATGGAAAAAGTCATCCTGCAGCTGGGCTCAAGGACTGGGGTGGGCTCTTGCCCAGCCAGAGAACACAGAAATCTTCTGAGTGCTTGAGACACAGTGTACAAAATGAGCTGGAGATAAGATTAAATTGAATACATTATTAACATTTCTCCCTTGCTGCTGGTTTGAAAGATAAGCAGACCCCAAACATCAGCACCCCACGTACTGTATGAAGCTGCATCCCTTCCCACTCCCCTTCTTCTTATTTCCTGCAAAACATTTTGTGGCCCACAGTGACAGTCACTTTTCACTTTTGGGGAGAGAGGCAGAGATGCCCAATATCCACCCCAAACTGAAAGCTGCCACAAAAACCTGCTTTATCAGTGTCAAAGGGGATAAAATCTGCTGTACAGCCCTGCTCACACCCTCGATACAGCCATGCCGTGCTCTCAAAAGCCTGGGTGGCTTTGTGTTTGCAAAGAAGGAGTCAGAACTCAAACCCCTCCCATTTTGCAGCCAATAACTCAGAGAACAAGCAGGCCATACCTCAGCAATGATGTCACCGTTCTCAGCGTGCACTTGGGCTGTGGCGCCGATGTCCCGGATCACACTCAGGACCTCATAAATCTGGGGGACAGATAACACACATCACAACAGGAACACACCTGTTGGGAAGGCCACACTCCAGACCCCCTCAGAAAACAGAAGGGAAAAGAGAAAGAGAAGCATTAAGCAATATAAGATGTGGTTTGCTGGAGAGATGCAAGCTGTTTTCATGCCTGTCACTGAATTTCCCAATTCTACAGCTGGATGCTGCTGATGCGGCAAAGAAGGATTTTCCAGTGGCAGGTCTGGAGTATTTACCACACGGGAGGAAGAAACGACACCACAAGCCCCACAGCTGGATGATTTTAAAGGACTTGCAGAGTTGTAGCTGTTTCATGTCTCGTTTACCGGTGTCCGGCATGAAAAACATCCCTTAGTATCTGAGTGATGGGGGCAGGTTCTCCATGGAAATCCAGTATCTGGAGGTAGGAGCAGTGTGATTTCCCACTCCACCAACCAGACTGAGAGAGCTCAGGTCCAGTAACCCCCAACTGGCACCGTCAATGGTCCCTCATCAAAATGTTTCCAGAGCCCTCAGAGATAACCCACACACCAACACTCCCAAGCATTCCTCTCCTCCCACACCTTCAGAAACATAAACTGCCCCTCTCAACAGCTAAACGTGCCCAAATGTGCCCACCAGAACAGCAAACAGGAGGGCAATTAATTCCTTTTTAAGGTCCCAGTGATTCTACCACCAAAAACCACCTCTGGACCAGGATCAGTTTTAGCTTCTAAACAGAATAATTACCCCAGAGATCTCCCTGTCCTGCCCTGTGCAGAGGCATAAAGCAGCAATTCATAGAACTGCCACTGCTTCTACCCCAAAGGAGCTGGAATAAACCTCAGACCTCTCAAAATGAGGGTTTCACCATTGCTTCCCTCAGCCAAGCCTTTCAGGGTTTGCAGTTGGTTGGGTTTTATTTTTAATTAAAAATATAATCTTCAAGCCAGAGCTGTGGCTGCTCTTGCCAGTCTTAGGTACTGTTACACAAACAAAGATAGGAACCAGGAGAGAGTGTCAGATCCCAGGATATTGAATTTAAACACTTATTTGTGACAAATTGAACACGAAGCCTTCCTTCCTACCTGAGAATCACTGAGCTGAAAGCGATCTTTGAAAGCCATGTACACCAAGAAGGAGTTCACACCTGGTGGATAGAGAGCACATTGCAGGTAAAGCCATGGAATACAACCCCTAAATCAGTCCCCCAGCAATAATTCCGTGGATTCAGCACTGTAGGAGATTGAGTAACAAACTAAAAGCAAAAATGCATCTCACACAAAAGCAGAGACTGGGCCTGGCTGATCCCCCTCACCCTCCAGGGAGAACAATGGGAAATCTGTGTCTGCAACGTGTCCAAACTGACCCACTGATCCTAAGCTGGCTTTCCCTCTCCAACCTTTGGAACCAGTAAAAACTCTCACCCAGCACGTGTGGGAAGCTCCCACTAGGGCATAAAATGATGGGTTTTGAAACTACAAACAGGATGGAAAACTACTCCAGCCTGAGGATGAAACACCAAGGAAATTAAAGAGGGGGAAAACCTACGAGGTCATTTTACTCAGCTCTTCACTTTTAGCAGCCAGAGCTGGTTTGTTTCTCCTGGGGTTGATAATTCCCTTGTTTACAGCACTTCAGTGGCTGCAGGTATCACCAAGGGCACTGATGAACCCAAGGGCCTCCGCTGGACACAGGAGCTGCTCTGCACGGGAAAAGCAGGAAATTCACCTCTGGAAAATCAGTGCTGCAACGCCAGTGTGCCCCAGCCCCTGAGATCTCTGCAATCCTAACTGCCCTAACCTTCCCAAGGAGCCAGAATGGGCCCAAAACAGCTTTATTGGCATATAAAAGTAAGATACTGCATGAGGGACAGCCCTAAAAAATAGGGGGTCCTGAAAAACAAGGAGGGGGAGGCTTCCCTGAGCTTACCATGATCTTTAACCAGAGCTTCCATCTCCTCCTGGACACCTTTATGCCACTCAGTGATGTCCACGTGCAGGGAGTAGTCACAGCAGGATTTGCTGTCTGCCCACTCTCGCCACTGGTCAAACGCCGTCAGCAAACTGGTCCCAGGCTCGGGAACCACGTGGTCAACTGGGAATGACAACCAAAACACTGGTAAATGGCTGGTGCACGAGCTTTCCTGGGTACCCAGGACAGCAAGCACAGCTGTGCAGAGGCTGGTGCAAAATCAAGGCATCCTCTTTCCCCTTAAAATATTTGTAAGTTTGTAATTTCTCAGTGGTTTCTAGAGAATGCAGCCAGGGAAGTCAATTATGGAGCAGCAGCTGAAGGAAAATGAGTTGTTAGTACAACCTGTTTACTACAACTGTTGGTGCTACACATCCCAACCAGGAGCACCTTCCAGAGGACTGGAGGAAGCAGGACCAACAATTTGTGGTTGGAGAGATCTCTCTGACACTGAGAAGGTCCTGCTGCCTCTGGCACCTGGCTCAGTTTGATCCTCACACCAAATCCAGCAGCAACTGGATTCACAGGCAGCTGCAACTGCAGGACAGCCTCAAAGGGTGACACAAGAGACCTGGATCTGAAGGTTTAGTGTTCCTGGTTTTCATTTGAGTACATGGAGTCTCTGAGATCTTCAAAAAGACACAGTGAAATAAAATAAGCAAGTCAGCATCTCCAGTACTGAACTGCGAGAGTAGGAAAAGCCTGTGGGATTTTGGGTGTCACAAACGGGACAGGCACTACTGGGGAGGAGGAGAGGACCTGACTTGATTCTACATTAAAACACACAGAAAAATAAGAAGTTGCTTCCATTATCAGCAGAGAAATCCCAGCAGTTTATTTTTAACTTTATGGTGAGGATCAGGGCTGCTCTAAATCACAGCTGAGATGAGAGACAGAGCCCGTGGGTCCCACTCACCCTAGGGGCAGAACAAAGCTTTGCTTCACCCCCACGCAGACACAGCAGCCAAGATTTACTGGTTTTGCACTGCCTAAAGAACCAGATTCACACTGGGAAAGGCAGCCCAGCTCTCCTGAACAGACACGAGCCTCAGCCACCCGAGTCAGCAGAGACACCTCAGCTGCCTGAGCTGTGCACACACTGCAGAAAGCCAAGAGCTCACCCAAAACAACCACCCCTGCTGCAAAACTCTGCCCAACCTCTCCCCTTTGCAAAGGGAGACGGCTTAGAATATTTGTGCTTTTCCAAAAGGCTTTTCCCCTGCAAGCATCACACCAAAGGAAGGACACAATATGCACGTCCTTACTGCCTCGGCAGTGCAGCTGCAGCTTTGATCAGCTCGGGGCTCCAGGAGTGGCTGGTAGTCTCTGTCTCTGTTCCCTCCCTGCCCATCACAGAAATCCATGCTATGAGTGAAAACTTGGAAATTTGCCTCCTGTCTGGCACCACATCAAGGATGTGCTCTTCACCACCACTGGGAAAAGCAGCTCAAATATAACTAGACAATAAACGGACCTGTTTTTTAAAAAATCATCCAATTTCTGTTCCATCATCTGTTCCTCCCTAGGGGTCAGAAACCTTCCGCTAACTTCCAGCCTGAATTGTTTCTTGGCCAGTACAGAGCCCCTGTCGCTCTGCCAAAGTTAATCTTTAGCTTAAGTAGAATGAACAACAAGGAGAAAAACAATATTCCCTTTGCTTTTCCAATGGCACATGGAGAAAGCCCAGGTTTACACAAATGGCTAATTAAAAAGCCAAAAAAAGCCAATTTAATCTCTAACACTTCATAGGAATAAATCCATCTCCACTCGAGACTAAAGGTGCCCTCAGAGCTGTCAGCCCCAAGATGATGGATGGCTTGTGGGCATTGGGAAATCCCACCCAAGGGCTCCAAGGGGTTAACACAGAGTCCTCAGAGCCCAGCACTGTGCCCCTGGGAACGGCTCTGGAGCCCCCAGGAATGGCTCTGGTGTCTGGGATTGGAGTTTTATCACCACTTCACTTCATGCACTGCCCAAGGATGACTAATGGGAGATTGTGGGGGCAGTGGGACGCGGGGTAAGGGAGCTCTGTCACTCTCTGACAAAGCCACCCCACAGCTGGTTGCAATAAGGGTCAGGGATGGAGGTGGTGGTGCAAATGTGCAGGGAAGTCAACTCCAGGGTTGGGAATATCTCCTGTGACAGCTCCCCTGAGCTCCCTGAGAGCCAAATCACCCTCCAGCCCCTTCAAAACACAGCACACTTTCTCTCCACAGCAGCTCTGCCAGGCAATCATCAGCGAACCACCACTTCCACACATCCACATGGAAGAACTCAGCAGGGAAGGCAGCCTGAGCGTGCAAAGTAAGCAACAGCCTTCACATCCTGGGACTGAACTGGTCCGAAGAGACTCGGGGAAAGGACCCAGTAGAGCACACCAAGGAACATCCCTGGAGAGGGGTCCAAGAGCTGGGGGCCTGTACCTGACCCTGGGGCAGGATGGAAGCTGTGCTGCCACAGCAGAGGCAGCAGGAGCAGTGGATGCTGCACAACAGGCACGGAGAAGGTAGATGTAATCCCAAATCCTGGTCTGGAGGCAATTCAGACACAAATGGCAGAGTCTCCTCCATTCTTCCATCCTCTGTACAATGTACACATTGCAAGATCATGGCCTACATCCCTTCATGCAAGGGTGGGGTTTTGGGGGGACCAAATAAGTAAAAATGAGCCCAGATCCAGGAATGGAGAGAAGTCAAGGTTGACTCTTCATCTGCTCTTAAAAGGACTGAGCTCTGAAACTGCTTCTGCCTGTTGGCATGGCCAGGAATCACCCACATGCAGCTCAGAGACGCTTCTTCCAGCCCCCAGGCACAGCTCAAGAGCTCAGAGTAAAACAAAAAGCTTTTTCTTTCAGGTCCCTGTGCTCCAGAGCAGCACAAGCAGCTGAGGGAGGCTCCATCCTGCTGCGTTCCCACAGCCCCAGGCTCCCAGGATGACCCTGGGGCTGATCTGCCCCAGGACCACAGACACAGGGGCTGACCCACCCCAGCTCACAGCAAATCCCCCCATGGAGAATTCCCGGCAGGCTTCCCATGGGAAAAGCAGTGCTGTCCTGACTCCACAGAGCTCCTTCTCCCTGGGGATCCCATCCCACTGCCCCATCTTTCCTTCCATCACCTCAGGAGCCAGGAATGTTCGATCCCTGGGGTGACCCCACGCCTGCAGGGCACACTCAGGACAAACTGTTGTGACACAAGCTGTTGTCACCCCTTTATTCCCTCCACCACCACAGCCTTGATCTGGTCATGCTCCCCAGCCCAGATGTTTTCTTCCCGTCCTTAACTTTTTTTGCTGTGCAAATGAATTCAGCTGCTTGAGGTCTGAGAAGGAAGTTGCCAGCTCATTTTTAAACTCAAAGCTTGTTCCAAAACCAGAAAAAAAACGGAGAGAAAAAAAAAGGAAAAGATAATTTAAGAATCACTTATCAGTGCTGAAATCTTCAAAGGAGGAATTAAATAGCTAGTGGGCCTTGTAGTGGCTCCCTGAATCTGAGTGAAATTCAGGCCTAATCCTAATGTTTCTCTTTATTTAACACACTCTCGGCAAGGCACAGGGCAAAGCCAACCTCAGGGTTACAGTGGTTTCTCAGCTATGAGCAGAAAACATTCTGTAGATTTGTCTTTTAACCTTCTGAGCTGCAGAATCCAAAATGCAGCAGCCCAGGGCTAAGAGCAAACAAGGCTGTTATGCCAGCAAAGGAAGTTCTTAAAAAAATTGTAAGAAAAGCTATTTTATACATTACAAATAATCTAATTTTTTTCCTTGTTAAAACACTGGCAGGATTCCAAAATGCCTAGATAGTCTCTTTCTCCCAGACAATCCAAGCCCTCACCTCCCTCTGAGGGCAGGGGGATTTGAGCACCTGCGGACCCACATGCTCCAGTCCTAATCACCCAGACTCTTAATTACCCTTCCCATGCCTGGTTTGGCTCTCCTGTCATTACACACGGCTTACAAAGTGCATCTGCTCCTGCTTCCCAGTGTTCCAGCTCCCACCCACCACCAGCCAGGGCTATTTTCCTGCCTGCCTCGCTCAGCTCAGGATCCTTCGCTCCTCCTCGGCCAGATTAATCAGCTCAGGATTAAAGGCAGACAATGAGCTGAAGTGAGACAACAACACTGGGTGATCCATGTGGCTCTCCTGCACCAGAGCTGGCATCCAGCCACGCTGGAATATTCTGTATCTCATGAGCCAAACTGGTTGGATGCTGGTGGGGAGAGATTTGAGCGTGAAATGAAAGAGGGAGGCAAAAACTTAGGGGAATGGATTAAATGTTCCAAGGATGGGGAAAATAAAGCAGCGTTGTTTTAATGTAAGTATGGAAAAATCTGCACAGGGTGGAAGTGCTAGCAGCACTTTAGAGAGTGCTAGCATCATCAATTATTAACACATTCTTATCATATATTAACATAAAACCTGTACTAAAAGCAGATCCCAGCACAATCCCATACACACACACAAGTAATTGCAAAGTTCAGATCATTCCTACTGCTTTTTTACACAATTCACAGAATCATGGAATACCTTGTGCTGGAAGGGACCCGCATAGATCAAGTCCAACCCCAGATCAAGTCCAACAACTGATTCCACAAAGGGCAGCCTAAAAGCTGAACCACAGTTAAGGCTGGCCTGGAACAACTCCTTGTCTTCATCCAGCTGCTCCCAGACCTTAAAACCACTTCCACAGCCCACTGAAAATGCTGCCAATCTCAGCTTTAAACGGTGGCTTTAGGAAATACTGCATCACATCTTGGCTCCCTTTTCCAAACTCGGGGGCTTTCTGTTCCTGAAGAGCTTTCCTGGAGCAGGGTGGTACCTGCACCCTGAGCAAGAAGGGAGATGGACATGAGGGATCTAGCACAGAAGGCTGGGGAACTACCCAACAGCCTGCAGGATGCTCTGAAACCAGAGCCAGAAAAAAACCCCATATAATCTCTTTCTGGCACTTGGAACCTCTCTCCAATTTAAAAAAAAAAAAAAAAGCAAATGAAGAGCAATGCCTTTATATTTTTGACCCCTTGCTAAGCTCCAGAGAAATTATTGCTTCAGAGGGAGAGATGAATCCAGCTCTTTGCCTCTCCTTGAAAACAAAACTCTGCTTTTGGGATGGATGTGCTCATGGGTGGGGATTAATGGGTTTTATAGCTTCCTGGCATTGTGGCATGTGCATTTTTTTTTTCTTTTTTGCATCCTGCCTCAGTTGACCAGGCCTTGGCTTGCAAACAACTCCTTCCTGGAGCTTCTATTAATAGCCCTTGCTTCCAGCTTTCCCCTGGAAAGGATTTTTTGCAACTGGTTTAATTAAGTGTCATCAAAAGCGTGCATGAAATTTTTTTGAGGCTTCAGCTAATGAATGCCACTACCAGGAAGGAGAAAAACTGTTTGAAATGGACAATATAAATACAAATTAGGGTCAGATGTTACCAAAATTGTGTATGTAATAAAAAACATGTATTCAGGGTTCCAGTTGCTATTATAAACTGCAGTTTTACACATTATTTCCTGCTCCTACCAGCATTAAATGTGCTTATTGTTTAAGAGGAGTTTATAAGGTGAAAATCCTTAACATTTAAGCTTAACTGTTAGCAGGCAGATCTTCCCAAAACTTTAAATAGCAGCTTGATCACTATAAACACATCTGCCTGTTTAATACTACTTAATCCCCACAGCAACTGCATGTGATGAAATCTGGTGAATTATTGAGTTGTACATTCTGTCACAAGCCATTTTATTGAGAGGTTGTAATTCAGTTCAGCCCTGGTAACTGCACAGCTCCCTACTTAGAAGTTTGGAGTTGTCAGGCTGTGGCTGCAGGAATATTCTCCTGGCACTGGTGTGAACTAGGAGTAATTCTGCGAAAGCAAGAGGAATAAAATCAATCTTTGTGAACTGAAAGTCAGGCCCTAGACTGACCCATAGAAGATTATCCCGTAATTACAGACCTTATTTGATCCAGAGGCTTCAAATTCTCAGCTGCTGAAATATCACAATCCCTTCTATCTTTATGTATCATGACCCTTTTATGTGTCAAGGAATTGAGCTACCAAAAGCTGCCTCATCCAGTAACAAAGCTATTCCAAAGTCAAACCTTTCAGCAGCAAAAATTCTGATTTAAGTATTAAACCCCAATTTCCAGCTCAGCGGCCCTGCACTCATCCAGGCTAGAGAGACCTCAGCCCTTCTCTGAGCTCAAAAATCCCAAATCAAGTGATCCAGAAGAGCCTCAAACCTCCTATGTTCTGATTCCATCCCAATTCTTCCTCTAAACCACGCTCTGCATCATGGGTTTGATCTGGGAAAAGGAAAGACAGCGACAAAATCACTTTGAAGGGAACTGCTCCATGGACCTGATGCACCACAGCTGATTAGAAATCAAACGAAGGAATTTCTTCACATCCTGGCTCCAGCAACCAGATTCTAGCTCTGTGTATTTCTGTGGATTTATTCCCACAGTATTTTATTCTTGGTTTTTTCCCCCCCCAAGAAAAGATACCAGAATAAAGAGATTATTCTAAAGAGTTACAGCCCTGCATAGAACAGCATTTATGGTGCTAATACAACTACCCAAGGACTGTTCTCCTGTACATGTCTGCCAAACTCATAGAAAAGGCAGCCTAAATGACATCACATGTTGTTTTCTGTCAGTTCAGATCCAGTTTAAGAGACCTGATGCAGAGAAATCAGAAGCTGGACCAGGCTCAGAAGAATCAGACACATCCGTGCTCGACTGATTACATTTTCAGACTGCAACATTCCCTTATTCCCTCACTGATGTCATACAGATATTTCACTTGTCCTTTTGGCTGATTACATCCAAAATACAATTAACGATTTGAGGCCAGCTGGACACAAACATAAAGAATTCAAACAATAATTAATAACCCTCCCCAGCAGCTGGAATGGCAGTGTATTAACGTCAGATCAAAAAAAAGGCTCCATCTCTTCCCAGTACAGGTTTATTGTGCATTTATTGTATCTCAGGAGGTCACCACGGCAGAGAGGGAGGGGAACCAAGTTCAAAAGAGACATTTAAGTGGTTCCAAGATTTATTCTTTCTTTTAGGCATTACTCCACACTTGACGGCCATGAAAAGAGCACACAGGACTTCAAAGGCTTCCATATGAATTGGTCTGTAAACCTTGAGGGACTGGGATGGAGAAAAACCTCGGTTTGTAGCCATGGATTTCAAGTCAAGACAAAACACAAGAATTAACAACACATCCAAGGGGCAAGATCTGGATCAGTCACAGGAGGACAAAAGATCACATGCCCTGAGCCAGCTCTGTCCCTCTCAGGTCACTGGAGATGTGTCCTGCCCCTCAGGCTTTTTCCACTCGCTGGGAAGCTGGAACAGTTCTGGATTTGCATTGTTATCACCAAGTTTTGGCTTCTCACTTTCATTTCATGGCCTGGGGTTGTCTCAGGAGTGTTGGAAATGAAGAGGAATATAACTGCAGAATGCCAGTTTTTACAGTGGAAATTTGTGATGGTTTTGAGAGGGCTTTGTGTGTTTGGGATTAGAAAAGTTGTTCCCCCCCCACCCCCCAACTAAATGTGAAGAGCTCTGATTCTGTACAAGCACTTTTTATTAATACAGCTTGTGAGAGAAATGGGGAAAAGAAAAACTCTGTATTTGTCAAATAAACATCTCCCCTGGCTGGATGAGGACCAGACACTTCCTCTCCTCATGTCTGTGACAAGGTGACATCATGTTCTGAGGAAGAAGTTGTCACCCATCACCACCAAACCACCGCCCCTTCTGCTACGACACCGGGAGTCCCCATCCTGTTCCCACTCAAACCACTGACAACTGTCACACACAACTGCAGGCAAGGGAGTGAGGGCTGAATCAGACCTAAATGTTCACTTGTTTATGGAGAAAACGTGGTGGGATGCGGCGTGGAGGTGCAGCAGAACCTGTTTTCTACCAAAGGACAAAGATCAAGCAGCACATCCACCCCTCACACAGCAATTTCCTGACCACACCTGCCCATCTGTGGGTGTTCTCTCCACTTTGTGGCACTGATATTGCCTGCAAATTAGCTCCTGTTCTTGCTGAAATCATTAACCTGTAGGAGGTCCTAACTAGATTATCCCCAGTTTAAACAGAGACTCCTGTGGCATGTTCCCCAGCTGCTGAACTTCCTCCTCCAGCTTTGAGCAAGCCCAGCCTGGCCTCACAAGCTGCCTGGTGTCTTCCTAGATCTGTGAAGAATCCAAGGTTTGGGGCACAGAGCACCACTCCTGGGCACCACCTGAGCTGCCCACCCAAAGAGAGACACCCAGCCTGTGGCAAACTGGTTTGGGAAACTCCTACACACAAGATCTGACTCTTGTTTTTTCCATGCACCCAGTTTTAAGAGGCAATTGTTGCTTTCTACACCTCATCTTAATTTCCTGTCTCAAACATGGTATTAGAAGGAAATTCTTTACTATAAGGGTAGGGAGGCCCTGGCACAGGCTGCCCAGAGAAGCTGTGGCTGCCCCATCCCTGTTCAGGGACAGGCTGGACAGGGGCTGGAGCAACCTGGGATAGTGGGAGGTGCCCCTGCCCACGGCAGGGGGTGGGACTGGATGGGGTTTAAGACCCCTTCCAACCCAAACCCTTCTGCGATTCCATGAACAGCTGGAATTGCCCCTGGATCTGGGCAGGATAGCTCCGTGGAGTTGTTCCATACAGTTGTCACCTTCCCCTTTATTAAAGAGTGTTTGCATTGCAGAAGGACTGACTGGTTCAGAGTCCTGAACTCTGGTCCTGGTTCCATCGCCTAATTCTACTTCTAGGAACACCCTGCACATCTACATTTTTCTCAGCTGTGCTACAAAGACTTTCCAAAACTTTTTCCATTCACAGTGGAAAAAAAGTCTCTGCCCATCAGGCTGAAAAGTCCTTTGTAGCCCATCAGTAGCTGAACTCTTCTCTTGGGACACTGATACTAATCCTGAGAAATCTTATCGGAAGTAAAGAAAAGCCTGCTGGGAAGTATCATTAACTGACACCCACTCTGGAAAGAGATTTTTTGAAGCAATATTGGGATATTTGAACAGAGAATCCAGTGACACAGCCCCTGGCTGCTGAACTGGCCCTGCCTGGCTTTTCAAGGAGTCTGGAATCTTGCCAGGCCCATGAAGAACCCCAATTTGGGGTCACAAACCACTCAGTGTGTTGTAGTTTGGGAGCTTCTCCCCTTCTCCGCACCAACTCAGCACTGTGCAATAGCTTGGGAGGGTTCTCCAGGAACTCCTTCCCCAGCTCCTGCTGCCTGGAAGCTGTGCCAGGGAATTTCATTCATATGTAAAACACCACCACCAAGTCCCCCAGATTCCAAAAATATCCACGCTGCTTCTAGGGACAAAAGCAATCTGGTGGAAACACACCTGGAGAAGTGGCCGAAAGGGAAGCTTCCAAAAGCTGAGCCCTTTTTGGTGGGCTCTGAAAACCAACCAAAGCACTTGCCAGTTAATATTTGCATGTGAAATCTAAAAATTCCTTCTATTACTTAAAATAGGAAGCCAAAAGCACTTTCCTCTGGATCTGCAGATGCCAAGTGGGAGGGACAGGGATTATCTCCTTGCTTCCAGTGTTGCCCACATCAGCTTCTCAGGCAGCTCTTCATAAAAATAATCACTTTTTACTTATGATATGAGGCTCTAGGTGAGCTTAATTAATTTGAATTAAAACCACAACCCCTCAGCAACAAAGCCACCTCCCATTATGGGCAGCCAGGAGCCAGCATGGAGAAATGGAATGATATTCCCAATGTCACAAAGGTGGTCCAACACCAACTGCAGTGTACCAGGAGAAAAAAGGAGTTCTCCCAGAAGCCATAACTCCCAAATGTCCATCCTTGCATTCCTTGCAAATGCACAGGGCTTCCATGGGAGTGAGGGCTGTGAAAAGATGCAGGCACAGCCCCAAGCTGGTAACAACTGGCAGTTCCTGAGTGTGATGAAAGTGTGCCAGACAGGAGAAGCTCATTTGTATTCCTCAAACATTTCTCCCTCTCACCAGAAAGATTAAAAAAAAATCCAGTTTCTAAGAAACAGATGGGATCTATGAACTCTGAAGGCACAGGGGCTGAAGGAAAGAGGGGAAAAAAGGCTCTGCTGATCGAAGACATCAAATCCCACTCCACAGACAGCACTCCAAATCCATCCCAAGTGGGGAATCCTGCAGTTGGTTTCAGTCTTTGCTTCTTTCAGGCTCCACTTGCTTTCCTCCCATGGCACACAGAGCTAATTCCCAACGTGGAGAGCTGAAAGGTCCTGCCTGACCAGGGCATATTCTGCTGAGTCAAGCTCACAGGAAGGCAAAAGCAGCCAAGAGGTTGAACACTGGTAGGGAGAGAAAAATTCCCTGCTCAGAAAAACAGGCAAAGAAAAAAGCCGGAGGCACCATTTCCTGCTGCTTCTATGAAGACCTTGTCAAGACTTGAAGGTGATTAATACACTTTATCTAGCAAGGTTTAACACACATGCCCTGAAAATCTATCTCAGGCAGCTAATGATGTTATATGAAGCGAGGTGAATAATTTCATTTTATTTTTTAAGATTTTTTTTCCATCCACCAGCAGACCCGGAGGAGTCAACTTTTACACCTGCACCCTTGAAAACATCACATACATTTTCCACTGATGCAAGCGGCTGCGTGAGACACAGCACATCAGAGAGATCCACTGGCTCTTTACTTCTTTTTTGTGTCATCTCTAAGGCCTGGAACTTAGGGATGAGAGCACTGGACATAGAAAGCAAGAATTTGGGGATTTTGGGGACTTCTCACAAGGGCACGTAGTCATAGGACAAGGGAGGTGGCCTTAAGCTGAAGGAGGGCAGGTTTAAATGAGATATTAGGAAGAAATTCTTTATTATAAGGGTAGTGAGGCCCTGGCTCAGGTTCCCCATCCCTGGAAGTGTTTAAGGACAGGCTGGACAGGGCTTGGAACAGCCTGGGATAGTGGAAGTTGCCCTGCCCATGGCAGGGGGTGGAACAAGATGATCTTTAAGGTCCCTTCCAACCCAAACCATTCTGTGATTCAGTAAGAAAAGCACTTAAAAGCAGCTCTTCAAACAAAAGAACTCTCCCCCAGGCAGTGGGAAAGCAGCACTGCTGAGCCCCAGCATTAAATAGAATAAGAGGCATTAAGTGCTATTGCATCAACAGACAACATGGGTTAATTTCTCTTGAAATAAATACCTCTTTTTGGATGCATGGAAAAATCTAGGTCAGTCACATCTGCACTGTCAGAGCTGCTGCCACTCCAGCACTCATGTGTTCAAAACTAAACCAGGCTCCAGCACGTGTGGAATTGCCTCCATCCCCTCCTTCCTGCACAGGGAGGGGCTGCAGCAGAACGGGGCAAAACAGAGAAAGGGACCCCTCACCTGCTCTTTAAAAAATCAGTGCTGCCAAGAGGCAGAAGGATGGCAGAGGAGGCAGAAGGATGGCAGAGGAGCAAGGGGCAGGAGCCCCAGCAGCTCTGCGGAAGGAAAAGATGGGAAAATAGGGAAAAAATCTCCTGATTGACTCAAAAACAAGCCAGGCTGGACTGCAGAGGTTTCACAGGACTCCAGTCCAACACCAGGGCCAGTGATTTCACCTTTCAGCACTGAGGTGGGATGATGGCCCAGCTGAGGATGTGACAGCCAGGATTAAACACCTTACCACACCACAGGCCTCCTGCATCACCCCAGGCCCAGCCACACAGCTCCTGAGTCCTTCTGTGCTCCTCACAGGGGCCTGTTCTCACAGGAGCCTGCTCTCCCAACACAGAGAGGTGGCAAACAATAGCTGCAGCCCAAAGGATCAAAAAAAACTCCCCTCAGCACACACAGGAACACAACACATCTGAGGTCTGCACAGCTGTTTCCTCCTGTGCTCTCTGGCAAGGGACATCAAGGGCTTGGCAGATCCCCGTGAGCCCCCGCTGGAATCCCCACCAGAACAATGGGGGATCCCATCCAGCACTGCTGGGATGCTGGGAGCAGAGCAAGCCCCAGGACACAGGCTGCACAGCCTGCTGCAGGCAGAGCCTAATGGACTTAGAGGGGTTTAAAAGCTTGGGAAGAGGAGCTCACACCAGGGAACTGCCCAGCTCTGCTCACAGCCCCACTTTCTCATTAAGGATTTTAAGCCTGCCCTGAATGAAAGGCACAAACACAGCAGCAGGAAGCTGGGAGCTGGTGAAGCAAAGAGATTTAGAGTGAATCAGGGCCAAGGCTGGTTTTGGGGGTGTAAAAAGGACCAAAGGAAGCTGGGGAGAGGAGGGACAGGGCAGGAGGGACTCTGCAACCCTATGTGGCGATGCCATTATTCCAGTCACAGAGAGCAAGGATTCCCACCCATGGAAATCCCCAATAATCTGTGGACATTTTCACTACGTTTCTAGATAATTAAACATTTCTTTGGGGCAGAAGAACAGCTGCCAGAAAGAGAAATGAGCTCCAGAGCCAGGGCAGCCCGTCTGCAGGGCTGGTCCCAGCGCACAGTTCCTCTTTCATCTCTGGGTGCAAAGAGAAACAGAACTGGGGCTGGTGCCTGTGGAACAATGCAGTGCTGTGTACACACAGCCAGGGACTTGGGGAGACATCGCAGCTCTGTGGTTGCAGCTCTGTGGTCGCTGCTCTTGGATGCAAAACACTTGGTTTTATAATTCCAGCTCGGCCACAAGTCCCTGCCTGACCACTGCTGTCACCTCCTTCTGTCTCGGCTTCCCTCCTCCTCCTCCTCTCATCATTTACACTCTAGATCAGCACAGGACTAACCCTGATAATATAAAATAAATGCACCCAGTCAGGCAGAATATGATCTAATCTCCACTGGTGGGTTTAAATACCACCCCACACCCTCACCCTGTCTAAACTCCACTTTAAGCTGAGACTATCACAGATTCTGATCTCCTTTGGGGCAGCTCCATTCTCTGTCACATTCAGATCAAAACCCAAGAGGAGAGGAATCATTCCTGACTGGAAACATCTCCTTCCAGTAAGAAGGTGATCTTCAGGATGACCTGGGAGACCTGCTGTCACTTCACTTTGAGTTTGATTGTGGCTGGGCAGCTCAAACCCCTGCCATGCTGCCCACGGGAGCTCTTTAATAGCAGGGTCAGGAATTAGGGAGCCAACAGCAGCCCATGTGAGGTTCTCCTTCATCTCCTGAACCTCCCAAAATACACAGGCTCTGTCCCCATGTCATTAGGATAACTGCTGCTCGAGTTCAAAAGGCTGCTGGCTTCCAAGCCACTAGGCCAGAAAAAGCTGTAATTTCTCTCACTGTAATTTCTCTCTATGATTACAACAGTGGTTGACTGATTCAACAGAGGCAATGTCAGCAAGAGATTTCACCCAAGGACAGCAGATACCAGGGAAGAAGCAGAGGAGGGGCTCAAATGTGTGTGGGAGCAGGCCTGGATGGATGGAGTTCTCACTGGGACATTAAACAGGCTTGGGGATCAGAGAGCCAGTAAATACACAGAGCTTAACTTCTTCATCCCTTCTGCAGGGCTGGGAGCAGAGAGAGGCAATCCTGCCCCTACTCAAATCAGGGGGAGTTTTTCCACCGAGTTTGATGGGGATTTCACTCATCACAGTTAATCAGCGACCAAACCATCACCAGGCTCCGAGAGGCCGCTCTGTTCCTAGCAGAGATTCTTCCTCCTCTAACAGCTCCAGAGACTGGGTTATATCCTGGGGTATTAACCTAGCTCAAGTTGGAAAAAACAGGAGTCTCAAAAATAGGTGTGTGTCTTGTGTAGGGCCAGGCATTGGGCTTTGATGATCCTTGGGAGTCCCTTCCAACTCAGGATATTCTGTGATTCTATGAAAAATGCCATTTTTAGCTCACCATAATTTTAGCCTCTTGTAAAGGGCAACTTCAGACAGAGTCCTTTTCCACAACTCTGAGAGGACTGTTCTCTTCGCATGGAATACAGGGGAGTTTAGGGAAGAGACCAGAACAAGCTGGAGCATATCTAACACTCCTCTCTCTTTCAAAATTCTCTGCAGAGCATTCTGGAATTCTCCTTTCAACTTAATGCCCAAACACTGCATTCTGACATTTCAAAAGGGCGAGAATCCAAGTTTTTTTCCTGGAGCAATGTTATCCTAAAACCCACAGAGAGGGCTATTCAGCTGACACACCCACACCAATATCGTTTTATGGTGGGGACAGAGAAGAGGACCATGCAAATTGTCACAGCAGAAAAACAAAGATATCACAATACGTCATTTCAGGCAAAACCAACTCTGTTTGTTCCTCTGTTAGCAAAGTCAGCTGGAGCCTTGCCTTTGGCACTGCAGAAGGGAGAGACAGAAGGATCATAGCTGGAATTCCTGCTCAGATGGCCTCAGGGGAGCCAGCAGAAAAAGAAATCAGCCCTAACTCTTGAGTGGAGCAACCTAAGGAGGGCTCAGGAAAGCAAGGGATAGAGAGACAAAAGGGCAGATTTGGATCATCGCCCCCAGCCCCTTTTTCCTGATAGGCTGGGAAGCCCTGGATTGGAGCTAGATCTGTTTCCCACCAGGATAAATCTCCCCTGGTGCCACAAAGAATCCACAATTGCTCCATTTGACAGCAGGACCCATCTGATTCCCCCCCTCTGATGCCGCAGGGATGAATTTGGAGGCGAACAAGCAAATGAGGACAGGGCTTGTAAACAGTAGGTTACATTCCTGTGCTTCCCTTGGATGTGTCTGCCAGGAGAATTAAAGGGGCAACATTGAATTTGGTCTGAGCTGAAAATGAGGTTCCCCAAAGCAGATCCTCCAGGTGAATTCCTGGCACTGCAGGTCAATGCCAAAACTCACCAAAGCCAGAATTTCACCCACAATTTTTACAAACCAACCATCAGTGGAAACCTATCCAAGGTTCTTGTTTCGATTTCACTGAAAACTGCATGTAAAATAAATATTTCCCTACAAAGATTGTAAAGTAAACAGCCTTAAAATGCCCTCCTGCATGAAAATGTGAAACAAATTGAAGCATGAAGCTGAGGAAGCTGTTTGTGTGCCCAAAGTGAGGGTTATGCACAAAGCAGAGAAACAGATGGAGTAAAGGTATTTGTAAATAAATCACACAAAGTTTGCTTAAAGCACTAATGAGGAAATTGGGTGGTTTTTTCCACAAATCTCACATCCAAAAAGAGGTGCTTTTTCCTAAAAAAGCCTGAAGAACAGAGACACAGCTGGATACAAGTCCACAGGAGGAGCAGATTCCCTTTGAAAAATCCCAGTATTTAAAATATACAATGAGATAAGAGTGACATTTTCAGGCTGCAATTTGCATTATCATGAATCCAGTTCACTAAATATTGCCCTTATTTATCATAAGAGAAAACTGCTGCCATCCACCACAACTCCCACCTGCTCTGGGGAAGCCCAAGGGCCACCCACCGAGAGTGTTCATCAGGGCTTCACTGTGGGAAAAACTTCTGCAAATGCTGTAATTTTGCTCAAAGGAACAGCTGAGCTGACACAGAGCAGAGGCTCCAAAGCTTTGAAGTCTACTCTGGATCATTCATCCTGCTTTCCACTGCTCCAGCTGCTGATTCCCACCCAATCAGAAATGTCTCTCCATCATCCTATTTAGTCCAATTCGTCCTTGCTGCAGTCTTAGAAAGATTTTTTTGTTGTTGTTTAGAGATGATTTTGTATTTTGGTGTCTTAATCTGAGATACTTAGGATGGTCAAGTTTAATCACCAGCCTCCTCTAAATGGTTTGCCCATGGTCATCATCCAAATTATGCTCATTTTCACAGCTGTAAAAGGAGAAATTGTAAAAGGGGGACTCTCCTCCCACCTCCCTAACTCAGAAAAGTGTTATCTCACCATTAGTGAGATATTCAGGTAGTACAGCCATAAAGGCAATAAATATTTACACACATAAAGCATTTCTGAAGCAGGAGGCTCTGCAGAGGTAAAATTAGGCAGATTTGGATCATCAAAGTAAAGGGCTACTCCAAAAAAAATTTTGCCAAAGCAATTTCTACTTTCAAAAAGTGCCACTGAGGGGAATAATGCTGCTGAAAGGTCACATGCAGATGACAGAGAATGTTATTTTGATCTAATTCAACTTAACAAGGAAGAACAAAACAATAATTCAAGTGTGAACCAGGTGTACCTAACAAAGGAACAACCAATGAAACAAAGTCAATGAACTGAGACTGAAAATAAAAAACCATTTCAGTGCTATTGATTTAAATTGACAGCAAAGATTTGAAGGAGAACTGAGTATTAGTGCACAAAGGGACCATCCACAGCCACATCCCCTGTGTGTGTGAGGTTATCTTCAGCCACAAACCTCACAGTCTGAAGTGATAATGTTACGAAAAATAATTTCCCGGGTTATTTTAAGATTATTTCTTTGAAGCATCAGACCAAGACCTACTTCCAGCCTCCTGTCAATCAATCCAAGTCCAGCCACCAGGCCAGGCCAGGATCAAGGACTGCTCACAACCAAGCTCTGGGAGATGAGGATGTTCCAGTCCACACAGAGCTTGGTTTGAACTGAGGAGAGTTAAGCTGGTTCCTGGCTGTGCCTAAGATCTCTTGATACCCATGGACTGGACAATAAACACTAATACCTGTTCTGAACAAGCTTCTTTTATTCCTCTGTACCTGAAATCCCCTCCTGAGGAATGGCAGCACCTCAGAGTACATAAAAGACTGCGAGGTGCTCAGATTTTGGATCACTTCACACCTTTATCCCTCATTCCCACAGGCAGCAACAGAGCCTGGGACACCGTGGTAGACCTGATCAGCTGCCCTGCAACAGAGGGGTTTGTTCTTTTCCTCTGGCTCAAACAAGGTTACCAACAATACCTTGCTTCTGGAGTTTTAAGATCTTGTGGCCAACACAAGCAGGGACAGATAGCCTGGAAGTCATTCCTGAGGTGTTTTAAAGGCAGAACGGAACACCAGGAGTGTCTAATCCTGCTGTCAGCATAACAGTCAGTCTGTCTGTCTTTTTTATTTTGAGGTACTTTCACTTTCCAATTCCTCTTTCTCCAAAGGAGGAGGTGAGCACAAACGGAGCTACGTTAACAAAAATCCTGGTGCTAAAGCTGAAGTGGGCATGTGGAGATCCTGAAATAAGTGTCCCAGTTTTCAAAGACACACAGAACACTGGCATCAGGCTTCTGGGTGTGAGAAATACAATGGATATCTCTCCCCAGACAAGGGACCAAGGCACAGGAATGTAGGGGATCTGCTCCTCACTCTGGAGCCAGAGGTCACAGTAACACTGGTTCCAGCAGGAGCAGAGCCAAAAACCTGATGAAGTCACACCACCAGCAAGGGAAGACAAGTGACAACTGCAAGACGGGGAAATCTTGGGGTCCTGCTTTTCCACCCTTATTCCCACAAGCTTTCCCCAGCAACCTGGCCAGACATCACCCACTGGTCCAGAACGAGGAGACTCCCACAGCTCCTGTTCTTATCTGAGAATGAGAAAAGCCCAGCTTTGCTGAAGAGGAAAGCAGGCACTTACTGATCATGGTGGTGCCCCCTGCCAGTGCAGCCTTGGTCCCTTGGAAGAAATCATCAGCAGATGTCATCCCCTGCTCCGGCATCTGGAACCGGGTGTGGACGTCGATCCCGCCAGGAATCACCATCCTGCCATGGGCCTCGATGGTTTTCACTCCCCCTGGCACAATCAGGTTCTCCCCTATTTGCCTGAGGAAAGAGGTTTCGAGGAGCAGGTCAGGCACACCTAGGTGAGCAGCCTGTAAACAAACACCCCTGTGCTACTTAGCCTGGCTGCAGTTGTCTTTTTCCATATAAAGCAGGGCACAGGATCAGCACACACGGGGCTGAGGGTGTTTTATTCTTCCCCTGGAAGCAGGTGCATAGTAGTGAGTGAAGTGTGCAATTCCTTCAGGACTTTGAGGCAATATTACAGGAAGAAAAAGACGGAGCCCCTCTGGAAGGGGCTGTGCAGGTCATGGATGATCACTGCATCAAACACAGCTTTACTGGGGCTGGATTTTTTAAGTGGCAGCTCAACACTTGATTCAAGCTCTCTAACAGCAATTTCAATGTTACCATTGGTTTGGGAGCACTGGAAGAATTTTTGCTTCTGTATTTTCTACTTGACTCTCGTGTTTAAGTATTATAGAGTCCCTGCATAAACATAAATTCAAGCAAATATTGGTTACCAAATCCCTGGTGAGACCCTCAGAGGTCTCTCCAGTCCAGCTCTTCACAGACCTATTTTTAGCAGTGCAGTAGTGGATGACACACTGCAATTAATTAGCTGTCTCTGGCTGACTCCTTTAACTTTTAACCTTGATTTAAAAAGCACATGTACTGGCTGTTTAGCCAGAACAGGAAAATTCCTTGTTTGTAACCTCTGGCTTGTCCGTTTTTTCCTAGGAGTAATTTTCCAAGGAAATCTGTAACACATTTAATGTGCCAGGAACGCATGTCTCAGGCCTGAAAACACAGAAAGAGGTCTGAACCTCTTCCACTACAGGGTCATTTTTAACTTGAAGGGGGGTTGGAGTGATCCTTGCATCACAGACCCAGAGAAGTCAGCACTGCAAGAGACTTCCAGAGGTCACCTAAGTCCAGCGTCCAAGCCTAAAACAGAACTGTGTTAGGACGCTGAACTCTGGATTCAAAATATCTGAAGTCATAACTCAGTGAAATGCTACAGCACAGATAACTTCAAACACATGTGTCATCTCAGCATGGGGCTGCTCACATGGCTAAAATTAAGCACATGTAAGTACCTCCTTGGAGCCAATGGGGTTTGGGCCCAGTTGTTTATTTAATTCAACACCCTGCTTTTAAAGCTCCTTCATTAAACACCAGGATAGAAGTGTTTTCTCTTCATTCATTTTTCACTGCAATTTAATAGAGCTCTCTGAAATTAAGCTATTCCAGCCAATCTTCAGAGCATTTCTATACATCCCCAATCCCACCACGAGGCTTCACTTACTTTATCAACCCATCCTCCATGTAAATGTCTGCATAGAAGGACTGGTCATCATTAACTATTTTACCACCTTTGATCAAAAGACGATCGCTCTGCAACAAAAGAAGCACAACACAAGACACAATTATTCAGTAGGAGAGCTGACAGTCTGCAGTGTCACTCCAGAGATGAAAGACGAGGGAAGGCAACAACCTCTGCATTATTCACCAGCACACATCAAAACACAAGTCAACTGCTGCACTTTCAACTGGAAAGATAAAATGTTTTATTTCATCTGGAAGGCCTTTCATCACACTGATGATCAAAAAAAAAAAAAAAAATCAGAACAGGGAAGGAGGTGGGTTCCAGTGGTCTCGTCTGCTTGGCAGCTTCACTCCTACTTGCAGCCTGCCACCATCACCTCCAGCAGCAGCAGCAGCACTAAGTAACACTTGGAGGGATGTCTTAGAGCTACATCTCTTATTTTTTTCTGCCTTGGTTGTATGCAAAATTTCCTATATGCACCCACACAGTGGAGTCACTACTTGGCTCAATGTGAGTCAATTGCTGTCAGGGAAATGGCCCAAAAGTCTGTTGCCAGGGGTTACACAACACAAACAAACTCCTTTGGTCCAATTTATGATGTTTCGATGCAGTGGATCCTTTCCTTGCCTTTCCAGAGCACCACTGCAGAACCAGATGGAAATAAGCACATATTTAGCAAATTAGGGCTAAGGGAAGGATTTACAAAACAGTTATTAAGATTTCCTCAAATTAGAAGATAGTTTGGCAGGAACAGGAAGGTAATTATAAAAAGGCAGCTATCAGGCAGCGTGATTTTATCCCAGCCCAGGTTACAGCTCGCTTCTTCAAGATTTTAGGTAAAAAACAAATGTTAGTTGGGGGTTTTTTTTGCAGTAGTCATAAACAAGAGTGAAACTCACTGCAGAGCTCCTGGTTCCTTCATTCTCCACATCACAGATGCATTTTTACAGCAGATGAGTATTTAAAGCAAAGCGCATACATGCTGTGAGTGTTTGGTTTAAACCACAGCTTTGGCCCTCAGATCTGCACTTGTACTTACTCTGATTCTTTTCTCCCTCCTTCCAAAAATGCCTTTGGAAGAGAACAAAGCCAAATCAGCATAGCCAAAGGCTGGGGAAACCAAAAGCTGGACTTTTAACTCAGAGATGCCATGGACTTACAGAAAAAGTAGAAAAATACACATAAAACAGTGACAGGGGTGCTCAGGGCCCTGATTTCGAGGTGCCAACTCCATTGGTCAAACAGAAGGAACAATCAGGTGTTTTCCCAAATTCCTCATAATAAAGCTGAAGAGTTGAAGCACCAAATTCTCAACTGACATGGCTCTTTTAACACCAAAAGGGCTCCATGAATTGCATCATATACTGATTTATACCATTATATCCATCTTTTATATCACTGCTTAGCATCTATGAGATGCTAAGTCCGTCCCCGTCCTTTTCCTCCTTCCCCCTCCTGCTGCAATGGAGAGTTCCCCTGAATAACGCCACCAACTTCAAATACAAAGAAACCCCCAAAATTTAAATTTAGGAGCTGCTGCAAATGCCAATAAGCCTGAGTGAATTAACGTGGGGTGTGAAAAACCCACTTGTCTTTCGATGCCAGCCTCTCCAGCAAACTGTCCTACATGTTTACCGTTTCCAGAAACACTGCAGTGTTGATGCCCACCTCCCGTACAGGCTCCTTGTGCCATTAAAATGGGAAAGCCTGGTCATGGATGCCACTGACAGCCCGAGTCCTAACACACTGGGCATCAATCAAGGAAGAAGAAGGGAAAAAATATATATAAAGTGGCCACAAAAATGCAGCCTGGAGCATTTTAATGATGCTTCTCGCAGTAAGTAGGGTTGCTGCTGGGCTCTTGAGAGGGCTCTGAGATCAGGGTGAATCCTCCTGCTCATCTCAACCACCTTGGAGACAAAAGCACACACACAGCTCGCATCCCTGCGAGGGCCTGCCACCAAATCTGTGTCTATTCAGCAGCAAAATCAGGGCAGCCACACATCCATTATCCTTCTTCTTCCAGCATTAGCCTCGGTTGATAATTCCAGGCTTGCACAACAGCAAATAGGAGCAGAATCTGATTTTTCCTACCCCTTTGCAGGAGGATTGGGTGCACACAACATAAATCAGAGCGTTCAGCCAGAAGAAAAATGCGTCATGCTACTCCTGGCCCGTGACAGGGATTCAGCAGGAACCTCCATTGCCCTTTAAACAGAGGCAGCTTTTTAAACTCTTTTATCATTGGACTCTCGGAGGGAAACTGACCCCCCCCCCGCAAAGAAAAAATAATTTAAAAAAAGAAGGATGCTCCATTTATCAATAACCATTTTGCACATCCCCTGAATTCCTTAAGCACTGCAATTGTACAACCCAGCGACTCCTGCCCAAACCCGACACGTCAAAGTCCCGTTTCAGAGCTCCTTTTCCTGCCCCCGAGGATGAGGGGATGGGTGTGTCCGTGGGGATGGTGAGGAACCGCTGCCAAGGATGAAAAACTCGTGTCCAAAAAAATAAGCGGCTCCAGCAGCCCGTTAGACGGGGATAGCTTACGTAACCAAAAGTTGGTACCCTTGGATCTGCAATACCTGCCCTAAATCGGCTCCCACAACAAGGAGACCGAGGGAGGGGTTTATATAACGGCTCCTTCCTTGTTCCCCCCAGAATCGCACCGAAACCTGCGCCTTGCCAGAAGCTTCCTGGCGAAGAAAAGGCGATCTTGGAAAATCCCCAGCGCCAGCCCGGCGGGGATTGGGGTCTCGGGCTTATTCCCCCGCCCGGAGCCGCCCTTCGCCAGGCTGGAGCGGGCGGGGATGGAGCCCCCGGGCAGGCACCGAGCCCCTCCCAAGCACACACCGAGGGCTGGGAGAGCCCCCCTGGGCACACCCCGAGGGCAGGGACCCCTCCCCGGGCACACCCCGAGGGCGCTGAGCCCCCGGCGCGGGGGTCCCCGATGCTCTCCCGGGGCCGGCGCTGCGCTACCGCGGGGCGATGCCGCTGAATCCGCCCCCGGCCGGAGCTCAGCATCCCCCGGCTCTGGCGACCCCGGCCCCCCCGAGCCTCCCGGCGCTGCAGCACAGGAAGCGCCGCATTATCCCTGATCCCATTATCCTGCTCCAGCCCCGCATCGCTCCGGCACACAAAGGGCTCCATCCC
>VZTE01000362.1:337917-348055 GCA_013397775.1 Eulacestoma nigropectus | reverse complement strand
GCATGCGGCCCCCGCCGCTCTCGCGTCACGCCCGCCCGGCGCCCGGCGCCATTGGCTGAGCGCCCGCGGGGATGCAAATCAGAGGCGGCCTCCGCCCAATGGGAGAGCGGGGGACGCCGCGGAATGCAAATGAGCGATGGGAGGGGTGCGCGCTCCCGGCGGCGGGGCGCGGGGGCGCGCTCCGGGAGCAGCGGGAGGCACCGGGATAGACAGGGATAGGTATATCGGGATAGACAGGGATAGGTATATCGGGATAGACGGACCGCAATACATCGGGGTACGCCAGGCACCGCCCGGCCCCCCCGCTCCCACCGAACCGCTTCCTGGGGGCCCCGGGTTAGCGAAGCTGCAGCGCTGGGCGGGGCAGCCGCGGGGCCCTGCGAAATGAGCCCTTCGGGGGACCCGAACACCCCGTTTTATGCCCCGCCGGGGCTGCGAGGTTCCCCGGGAGGAGCGGGAACGACCCCTCCATCCCTGGGGGTGCGGACACCCCCCTTTATCCCCCGTCGGGGCTGCACTCCCCGGGAGGAGCGGGAACGACCCCTCCATCCCTGGGGGTGCGGACACCCCCATCCATCCCCTGCCGGGTCTGCAACTCCCGGGAGGAGCGGGATCGACCCCCCATTTCTGGGGCTGCGGACACCCCCCCATCCGAGCCCCCCCCCCCACGGGAAGAGCGGAGGATGCCCGGTGGCGAACTCGCTGCTTTCGATCTTCTTTGTCCCACCCCACCCTTCCTGGCGCTCCCAATTAGCAAACGGGGGGGGGGGGGGAATGAAGATTTGAAGCCGCTCCCGACGCTTTGGTTTCCCAGTCTGCCTTCTCCCACACCTCGTCCAGAAAATCCAGCCCGGATCCAACCTCCCACAGACACCTGTGGTCACTAACCTGAAGCTTTAGCGCCAGGGAAATGTGGGCTCTGAGCTACGTACCCGGGCGTGGGGGTCTTCTCCGGTCCCTCGGGCCATTCCTTACTACTCCAGTGCTGCCAACTCCGTGTTCCATGTTTCAGTCACACTTGGAGTCTTAAATTTCTCAGTCCCTGAACTCCATAAGCTGGTACTTCAAGGAAAAAAATGCATTTAATGGCATAAATATCTCCTCGTTGTTTACAGTGTACTTGTCCCAGTGAAGGGAAGGGAGGTGGGATCCGTGGCCAGGCAGGTTCCTCTGACATCAGCTGTGCTGGGGTAAGGTACAACACACTTTTTGGAGAACTCAATGCCACATATTAACTTCTTAACTCAATTAACTCAATGCCACAAAATAACTTCTGCTTGAAGGTTATAACTAATAGTTAATGACCGAAGACTTACCTTCTTCCCTCACTCATGAGGAATTCCACATCACACAAACTGCAGCTTTGCCTGCCACGAAATTGTGATCTCTACATACTCAAACACACCGTGCAGAGCCAGTAAGAAATTAAACCTTTGCTCTAGGAGAGCAATAAATCATTATAAAGACAACATCTGTTCAAACAGAGCCCTATCAGGACCTTTTATGTTCATCTCTTCACAGGAAGCTCTAAGGAGTTTTTCCTGGGTATAGGTAGGACATGACGCAACACTTTAAGAGCTGATATGTCAATCAGTTAATATCCAATTAGCCACAAATGAGAAAGTGGCTCATTATGACAGTGGCAAAATGATTAATTTGTCAGACTGTAGGGCTTTGTTTTGATTTAATGATTAGAATAGACAACCCTAAATGAGTTATCCTGACCCTCTGATGTGTGCTGGAACAAGTTTTGAAACCTCAGCATATTTTTGCTCAGAACATGGCAGCAAGAATCTACATCAGGTCTCTAAATTTAGACAGTTTTCTTTCTCTTTGACGCTCGTTTTCCTCCTCAGTTTCATATCTGAATGGTTCTGTGTCTTTTTTTTTGCATGGAGGAGAGTACCAGCGAGGAATCACACACTGTCCAAGGGTTGGGAGCTGGCACCCAGGCCTTGGGCAGTGGATCACTAACACACCTAGAGCCCATCTCAGCTGCCCAAACACACCCATTTCAATTTTTTTTTTTTAAGAGGCTCCTTACTGCACGTGGGCTTAATTCAGGGCAACAGTTCTTGAACATTGATTATTCCATAATCATATATTCCATAACCTGGATCCAGCAGTGACTAGGGTCAGAAAGCAATAACCAACCTTCAGGTGACACTTAGCTTGTCTTTCTTATCACCTTGTTACAAAAACCTAAGTAGTACAGAATGAAATAAATTCAGAGATTAAAGAGCTGGATAACCACAGTTGCTGAAGATGCAACATCTACGCAGAACCAAATTTTTAAAGCTTCCATGGTTTAGGAACAGAACTGAGCTCCCAAGCATGTCCTTTAGCACCATTACACCACACCAACATGCCCCAATTTGCTTTTAGCAATGAGCTAAAAGGTTGTCAAAATAAGTAATTTTAAAATTAATGTAGTTGCAAACTGGCTTATTTAGCCTTGCTAAACAAAGGTGAGGAATGGAAATTGCCTGTTGTATAAACACACGAGCGGGGGTGATCAGGAGAGGAGGAGAAGAGCTAATGGACAATGTTGGAATTAGAACAAGTGGGAAACCGTCTGGAATTACTGAGGTGCATCCTGCTCTTTTTGGATGGTTCTGACAGAGCTTGGAGCGATCTGGTCCAGTGGAAGGTGTCCCTGCCCATGGCAGGGGTTGGAACTGGATGAGCTTTAAGGCTCTTTCCAACCCAAACCATTCCATGATTCTCTGAGTAATTCCTCTGGTAAATCTCTAGTTTCTGCATAAATTCCCTCACAAGTTAAATGAAAAAAAGTCCCTATTTATGAAATGTCAGGGGCAGGAGTTGGGTTCTTTGTTAAAAGAAGAGAATTGAACTTCCTCCTTAAATCCTGGCAGGGCTGGATCCAGCCCCGCTGCCCTACAGCAGTGCCAGGATATTGTGGGAAGTGATGGGGTTCTGGATAATGCTGGTGCACTTTGTCTTCCACAGGTCTATTAATGCACACAGGGGGCTGAGCAGGCTAAAATTAAAGGTGCCACATTAATGAGCACTGCCTAATCAGTGCTAATAAAGGGAAGGACAAGACTGTCCCTGACCCATCCTCAGGCTTCAGGTATTTGGGGGAAATATTGGCCAAGATCATCATCAGCCCTTCCTGCCCAGCTGCTGCAGCACTTCTTGTGAGGTTCTTGGCAGCAAAAACTTATTTCATGTTAAAGGAACATATATATGTCTAAATTTATATCCTGGAAAGGTCTAGAGGGATAATGGCACCGGAATACGAGAATCTCTGTGCAGTGATAATCTATGCTAAAATAATCAAAATAAATCTAGGCTGAAATAAATCAGCACAGGCATCAGTGGAAATCAATTTACATCAGCTCTGAATCTTAACTCACAGATTCTGTGAACTACCATAAAGCACTTGGCAAAGAATTTTATTCCCACTGTGGAGTTACTGGATGGTTGGGAAAAGAAGTATTAAAAAGAGTTTCTTCCTCTGTGGAATTTTAGTGTAATGGCAACAAAGCCCACAGAATTTCTGCAACACGCAGTTGCTTTTATTCCTACTGAATACTTAAAGGTGTGTCCACAAGGGCATTTTGCCATGAAATTAAAAAACCTGCAAATGGAAACATCCATTTTAAAACTTAATGAAAAGAGGGATCAGAGATGGCTTTAAATAAACTGGGCCAAAAGAGCTTTCAGGAGCTCACCCATCGGGCCCTAATTTTCTGTCATGATCCTGCCAATGCCAGTTGTTGCATCAGCTCTGACTCTCAATGATTTTAAAGGAGTTTTCCACTGCATCCTAGGAAGTGTTGGGAGGATTAAATCCAGGCTGATACATGGCAGGAGGAGTTACACCTGTCCTTCCCAAAAGATGGTGAAAGAACTGTCTATTATTAATCACTATAAATTAAATTACTGAGGGGAGTTATACTTGACAACGGGCATCTCTTGTTTTATTATCTTACAGGAGAAAATTAAAATTAAGAGTCATGGTATAGAAATGACCATGAGGGTCGAACATGTTACTACGAGGAGGTAAAAATCATACAGCTTCTCAGAGAAACAGACTGATTTTTTTTTTTTCATACAGACTATCACATTTTATGAGGGGAAGATTCACTTTGTAGCCACACAAACAGGTCGATCAAAATGTACATTCGATCTGCAAATTAAAATTAACTTTCCAATTGATTTTGTTTCTTTTAATATCCTGAGAACCCTTCAGGAGGTTCAAAAATAGCATTTTAAGAAGGCTGGTAGTGTTGGAGTGTGTTTGTTAGAGGAAATCTCCCGAGCACCATGATGTGAATTGTCCTTAAACAAGCCCAGCAGAGTTAATTCCCCATCATGTACCCGGGAACGAGCCAGGCTCTCTTAAGTGTTCTAGACAGGGATTGCTCTGTCAGGGGTTGTACAATTCACAGAAAAAACGTGCTGTTCTCTCCAAACTGCTCACAGCCACATCCTGCCCTGACCTGCACTACAGCTAAATGCAGAATTTCTGGAACAAAGGCATGGGACATTCAGGCCTCACTGTCACTGCCTTTCCCTTTCATCCTCTGGCACCTCCAGGCCCGTGGGAACCATGGGTAGGAGCTAAGAAATGGCTGTTTTCAGTGACTTGCACAGTTTTTTACCATTATAATCCCTTCTCCTTCCCCAAAAACCTGCAGGGCAAAGCATCAGGCTCTCAGCCACTGCTATCCCTGCTTGTGCCAGCCAGCTTTTGCCTTCCTCTGAGGTGCAGAACAACCATGACTCAGGGAAAAAATGGAATTCTGACCTCTCTTCTCCCACCCTGAGATTCGTTCCTGCCCTCTGGGAGGGGATCACAGAACGGGACATTGATAATCACACACAAGTGCAAAGAGGTTTGGGTTTTGGTGGTTTCCTGCTCCCAAATGCTGTTGTTTCATAAGCTAAGAGAGTTCATGAGAACACACACCCCCAACCCCATCTGAGCTTTGCTAACAACGTCATTTCCCAACTTTACAACAACATCCCAGCAGATATACCCAGATTTGATGTGCCACAAGACAGATGGGTGATACAGGGAGTCAGACACAGCCCTGCAGGTAAAAGACTTCAGGCAGACCCTAAATGACTGCTCAGCACCTACTAAAACCAGATGGGGCCTGTTAAATGATGGCCAGGGCGGTGACATAAGGGTGGCGCACCAAACTGCCACTCCCATGTGCCAGGATTGCATTTATCCCTTGGGATAAAACCTCTATCAGCTCCAAACTGAGCAGGGAGATCTGGTTCCAAGTGTTTAAATTTTCCCCTCAAATCTTTAACCCAAATAATACACTGGCCCTGTATCAAAGCCCCTTGCTCATTCCTGCATGAAAGTGTGGCATTGGTAAATTCTGCATATAAAACCACTCCACAAGACACCCATCGGATGTATGGAACAGCAGCTGTGCAGAATGATGGCTTTGAGAAGAAGGTGAGAGGACTTTGGCATTTCTGCTCCTCACTGTTAGTTTTTTTTCCACAAACCACACCCACTGAAAGAACATGCAACTCATCCTCTCTTATGATTATTTTGCAAGCAATGATTCTCAAAACAAAGCTAGAAAAATTGCAGGCATTGTAACAAATTAAACTCAGGACTGCATTTCCAGCTGTCTGGAACAGCTCCTTTGTTTTAGACAACAGTTCCATTAATGTTCTAGAGTCTGTGATTATTTGAGCTCTCAACAACATCCTGTTATTCATTATTTCTCTCCAGGAATGAACAACCATGATCCTGAGAGCTTTGAGGTTTTAGGAGAAAGTCCAGTCATGTCACAAGCTTCGTGACAGTGTTTTGCGAGTCCTCTCCTGTCAATTCTAGAATAAAAACATTTTCCTACTTTCTCTTTATTCATTGTTGTTATTTGGTACAATAGGCTCTGTTGGTTTAGACCAGCAGTTTACACACAGTGCTCTGTGCTACCCAAAGGGTGAGGAACTGTTTTAAGGGAGGCGAAAAAGGGATGTAAAGCTGCACAGGGGAAGCACCTGAAGCACTGGAGTGCTTCAACAACAAGATGGCAAATGAAGGAGAGATCTGGGATCCCAGGGCTTGTACTGGTGTTGAAGGGTCTGAGCAGCTACTCAGGCTCTCTCTACAAACCAGATTAAAGCCCTTGTGATCTCTCTCGCAATTAAACCTTGCTTTTCTCTATAGATGTTCCCTAAGATACTGTCTCTGTCCCAAAAATGTCAACAAGTGAGGAAGACAGAAAGAATAGTGATTACAGATACGGGAAATCTGGGAAATACACTAGGAGAAATGACCCAGCTCAAGCCATCAATGGCCAAAGATTTTCAAACCCCAGATAAATGCCCCTCTCTCAAGACTGGTCATGTAAGGAAAAGGGGAATATTGCCCTGGGATGCCATTCCAGCAGTCCCTGCTCTGGGACCAGGAACCTTCCAGCTTCTGCACTGACTACAAAGCAGAGCTAATGGGCAATGGAGCTGGGGAAGGGTTTGGGGCCCCAGGAGCGGCTGAGGGAGCTGGGAAAGGGGCTCAGCCTGGAGAAAAGGAGGCTCAGGGGGGACATCAGCAGGAATTTCTCTGTGGAAAGGGTGCTCAGGCCTTGGCAGGGGCTGCCCAGGGAGGGTTGGCGTCCCCCTCCCTGGAGGTGTCCAGGGAAGGCCTGGAGGTGGCACTCAGGGCTCTGGGCTGGGGACAAGGTGGGGATCGGGCGCAGGTCGGACTCGATGGCCTGGGAGGGCTTTTCCAACCTGGATCATCCTGTGGGTAAATCTCACTGCAGGAAATGATCTTTCAGGTGCACAGCAGCTCCTGAGAGCCAGGTCAAGGATCTCTTGCCTCATTTAAGGAATCTCACATCTGAAGATGACAATCTTGGCACACCCCAGTGTTGGGGTCCAGGCCTCAGAGCACTGAGCAGGGCCCAGACACTGAACCAGTAGCTCCAGAACCAGCCAGGAACAGCCCAAGCAGGGAAGATGAGAAAGTTCAGATGAGAAATAGAAGCACAGTCAGGTCTCCAAGGCCTGGCAACTGGAAGCAGCAGAGCTTCGCTCCGAGCTGAGCTGCAGACCTGTTGAATTGGCCACCAGAGATGGAGCTGCAAATGCTGCTGGAACTGAGGCCGAGCCTTTCTGGTGCCTCCAGATCTTAACCCTGAATTATGAGGCAGCACAGCCCAGGGGCAACACATGATAGATGGCTACAGAATGTCCCAGGCAGGACAGACACAGAGAGATTTGATTGCCGTTATCTTGTCCCACAGAACAATATATTGCTATTTAATGTGGAATAATTACATCCTCTTTTTTATCCTCTTGGCAGTTGAGACCTCAGAGAAAAATATAAAAAGTAGCTTGTCCACGTTGCTTTGTTGACTATTTCAAAGGAGATTAAGACAGGATCTTTCTGTAAGTGCCAGAAAGGATGACTGTGTTTTAAACCCATAAAGCCAATTTTAACTGCTGAGGATTTAACCATTGATTCAAGCTATGGGTGCAGTCAGCTGGAAAACCAAAGCTAAAACATTCCTGCAATCAATTCCCAATCCACAGCATGACGTTTATCCCAAGAGATTGCACTTACCCCCAACGCTCACCACCCCTCACAAAATGATCCATTGGCATCAGTGTTAAGTAAAGCTGAAGAGAAACAACTCAAATGTTTTGTACCATCCCATTATTTTATCCCCTCAGTTAATATTTAGACAAAAATCTTTAAAAATAGAACCAAAATACACACTTAAAAAAAAATGTTATTAATATTCTCTGTAGATTCTGATTTTTCACAATGTTGTACTTAAACTTTTTATTATACTGATACCATTTAATCAGAAAATAATTGATCTTTTTAGAGTTACTGTATATCCTGCTTAGACTTATGTCCCATAGGACATCAAATTGTCCAAAATTAGCTCTTAATGTGTCCTGAATTGCAGAACCTTTGACCCCCCAGGGTGAAAAAGCCCTTTATTCTTGAAATGCACCTTGATTTGTCCAACAAGACTAATTAATCATGGGAAGTTACTCCATTAGTAGCCACTCCAGCATGGTCAGAGCAAACCTCAGGCATCCGTAGTGCCAAACTTTTGTTTGGGTTTGGGAAACCAGGTTTGGAGCAGCATGGAGCACATCCTCCTCCTCAGTGGGGCTGGTGTGTGGGAATTCTGAAAATCTGGGCCTGCCTTTGTGAGCTCTTTGTAACAGCAGTGGTTCACATGTGGAAATATGGCTGGTCACTGCAGCAGGGGCTGATTTGGGGAGGATGAGCCCCTGTTTTATATTTTATAACTAATAAATTTTATTAATTTATATTTTTATATTACCTCCAGTAATACTTCACATTTCTGAAAGCAGGAGAAAGTGATGAACAAGCCCATATTCTGAATTCCAGGCAGACTTCTGCCCAGCATACACAATCCATATCAGTATTAAAAATCAGAAGGCACATCCTAGAAACAGCTTCCAGAAGAAAGGGCTGCTCTAAACCCACTGGAAGACTACTCAGAGAAACTCCTGCCCTACGCCAGGAGTTTAGCAGGCTGCTGGTGGGTACTTCATTCATTCATTTCTGCTCTTCCAGCCTCTGCACAGGAGCCAGCATTGTCAGAGGCGTTCACTGAGTATTTCCTGGCTCATAGCTGAATAAAGCTGGTTCAAATCGATTTATTGAGGAAAGCAGATGGGCATGGTCAGGCAGACCTATGGGTTCAGTGGGTTTTGCCTCTGGAAGAGGATGGGTTTTATTGCACCCTGACAAATCCAGAGAATGAGAAATATCTGCAGGAGTCTTAAAAATCTGGGAGGAGTTCTGGGTTGCTACGAGGATGCCACATTCCTGTGAAAGTCCCAGATCTTCTCGAGTCAAAAATTCCCACTGTAGCCAGCGGCCCTGCTGAAAATTGGCATTGAAATGCAGCTCCCAGGGGTCACTCCGGCGCCTGTCCTCCCCTGGCAGCAGGGGTAGGAGCCCCCCCTGGAAGAAGCCTGCAGGGATTTGATCCCGGTAGGTGGAGGCTCATCGATGCTCTTTTGCTCACAATCGCGTTTCTGTTCCGTGAGCTGCATTCCCTGCCTGGGTGGGGCATTTCCCTACCCTCGTGCTGGGGGAATCGCCTAAGAAACAAAAAAGTCGCTGTTTCTCCCCAAACAGGAGGGCAGGGCGGGGTGTTTGTGGGTGCGGGGGGGGAAGGGGGGGGCACCCCTCTCGCACACCTGCAGAGAGCACACGGACAGCGTTCGAGCTCTGGAGGGGAGGCTCTGCGAGAGATGCTGCTGCCAAGGGGAAGGCACGGGCTGCCACACGGATGCAGGGGACATAAAAACCAGCGGCTGCAGGTGGAGAGGATCCGTCCTCTCTGCAGCCTATCGCCTGCTCGAGTTCACCTCACACAATATATATATAAATATATCTCTATATATGCACCCACCTTGTCATTCAGGTTCTGCAGCGCCTCCTTCCCCGTGGCACTCCTGATCTCCACCTTTCTCCCGAATTCAACAGATGGTTCCCCTCCCTTCCCGCTCTGCCTGGAATAGACGGACTGAGCATCCGGACCCAGGTGGGCAACATCCTTCTGCTTTGCCACGACTTTGTTACATCCGCGGCCCACCGAGAGCGAGTCGAAGTCGATGGTCTTGTTCTCCAGGGAGCCTTCCACCGGGCAGAACATGCCACAGAATTTCTGCCGGGGCTTGGGACTGCCCGAGCCCAGGTTTTTGAAGAAGGCTGGCACTTCTTCTTCCTCGCCCTGCCGCCCGTTCTGCTTCCTCTCAGCCATGGCTGGGGTGGTCTCCCTGCTAAGGGGGAATAACAACAGCGGTAACCAGGAGGATCCTGCACACGCACGCACACACACACACACGCGGGGAGAGGAGAGGTGGGGGAAAAAAAAGGAAAGCGATAGGAAAGAGATGGATCTGGGTCCTAGAGATACGGCAACATCAACTGGAAAGGGCTGTGCCCGGCAGGTCCCCTGCCCCCATCGGCACCAGCCAGCCTGTGGCTCGCTCTGTCTCTTTGATGCAGCGCAAAGTTGAGGCAAAGATGGGGCAGATCCTGCTGCAATTAAGGGAGGAGGCTTCAAGTTCCCAGCATCCAGATGGGGAGGGAGGGAAAAGGGGAGAGACGGAGAGGAGAAAAAAAAAATTTAAATAA
>VZTE01000362.1:298929-336937 GCA_013397775.1 Eulacestoma nigropectus | reverse complement strand
GAGATGGGGGGCAAAGGGGAAGTAGGGGACGGAGAGCAGATGGGGGCAGAGCGAGGGTGGGGAGCAGAGCGGAGATAGAGTGCGAGGAGAGATGGGGCGCAGAGACGATGAGGAAGAGGGAAGATGGGGGCAGAGAGGGGATGAGGTCAAGGGGGAGACGAGGCCCCCGGCTGGTCCCGGCCCGGCCACCGGCGCTGTCCCTTCAGCACCACCCACGCCCGGCCCGGGGCGGGTCAGAGCCCGCCGGGCTCTCCCTGCCCAGTGCAGGCCCTTCGTTGTTGGGCTCCAAGCCAGCGCCTGCTCCGCGTGTCTGGCATCCTCTGGGACTTATTCCCCGGCGTTTGTACCTAAACGAGCCGCTCCAGGGCCGGCGGGGTGGAGGGAGGGTTGGGGTCATTCTCAAAGGGCTGGTTTGGGCAGACCCTGCGAGCCTGGGAGACCCTGGGGACGTGGGAGCAGAGCCAGTCTGGTCACAAAGGTAAGAAGTGCAGCACGCAATAGGTCGAGCGTGGCTGTCTCCACCTGATAATACGTTTTTCACGTGTGATTTGGGGCCCTCAGGATAATCCATATGCAATATTCGTGCGGGCCAAACCCAATGGCCAGGCTGGTTACTCCCATGCATTATTCATTGATAGGCATCTTTGCACATGCATACATTAATTGTTAATTGAGAGGCATCTGTGTCCAAATGGCTACGAAACACCTTTGCAAGATTCAAAAAAAAAAACCCCAGAAAACACTAAAAGAAATAAATCAAGGTGAATTTAAAAAATAATAATCCCAGAGCCATCTCTCCCTGCAAACCACACCCAAATCAAGGCATTTGTACCAAAAGGTGGAAAACCACCAAAGCCAAGGTCACAACTGAGCGAAGCCCTGTAATAAATGCGCAGCACAGTGATAAAAGACTCCAGACTAAAAGGAAAAAAAAATAAGCCTGCAGCTTGGCCCTGAAGGATGAGGATGATGTGCTCTGGTAACTAATGAAGGAGGGAGGAATCCAAAGACAGGGGCTCTCCAGGGAAACGGCCCCACCTCCTTCCCCTCCTGGGGCCATCCCCGAGGATCCAGCAGGGTTACAGCCACACTGACCTCAGGTGCATGGTTGGGGACTGGAGCCCAACAGATGGTCTCTCAGGTACACACAAGTGCTGTTTTATTTAGGGTTTATAAATATTAATTGCCACAGCACTGCTGATCAGGCAGCGCCGGAGCTGCGGCGAGTGCTGGCGGAGGCTCCAGGAAGAGGAAAGCCTTGGAGTGATTGTTGTGACACATTCTGCAGTTTGCTGAGACGAAGGCAGTGGCTTTCAGGGACAGCCTGGAATCCAGCTCATTCATCCCTTGGCACAGCCCTGCAAGATGCTCAGATGGCCACAGGCACAGGCTCTGTGGAGGGGTGGGAAGGATCTGCCAGGAAAGCCGGAGGCTGTGTAGGGATCCAGATGGGAATGAAATCCTGCAGACAGGACTAGATGTCCAAATGTCTCAGAGCTGATAAAGGTCATCCCAAAGGCTGTTCTCCTGCTGTACAGATCTGACTCTTTTACAATAACCCCACAAAACACAGACAACCATACATTGAACATCCATCTCCAAGTGCGTCCCCTTTCCACAGGCACTCGAGGACACACTCAGAAGTATTTCAGTTATTTTGGGTTTGTATTTCTGGTTGGGCTCATGGTAAGTCTGTCAAAGACCTCACCTGTGTCTGCTGATCTGCTGAGACTCTGGCTGGTCTCTCGTATCAAAACAAAGATGATTTCAATCACCCAGAGGAAATTCAGGCACTCCAAAAAATGACTGAAATGCTAAAAGACATCCTCCTTTGGCTATATTCTCCTTTTTGGGTATTTCACAGTGTCTGTATAATAATTCTGTTTTTATGGTCCTTTCATGGACAGTGAAAAAAAAGGAGGCAATTTTAAAAAGTTTTTATTTCCACCTATGAAACCCAAATATCAGATCTTGCAAAACTCCCAGCTGTAGCAAATTCTATTCATTCTGTTACACTTGAACTGAAACACTTACATGTGCCTACATGATTCCACAGCTTTATTCCTCAAATATTTCTTCCTCCAGGAAGTCTTAGCATGAGTAAAGATGCACCAGCCAGTGCAGTGAGAACTCAAACCCCCAAAATCACTCTGAGTTTGGTACCAGACGTAGAAATTTATTGCCTACATGAGTTCCATTGAACCTCTATAATGCCTGGCGCACAAGCCTCGTTTAAGATTCCAGAATTCCCAGTCAGGTATATCAGATTCCCATCAAATTTGTTATCATAAAGAGAATATGGGGTGATGGAATTTATATTTCAGTTTGAGTTCACAGCTACATAACACAGAACAATTCCTGAGTGGTATCATATTAAGCCAGCAACTGGATATGCCCCTGCTCTAAGCATGGAAATAACAAAATTTTCCTGAAAAATCACTGGGAGCTGATAATCCATGTGTTTAATAATCCCATAGGGTGTCTGTTTTCACTGAGAACCACATAAATTACTTTGAGAATGACACACACCCTCATCTGAATTTCATAAACCCGGCATTGATATGAAAATTCCTCAGAAAACAGCTCATACTTGGCCCTACAAAGGTGAGGAAACACTGGAGAAACCTAAACACAACCTTAGAAATGAATCAAGGCAGTTAGAATCACACTGGCAGCTTCAGTCTCCATGCAGCAGCTTTATATTCTGCTCCTGTAGAATATATGAATTAGATCTTGCTATATCTTGCTATAGTTATAGGGGTGTGCAGAGCAGAATAAGCTGAACACTTATTTGCAGATAAACCATTTAGCAACACATGAAAATGGGTTAAATTTGTAATATAGCGTGTGGATAATATTAATTGATAAAAAGAACAAAAGAGGGAAACTAAGTAGAAACACATCTTCAGATTTTCTTAACATCCTAAACCTCTGGACACCTCAGAGCAAGTGACTTGCAGCAGGAATAACACCTCAGAAAAGTGAAGTGATGAATAGAGAGCTTACCTGAAACTGCAGAGGAGATTGGCAGAATTGGCCTAATTTAAGATCCTTTTATGCTCTTGCACAAAAGTCCTGAGTGTTGTAAGTACACCCTGCCTTCAGCACTCGGCACCCCATGAGAGGAGACAGTCCCTGCCTGGGCCTTGGCAGAGACAAGGAGAAGGATGGCACAAAGAGCCTGGATTGCACAAATTCCTTTTGCAAAAAGAACTTTACACTGATAGAAAGGAAATGTGACCACAAGATAGGCAGTGGGATGGCTCCTTGTCAAACAAGGGGAAAATTTGGTCTCTTTACTCTCATACTGAGACTCCCTTCATGTACAGAGCCCTGGAATCTGACTGGAAAACCTCAGGAGCACAGGATTGATCCCTGTGTCACATCAGTGGTGACCAGTGATTTCTGATTTCCTGTTCCATCTGGCCAAGAAATCCCAGCTTTTACAAGAGCCTGGAGTGACAAGACAAGGGGGAATGGCTTTAAACTGACAGAGAGCAGTTTTAAATTGGTTATGAGGGAAAAAAACATCTCTGTGAGAGTGGGGAGGGGCTGGGATAGAATTCCAGAGAAGCTGTGGCTGCCTCTGGATCCCTGGAAGTGTCCAAGGCCAGGCTGGACGAGGCTTGGAGCAACCTGGGATAGTAGAAGGTGTCCCTGCCCATGGCAGGAAGTGGGACTGGATGGGATTTAAGGTCTCTTCCCACCCAAACCATTCTGGGATTCTCTGATTCCACTCCTCATGAATGAAATGTCTAATGCTGCTTTATTCCATTTCATTCTCACAGTTACTTCCAAGGCTGAACAATCAAACTTGATTTGAATTAGAAACAAGGCAATATAAGCTCTATATTGCTTTATTTGCCTTCCATCCTTAGGTGAGATAATTGCTGCAAATCCAGAATCTTCTTCATTATTTAACAATTAAGAACCCAGACAGAAATTACAGCAGTATATTCCACCATTAAATTGCCATTATTAAACTAAATGATGGCAACTACTTCCAAATCTGGGGCTCTTCCTATTGCAAATAATTAATTATTAATACTTCCAGTGGGTACAAGATTTACCATGCAAGGCAGGATCGCAGTGAAATTTGGGTATTTGCAGAAGCAGAACTCCACTGAGTCAATTCTCCAGTGAAAATGAGCAAAGAAAGCCTGGCACGAGCCACTGTGCCAATTTAAGGGATGGCTTAGAGAGCTCCAGCCTGGATCCCTGTAGGGGATGATCTTTAAGGTCTCTTCCAACCCAAACCACTCTGATTCTCAAAGAGAAGATGAACAAAGCTTGAATATAAATCAACAATATTTTAGGGATGCTCAGAGCAAGGATCTGGTTTAGGCTGTGCTGAACTCTGCAACGAGCACCGCTTACAAAATTATGCAGCCCTTAAAAACATCAACTTGTTGCATGTGCCACTGCAATAATTTTAATTTCCCTGCCTGGCCAGAAGCTGAGAAAGCCACCTTCCCTCTTTCTGGGTGTTGCCTCACCCATTGCTGCTCCCTGCATCCCACCCTGGCATTTGAATTTTCTAAGGCACAGGCTCAGGATCAAGAGGTGGCACTGACTAACTGCCATTTCCAGAATATTCCTTGAGTATTAAGAATCCAACCAAATCCTAAAATGCTTCATTGGGTTGGAAATTGTTCTGGCAGAGCACAAAAACTGAAAGACCAAGTTGTCCACAGAGAAATCATTAACCAACTTCCCTTTGGGATATGATAATTACTGGAGTGGCTGACAGCTTTTCTTGGCGGTGAGCACTCAAAGACGAGACGCATTATTTCAGGAACATTAAAGACCAGCAGAAAGTCTTTTGATAAATGAATAAAGTCAAATGAAATGCTGAGACAAAGATAATTTTTTTTCCATGGTCCTTTTTATTTCTGTTTATCCTATGCCTCACTTTTCCTTTATGGTTTTGTCCTCAGCGACCTCAGCTAACATAAAGTAGCCCTGGCAAATTTCTGCCACTCAAATTTTGTTGCCAGTGGGTTTTAGTCCATGCAAACAGTTTTAGTCTGTGCAAACACCCTGCCCACAGCCAGTAGTACAAATATTGAGTCAATTACCAGAGGATTTTCCGAAGGCCCAAATGGAAATGAGGCCCACAATTCCCAGTGACTTCCATAGGGAGTGGAGACCCTCATTGTTATCAAAATCTCTCCTCACTAATTCAGCGTGTGAAAGGCACCAGCCTGCCTTGAAATCAGATTTTTCTCAGCTATTCCCAGGATGATAATGGACAGAAGCAACAGGAATCTCTCTGAAGAGTTCAGTATTTAAGACAGAATTTCCAAAATTGCTGTTTTCCTTGAGATCCCTAAGTGTCCTGTGACATTTGGAAGCCCCACCACAGCTGAATTACAGCTGATGACTGAGATATGCTTCTTCCAGACAGTGTCATTAAGAGAACTCACCTGTCTAACCACAAAAAGGCAGCATTAAATATAACACTTCCGCTGAACACCTCTCTCAGAATGTGACAGCTCCTGGCTTACCGCCACTGACATCCATGTGGAGCTGGGACTGGGAAGGAAATAGCCATTGATTTGGGGATTAGAACTTATCTAAAATTTTGCCAGTGTTGTCCCAAAAGGACCCAAAATGGATAATGGCAACCTTTACTATTGGAACATGGCTTAAAATCTGACCTTCCAAGGCTGGGCGCGCTGGCCAAAAAGCAGAGAAATGAGTGAATATCAGTTTATGTCCTGTCATTGAGATCTCCTGACTGCTCCTCACCTCCCCAGATAAGATCTTCCCATTGCAGACATGCCAGAGCTATGATCCATGTGACTTCACACACCTTCCAAGTGCTACGTTAATAAATAATGATGATAAAAATAATAGCAAGGGTCATAAAGCAGAGCTTGGTCTGTGAGTGATTCACCTGCTTGACTTTGAGTGCTGCATCTCCCTGAGTTCCTCTGAGACAGGGCACAACAGCACTAAAAATAAAAACCAGCTGTAAATTCAACATGAGAAGGGGCCCAGGCTCATGAAAAACAATTTCTACTTGGATTAACATACTACAAGTGCATCAAGGGTAAAGCCCAGCTTCACCTTCCCTTTCAGCTGCTCTAGAATTGCTCTCTCCTGACCCTGCTCTTCCCTGGCAATTCTTACAGCACTTCCCATTCAGTGAAACTGCCTCCCCTTTTACTGGAATGGAAATACTTAAATACAACATAATGATATCCTGGGACATCACCTGCCAGGTGACACTAACAGTACAGGATGCTGGGCTCAGGGAAGGCTTCCTTGGGCACTGGAGCCAGTTTTGAGCACCCAGAGGCAGCGACAGAATGCACACTTGGATCAGAGCTGAGAATATTCATCACACATTCGCACAGGCACATCCCACCAGCACAGAAATCCTTCCCCTCTCCCTCGTCAGAGATTCACTGTGGATATCTGAGCTCCGCAAGTTGAAAGAAAAGAGGGGGAAGGCCCATCCAGGCCCCAGGGGAGGAAGAGATGCTGGATGAAAGTGCCCAGGTGAGTTCAGAAGGTGTTGCTTGTGCTGATGGTTCTGTTCATCAGCTTCACTGGCTGGAATCTCTGCCAGTTCATAGCACAAAAGCATCTTACGCTTAAGTTGCATTAAGCAGCTTCACCTCATCTTTGGGGATGGCTTTAGAGCCTATTTTTAACACAGGGCACCTGTCTGCACAGGTAGGCTCTGAAAAACAGCTCTGAATGCACTGCTGGTCATGTTTACATGCACACAATCACTGACCTGGTGAACCCAAGGAGAGGGAAAATGTCTTGAGTCCATTGATAGAGGCAAACAGACTGTCCTGCTTTATTCTGCAATAAAAATGCCAACCAGAGACAGTAATAGAGAAGAGATAACTGCTACACTGGAAATCCAATGGACACTATGGCTAAACAGGGCCATAGTGCCAGGTTGGTACCATTTCCAACTGGAAAAAAAGGGAAATAACCACACAAAACAGATTTCCAAGCAGTGCAACGCTTTCAAGTGAAACAGAAAGAACTAAAGCTTCATATATGCTTCACATCATTACTGCAGCAGGTCATGAGCTGTATAATATTATAAACATACACAGAAGCAGAAGCCTTTTCCAAAGGTCTCAAGCAAGGATTTTCTTGATGATCAGTGATCCCAGGGAACTGGGATTTGGTTCAGTATCAGAAAGAAGAACAAGGAGGACAAACAGTTAAAGAAAAACTTCATGCTGAAAATTTAATGCTGAATATTTCAAAGCAAAAATCAAACCAAGTCATTAAACCCCATGAAAGGAAAACTTCCCTTTTCTCTCTTGTTTTCACAAAGGTTCCTCTCCTCTCCACGTGTGATGTCTGGGAGAGCCAGGGCTAACTGGAAAGACACATGGTGTCACTGAATTTTAATACAAAGCTAAGAAGAAGCTTCAAGCTTCAGTCTCAAGCAGTGACGTGCCCTGGGCTGTCTCTGCACTGCTCAGGTTCTTCATTTTGCTGACACAGCTTGAAAGCCCAAGCAGGCCATGCTGCCCAGCAGGAGACCCCAAGCCCCTCTGAAGAGCCTTCAGTCCAGCACTCGCACACGGCCCCAAAAACCATTTGTCATTTCTGAAAATTTCATCTCATTACATTTTAAACAGTCCCACAGACAAAGACAGCATTATTGGCCTCACTTGTACACATGGGAAATGAGGCATAGAAATTCAAATTCACCTCCAACCACAGCAACAGCCTGGGACAAAGCAAGACACTTGGCCAGGCTCTTGTTGTGTGCAGCCAGCCCTGTTTGGGGATCCTCCTCCACCACTGCTCTGCCCTCACAGTTTCCAGCCCCTATTTCCAGGCAGGAATAGCATCAGTAGTAAGAAAAGGGACTAAACAGAGTAACAGCCCTGAAGCCCCAGATCTCTTTGTGCTGCTCTGCAGAACCCGGTAAAGTCTGGGGCGTTGCAGTTGCTGCTGCCATGAACCAGTGTCCTCATGTTGCACTTATTAAATAAATCTAATCTTATTAAACTGCATTACAAGCTTTTATTTCATAAATCTGTGTGCCTCACAGATCACCCAGAGAGTTAACTCCTGCCTGGACTCTGCTTTTCCTCTTTATAGCCTTGCAGACGGCACTCCTGACAAACCAGACATCCCCATGATCCCATTGCTCCCGAGCTTGGAACACTTGGAATGGGCCACAGGGAGGATGGGAGCATCCAGGATGCTGCTTTAGCTTCCCATAAACTCGGTACCAGTGTTTCAAAGAGAGTACAAGTTGCATTCCCTTCAATATTTGCTTTATACGTGGAAATATTTGTTTAAAATCACCCAAAAAACCCTGTTGGAATGAAAACACAGGATATCACTAATTCTTGGAGGGGAGCAGTACCAGGAGGCACAGAATTTCTGTTACATTCTGAGCAAAACAGCCTTTCCTGCCCTGGTGCGCTGGGATTTTGTTTTAAAGATCTGAGGTCAACACTAAACAATTTGTTAAATAAAATTGAGTGAACCAAAATGTAAAATTTCAGGTTTCCATCCGATAGGGAACCTCTCCTCTTGAGGCCAAGTAGATTGAGTTGTAATTTTGTAGAAGCAAAGGAAATGTTTGCAGAGAAAGTTCTGACTTCAAAATGAAGAGCTGCAGTTTAAGAATCACTTAATTACCTGCAAAGATAATTTGACTAAATATTTTATAAATATTTGGATAACTTGAGTAAATTGATACTTCGATTTTTAAAATTCATTAATTCTTTAGTGGTTAGAAAATTAGATGTGGGGATTAAAGACAAAAAGACACAATAACAAAATGGAGTTACTTAAGATGTCTACTGCATTAGGTACTAATTAATCAACATCTCAAAAATCATGTTTGAGAAATATTGGTGCTAAGGCAAGCGGTTATTTGCTAATAAGAACATGTACACAACTCAGCAGCAACAGAATTACCTGAAACATCATCAACATCAGAAAATCCATGAAAGTCCAGTTGCTTTGGAGGAGCAGGATTTTAAAGCACATAATTTTCAGTGTATCTCTCTCTTTCAACTCAAGGCAGGACACGTTCCCTGAGCCTAAAATATATTCCCATTCTCTAACAAACAGCAGCAGAAGCCAAGTTAAGGGAAATATTGAACAATGTTTCACCAGCACCTAGGGGGAATAAATGATCAGGTCTGATAGAAAAGATTCTCCAACTGAGGATAAATTGCAGGGTGCTGGGAGGAAACAGTCACCACTATCTCTAGGAATAATTAAGTTGGGAAGCTGGGTTTGATTCCTTATGAGAACACAAGGAATGTGGTCACTGGAAACCTGTCCCCTCCTTGGAGACGATTCAGTCTCTCTCACCTGTGACTTTCTCTCCCATCACGGTTCTTTTGGGAGTCCCTGTGTGTGTGCAGCCTTTAGCACTGGGCCATTTTCATGGTTATTTGAGTTCTGTCCTAAACAAAGACCATTAATGTGACAGCAACGGCAAATTCCTGAGCTCCTTCCCCACTTCTAGGGGAGTCTCTCCTCCTTTAACCTGATCCGTCCGGTGGAACGCGGCTGTGAAATGGCACGGATAACATCGACCCTCTGCTCCCACCGGTTACGGGACAGACCCAGCCCTGCTCTCGGATGTTTTCCACGGCAGCGGCAACTCCCAGAGGGAGAGCAGTGCTGGCAGAAGGAAAAGAGCTGCATTGTGTCCGGAGAGGGAACGGCCTGGACCGTGATAAAGGAGCACAAAGTCAGCCTTCAGAGCACTGGCAGCTGCTGAACCCACCGACTCTAGTTCATCCTGCAAAAACACCACTGTAAGCTGCTACGTCCTCAGAATGCCCACCAGCACTCCCTCCTGCGAAGATCCAACTGTACAAAGCTTCCAGATTCTCCCTCTTTGTGTGCCATGGACATACGGCTCTTTGTGGAGTGCGCAGAGACAAAGGAAGAAAGCACAAGCTCACAAAGGAGCCTCCGGCTAAAAAGCGCCGTGCACTCAGGGGTTAAAAAAGAAAGCGAGCCGTGAGGATGTTTGGAACAGCAGGGCATCAGCTGGAGCCGGCACGGAGGCTTTCCCACTTGCCATTCATAACAAAATCAGGAGGCAGAAAGTTACTATAGCAATGGCAGCAGAACGCAGCTCTTCAGAGGGCAGAGAGCTCCTGCGGACATCAGGGCTCTGTGTCCTCGCCCTGCAGGGCTGCGAACTCCCATCAGCTCCGCTGCACCAACATCCACTCCTCTCCATGGAATTCCCACTGTAGATCGCTGAATTTTCGCTTAAACCACACTGAAATGAGGCCCAGCTGAAGACAAAGCACAACCACCCACCCCCTCACTCTCCAGGTGCTGAAGCAGCCAAAAAGTCACCCCTGGCCGCACAATAAAAAGATTGGGCTCACTTTGTATGACAAAAAGCACTGGGCAATAAAACCATCTGTGGGTACAGACGCCTCCCCTAATGCCTTTTTCCAGGCAGTTTTTCAGCTGTGGATTTGTCCACTTCCAGCAGGTTAAAGCTGTGTTGGTGGTGGGCTGTGATCCCACTGGCCAGCAGTGTGACAAGGGATTCTCAGGTGTCCAGGACCAGCTCCAAACCTGGCCATGAGGTTCCTGCAGAGCTGGACTCAGTCTCTGACTCATCCCCTGTGCTTAGGTTTCACACAACTTCAGCAGCACCTGGATGAGGCTCGTGTGAAATCAATTCGGTGTTGTTGGTTCAGCTCCAGGGGTCACAGTTTCTATATGTGCTCGGACAAAACTGAGCCCATCTTTCAGCAGATCTGATTGCCCCCACACAAACATGGGAAAGCCCTGGGGAATGCTGGTCCAGAAGGACTGACTGGGACAGAGAGCAGCCCCTTGCAATTGTAAGAAATCCCAAAGCTAAGGTCTGGTTCAGATGCATCCATACAAGATCCCCTCCCTACTCCACAGATCATTCCCTAAAAGCCTAAAATCACAACTTCAGTATTGACCAGGAGAGATGCTGAAGGCATATTCAGTGAAAAGAAAGACATGATCAGCCAAAGAACATCACAGTGTGAATGTAAATTAAAACAGCCACAATACCTGTTCACTCCCCGGGGCTTTTAACAGATGATGGGAGCACAAAAGTGGCTTAAAACACTCCCTGTGTCTCCCTCCCATTTATCCCCATGTCAAATCGAGCGATTAAAATCAGACCCAGAGGAATTTCCCCATTCAGTGAAGGCTTTGGGCTACATTTCCCCCCTCTATTAATAAACAGTTGCTGTCTGAGTTCTGCCACAGATTCACAGTGTAAAAACAGAGCAGACTGGGACCGCTTTTGCCAAAAATCTTGCAATCTCTATTTCCATTTCTGGATTAGCAGAACCAGCCTCTTTCGCTACTCATGAGGCAATGACCCCACGAGCTGTGACCATCCACCCCCACCTGGTCCTGCTTCCACATAGCACCACTGACCCCCTGCCTGAAGCTTTTGTCTGCTTCAGATATCTCACCTTGTCTTTTTCCCTAATTTTTAATGCTGACCGTTCTGCACATGGAATGGGGGCTGCAGCAAGCACTCATTTCAAAAGGGGCCTTGTTGCCTTGGTTACCCATCACCAAGCCTCTCCTGAAATCTGCCTTCGCCTTGGATTTGTCCTGTTTTCCGTGTTACTGAGGGATTTCCTCTCTCAGACAGCTGGACTTAAAAAAATCAATTAAATAAATAAAAAACCTGAGGGAAACGCCCTTGGATGTGCATCATTTGTGAATTCTTGTACAAATCCCAGGAGAAACAACAAAACCAGCGGCAGAGGATGCACTGCTGTATCAGTTTGGCCACAAAGTAGGTTTCAGAGCACTCTAGGCTCAGCCTGTGTCCCGAGGAGCTGGAGCTGACACGACTCTGCTGTCCACTGGTGGTGAGACAGAACTGAAACTGGGGCATCACTGGTGCTGCCTGTGCCCAAAGCCTTCGGCTGTCCCTGCCCCAAAGCCCAAATCTCCACAGTTCCAAGAAGGCAAGGGAGGAAAGAAATCCCTTCGTGCCCATTTTACAGAGGGGGAACAGCAGGATTTTCAGGACTGTCAGATTTGAGGGTTACAAGCAGGGCCCTAGCAAGGGGTGGGGGGTGTTTGGCATAGGGACTCGCACCAGGGTGGGTTCAGGGTGCTGAACACTCAGCAACACAGCACAGACCAAAACTGTACACAGAGATTCATCAGGGGCTGCTTTTGATAAACAGGCACACTGAGAAAGACTTGGATGTGTCAGTGGTAAATCCAAAGGAGAAAACGAGGCCAAATCCAACAAAAGCAGCGCTCACAGTTTCTGTTCACTATCCTCCTGTTCCTAGAAATTAGCTGTTTTCTGTAGCCACAGTTAAAAATAACACCTGATTTAAATTTTCAGCACTGTCTGGGAGAATTGAATCAGAGCCCACTAAAATGTTAATACTTCCTGAGAAAGGTCACTGCATTCTTCTGCGTAGAGAGCAAGTTAGATGTGGTTAATCCCATTTTTGGAAAGTACAGGCAGCATTTTCAGCACTGTAAACCAAAGAGTTATTCCTATCTATGTTTATGATATTTCTAATTGTCACATCAAGTGAAAATTATTTAAGAATGTGAAATAAATAAGATATCCTGCAGCACTCCTGCTCCACCTATGTTGAGTTGCAAGGCCACTTCTAAGTCTTTCAGTGTTGAATCTTAATTGGATCTTCCAGACAGAAACAATCCACTCCTCACACAGGAGTGCCAGAAAGGAGAAAGAAAAGGGACAAGGAATTTTAATTGCACTGTAATCCTTCCTTCTTGCAAACACCACATTGCAGGGACCTAACAGACTAGAACCAAAAGCAAAATTCACTGGGAACCTCTCAAAAGAAAACACATTAAAATCCATCCACAGATGGATCTCCAGGCAGTTGGCCATGCTGTTGTTTAATGCAGGAAGTAATATAAATTAAACCATTTGTCACTCCTAAGTGAAAGGAAAAAAGGGAACCAGCCAACTTGTCAACGGATTTTGCCTTCATCATAATTGCTGTATCCATCTTTCCTGCCTCTCCATGCCCCACCAAAGGCCCTGCTCCAAGCTGTCAGCAGTTCTCACACTCAGCTTTGTCGCTGGGAAAACGTTTCATTCTATAGTTCATATATCTTGATGAGAGGCATATAAATAGACACCATTTTCTACCCTTGTTTCTGGGCCGTATCCATCACCCTGAATAGCAAAATTACCTTTCAGCACTGCATTAAGTCAATGGTTCTCCACTGCAGAGCATGGATGTCGATGGGGGAAGAGCCCACTGAGCCACCCTGCACACTAAAATAACCTGCAGTCCATCAGCTCCATCAGGAGCGGTCCCAATCTCTACAAAATATTCAAGCCTGACAACAGGCTGCCAACCCCAATTCCTGACAATCCAGACAAAGATTTGCCAAGAGGATTTGACATCTAGCTCCCATTTGGTCTGTGCTGCACCAGGCAGTGCTCTGCTGGCCACTAAGATGAGTTGGGAGGACGAGGATTGGGGTGGCTTTCTTAGGGAGTTACTGGACTCTGGCATTACCACTGCCCAGACCCTGTCAGAACCTCCAGGCCAAATTCAGTCCAGCAGCACTTTATTCCAAGCCAGGGCTATGGACTCATCCATTTGCATCATGGAACCACAGAATTGTTTGGGTTGGAAAGGACACTGAGAATCATCCAGTGCCACCCCCTGCAGGGACACCTTCCACTATCCCAAGTTGCTCCAAAGCCTCTGGCCTTGGACACTTCCAGAGATCCAGAGGCAGCCACAGCTTCTCTGGGAATTCCATCCCAGCCCCTCACCACCCTCCCAGAATTCCTTCCCAATATCCCATCTAATCCTTCCCTCTGGCAGTGGGAAGCCATTCCCCCTTGTTCTGCCACTCCAGGCCCTTGGAAAGTCTGTCTCCATATTTCTTTTAGGTTCCTTCAAGTACTGGAGGGCCCCAATTAGGTCACCTCAAAGCTTCCCTTCTCCAGGCTGAACAATCCCAACTCTCCCAGCCTTTCCTCCCAGCAGAGCTGCTCCATCCCTCTGATCATCCTGGTGCCTCCTCTGGACTGACTCTCTCCAACACACCTGCTCCTTCCCAACTCTTCCCGCAGCTTTAAAGCAAGCTTTACAAGCATCTTTTATTTGTGACCATCACAATGTCAAAGTCCCAAAAATTCCCAAGGCAGGGTCCTGACAGCCCTTCTGCAGGGCAGCCAGGCCCAGGTGGAGCAGTTTAGCTGCACTGCCTCTCCAGGTTGCAGGATGGGATGCTTTGGGACTTCAAAGGGATTTTGTGTAGACGTGAGGGTGTTTTGCAACCCTTGTGAAAATCAAATTGCATGTGCTCCTTGTGCTTGTCCCTGGATGTCCCAGTTAATGAGTTTTTAGTGCACTGAACCCTACTTAATACATTGCCTAATAAAATGAGAGTAATTAATCAATTACCCAAAAGGGCCCAGCTTTTGATCGTTCTTATGCACTTATCACAGCAGCCAGGGTCCTTCCCCCACCCTCCTCAGCACCAGAAACCTCCCCTTTTTGATGATGTCCTGGGCACAATGAGGGGCCTCTCTGGTGGAGTATTGTGGCTGCTGGCCACGCTTTGTCCCTGCTGTGTGGACAAACACTTGGCCTTGCCGCTACTTATCCCTTGCCAAGCTGCTCTCAGGTCTCCAGCCAGGACCACGCTGGAGAACGCAGTTATTGTGGAATCACAGACTTGTTTGGGTGGGAAGGGACCTTAAAATCATCCAGTGCCATGCCCTGCTATGGGTAGGGACACCTTCCACTATCCCAGGTTGCTCCAAGTCCCGTCCAGACACTTCCAGGGATCCAGGGCAGCCACAGCTTCTCTGGGCACCCCGTGCCAGCCCCCGCCCCCCATTATTCATCTACACTGACTGAGAACAGATCTTCACCAAAACTGAGCCCTGCTGAGCTCTCTGTGCTACCATCAGTTTGATATTCACACTTCCATTGCTACTGTTCGTATTCTCCATGGGAAGTGCAAACCCACTGCAATGGGGGTGACAGTCCCCACGGTCAGGCTGAGCCTGCTCCAAACACATCCCCTAAAACATCATTTGCTCCAATTCATGGAATTGCCATTGCTGACAGAGCTCCAGGAGTGTCTGCTGCTCCTACTTGGCTCTTTCCTCAGACTGTCTCCTGCTGCTGTGCTGGCCTTGACAGATGCTAAGTCTCTCCTCCTATTTTAGTCCACTGAAGTTTCTGACCTTCTTTTATGTTCCCTCTTTAACACAGGCTGTCCCTCTGTCAGGGCAGCACAGCAGTAAAACCCTTGGAAGTCATCCTGAAAGAGGAACTACTGCAAACTGCCACACTTTGCTATTTACTCCTCACAGCTGAGGAAAAAAAAGTGTCTTCCTTTATCTTAGAACTAAAAAAAGAACTAATGCTCCTGCAGGAGTCTATCTGTGAGGAAAAAAGTATTTCCTCCACTTTAGTGACAAATGTTGTTTCACTTCTAGTGAGGAAAGAAAAGGAGAAATCCTAAGCAACCTCTGAATTCATCTTGCCAAGGCTTCTACACTCCTCACAACATATTTCCAGAACAATTTGGGGGTTGATGTTCTCTACTGAACTCCACAGTGAACAGCTGAAGGTACATGTGCTTTGCCTGGGATCTTTGTGGATGCTGAAAACATGCAGGTTTCTTCTATTTTTGAATTTTTTTGGTGGGAAAATAAAACAGGACCTGCATGGCCCTCCAGCCTTAAACTTGGGAGGAATGAAGGGAGTAAGCCTTGGATAAAGGAAAGGAATAGAAAGGACTTAAATACCAGACTTCCACTGAAAGAAACCTCTTTAGGCAAAGATCATCACAGAACTCCAGACCAATTCCATTTCATTCAGCTATGCCTGGATAAGCCTGAATACATCAGGGTCAGGCCCTGCCAGAACAATTCATCCAGACTGAGTCATTCTGCAGTGCCCTCCTTCCTCTCGCTCATAGACACAGAGCAGAGGCTCTGAGCTGGACCAGTCCTGTCAGCTCAGCCCCGTGAGGAGATGGGGAGGCTCTGAAACCTTCAGGTCTTGAAAATTCCATTGGATTCTGAACAAAATAATCCATCACCCCTGAATTAACACCTAAGCACAGATAAACTCAAGAGGAGCCCAGCCCCAGACACAAGTCTGGTCAGGGAGCAGTGAGCCAGTGCAAACAGCTCCACATTCCAGACTGGGTGGATCCCCCTGACATTTGGAAATACCGGGTCTGACAGCCCGGCTGCAGCGCTGGAGGGCAGCGCCTTCCTGCCAGCCTGCTTGTTTTCCTTGGGGTTTCTGGACCAGCAAATCCAGGCAGCTGATCCTAGAAATAACAGCTGGGAGCAGCCCAACACTCCCCACCACTGTCAGGAAGGGCTCTTCTGAAGATCCTGATGTTAAAGGGAAGGGGCACAATAGAAACCCACTGGCCAGATGCCCATCCTGACAGGAAAAACCATGAAGTGTTTACAGCAAGGATTTCAGTTAAGATTCCCAACTTGAGACATCTTAGAGGCCCAGACTCTTGGTGTGCCTGCCTCCAGCAGGCTGTGCATCCAATTTCCTGGCACATGGGAACAGAGAGATGTTCCATGGCAAGGATACAGAGGTGTGATCCAGGGAAAGAAGAAGGTTTTGCTTTTGTATTTTTCTTTATTTCCTCATCCTCCTATATGAGGGGTGGAGCAGCTCTGCTGTGAGGAAAGGTTGAGAGAATTGGGATTGTCCAACCTATAGAAGAGAAGCTTCAGGGTGACCTAATTGTGGCCTTCCAGTAACTGAAGGGGCTGACAGGAAGGATGGAGAGAGACAATTTACAAGGGATGGAGTGCCAGAACAAGGGGGAATGGCTTCAAACTGACAGAGGGAAAGGTTAGATGGGATATTGGGAAGGAATTCTTCCCTGTGAGGGTGGGGAGGCCCTGGCACAGGTTATCCAGAGAAGCTGTGGCTGCCCCTGGATCCCTGGAAGTGTCCAAGGCCAAGTTGGACAGGGCTTGGAGGAACTTGGGACAGTGGGAGGTGTCCCTGCCCATGGCAGTGGTGGCACTGGATGATTTTAAGGTCCCTTCCAACCCAAACCATTCCATGGTTTGTCAGACAGAGACCCTGAAAGAGGGAGGAAGAAGCCACTAAAGAGGGGGCTCAGCTGCAGGAGCTTTAAAGCCCTGAGAAACCCTCAGGTGGGGGGGAGAGCCTGGATTGCTCTGCTCAGACAGAAAGCAGAGAAGCACAAGGGCTGGCACTGCTCTGCTACAGCCCCCTCAAAGAGTTCGCCTTCCTCAGCAAACCCAGGGGCATAACAGATTCTAATCTATCAGAATATATCTGCAATTTCCCCTATAAATTCCTGGAAAATTAGCTTTCTGAAGCAGAGCTATTTTAGCAGTCAGCCAGTGAAAGAACAGCCCACAGCAAGCTCAGGGCATTAACTGACTCTGAGGAGGTACGAGATGCTGCTGAGGCTGGAGCTGTTTGAAAGCACCTGGGAAAGCACAGGCACAAAAAGCTGCTCATTGGTTAAATCCAGGGGACTCTACATCCCCCTTGGAACAAAGCCTGGAGTGGCGGAGATGGGAGGATAAATACAGCCGCAACCTAGAGAAGGCAACAGCGATTCCTTTGGCAATACAAACACTTTGGGTGATTGCTCCCTGGCCAGGGAAAATCAAAGGGAGGCAGAGGCAACACAGGTCAGAATGTTTAAGCATCTACCAGCACCCTGCAAGAGACTAAAGCTCAGCATACACAGCTGGGACAAACTTTATATCCAATTTATGTATAACCTGCCTTATAAAAGTCTGTGTTATCCCACCCTGCAATGTTTACAGAGGAAAAATACAGCTAGAAAAAACAGGACCTAATGAGTAACGCACAAGGCTGTCCAGACTGCTGTGATTAAATGCTTTACAGAAGCATCTTTAGGCCAAATCCTATTCCCTATTTCCCTGTCTGAGCCTAATGCTACAAATATGTATCACACCTTCTTCTTCGCTCCAATGACCATTCAAAGAGATACAGATTTTACTCATTTTATGCCCCTTCATCTTGAGACAAATCTCCTTGTTCTTATCCTCAGAGTGAAACACAATATAGTCTATGGCTTGAGGGAAATTTTCTTTTATCCCATCTCATCTCAGTAAAAAAAAAAACCACCACCAGAACTGCAGACTTCCCGTGAAACATTCCAAATATGAACAATAAAATATCTCCACAGTTGTGAAAAAATACAGTGTCAGTTTTAACCAAGTTATAGGTGATTTTTTTAAAAAAAGCTTTTAAAAACAATAAATTGCCACTAGTCACAAGCCAAATGTTGTCTTTTCTTCGTGTTACCCAGAATCAACACACACAAAGGTCATATGATGAAGAATCAGTGTCCATTCATTAATTTTTTTTTTAAATCAAGCTGGGATGGAGACAAAAGTGTGGTTTTCCAGGGAAGTTTCTGCTTTATCAGGAAGGGCTGCAGCAGCTCCCGGTTAATCAAGCTGCTGAAAGGTTAATTATCTGTCAGAACACACATGGGGTGGGGAAAAATCCCTGTGAGCAGTTGCTAGGGGGTAGAGGTTCCAGGAACAAAAGGCAAATGGGTGCTTGGGATAGGGAATCTCCATCCCTGGATTAGGGCTGGCTGGGGATACACTGAAGGGCTGGGCACCTGCAAGGCCACAATCCCGAGCATGTTCAGGGCTGGGACTGGACTTGATGACCCCTGTGGGTCCTTCCAGCTCAGGATATTCCATGATTCTGTGATTATCTGCAGGCAGAGCTGGACTGGGAGCTCCCTGTGCCAGACCCACCAAATACCGCTCCGGGCTGGGAATGAGGAGCACAGACAAGACACAGGAGGAACAACAGCTGCCGGTTCAGCCCTCACAGCTCTGTCTCTCCCTGTGACTGCTCTGTCCCTCACCCCAATGCCTGCACCAGGACAGTGGGAGCTCACCCTGGCCCTGCACTGGGCTCTGTGCCATGAATTCTGTGCATGGCCATGGCAACCCCGGAGGTCACTGGGGATGGAGGAGAGCTTGGTGTGTGCTTCAGCAGGCTCTGACTGAGGTCCAGAGAGCTGGCCTGGGCAGCCTCAGGTCCCACAAAGGACAGCCTGTGCACAGGGAACCTGAGCCAAGTCCCTTATCAGTCCAGCTGCTGCTATTTCCCACACACCTGCAGAAAGAAGCCTTTGCTTGGTGCTGCTGGAATTGCAACTCCCAGTGAAGGGTGAGGTGTAGCACAAACTGAGCTTACTGGGACTCTAACCCAGCCTGTCCAGAAGCCTCAGCCTCTCTTCCTCATGCTTTAAACCAGTCCTCCTCTGACAGATGCTGATGCTGGAAAGCATCCACTGCTCCTTCGGGACCCTTGGAGGAGGCTGGTGTGTGACCCAACTCGAAGACATTGTCACAGGGAGCCCTCTGACAGCACAGTGATGTCACAGCCTCCAGAGAGCAGCCAACACGTGAAAGTTCAGCTCTCCAGCACGAGGCAATTCATTCATCCAAAAGCTAGTGCGCCAGGCTGTCAGCAAATCCAGGCAGAGATGGGAAAAGCAAATATATTGAGGCAGATTTTAACAGCTTGACCGAAAACCCATAGAAACTCCCTTCAGGAAAAGGGAAAAGCAGCTGCTGGTTGAGTATAATGGAAGCTCTAAGGAAGAAAGCAGCCCAGTGCATGTGAACGTTAATCAAGCCCCATTTCTCTTCAAGTCAAAACACGAAGGTATTTACTGGTGTGTTGGAGAAAAGCCTTCGGGGGTTTAAATTATCCTGTCCAACCCATATTCTAATGGCTCTGCCTGACCTCCAGAGATCATCACTGGGTTTCTGTCTCACTGCCCTGCTGCATGTGATAAAAGCATTTGGGGCTTACCAGTGAGGTTTTCATCACTCTCCATGGGAGGCCTGGGAAGGTTACAGGATTGTGCCTGGAGAACAGTGTACGTTTCCTTGCTGATAAGAATGTTGAGGAACAGATTTTATAACAGGCTCTGTGTGTGCACTGAGAGAGAAAGGATCAGAACATGGCAGCATCACTCATCCCGCTTGCAATCACTCACACCCCGTGCACAGGGATGTCCAAGCCTCCAGCTCTCCTGCGCAGCAGAATTTGGCACAATCCCAGTTGATTCACACCAGTAAGTTGATATCACAGACCCACTGCTCTCCAGTGAGGCTCCACAATATCAACTCACTGCAGAAACAAGGCAATGGATTTTCAGATCCTGACTCTCGTGGCACAGCTCATGCAGGATTCCCGTTGCCTGCTCCCACTGAACAACGAGTGTTGTACTAGAGATAAATGTGAAATGCTCAAGCTACATTTCATCAAAACCAGAGATTAAAACTATGCTCACTGACTCAGCATGCTGACACATCCAGTTCAGTAATTTAAGACTAAAGACCATCACCTCATTATCTCCCTAATATATGGCCCAGAAAACCAGCCCATCAAAAACCACAGACCTCCACACAAATTTGAGTCTCATAGGAATATTCTTCTATAGGAATATAAATTCAGAAGTTGCTTCATGGGTTATTAAATCTGGTTTTATAAGCTAAGACAGACATAGCATATAATCCAAAACTAATCACACCAGAACAGGTCAGAGAGCACACATTGGCATGCAATTGCCTGACACTAAAATTTTCTACACTGGCTGAGAATTTGGAAAAAACATCCTTGGTATTTGGACCATTCCATGAAAGGATTATAGAAATCCTTTGCTTTTAACTGACGTCATTAACACCTTTCTACAGCACGTTAATATTTCCCTTTTACAGATGAGGACTGAGTCACAAAGACTTTCCTACAGCCAGTATTAAGTCAGTGGCGTAAAGGCACCTGCTGCTTCAAGTACTCATCCTGGAAAATAAACCCACAATTCCTATTTCTAGCCCAATTAAAAAATAAAATCCCGAACACTTGGAGAAGCTCAAATTCAGCAGAAGGGGTGGAGAGCGAAATAAACTGGCAAGAAAAAGGTGCAAAGGGTGAAGTCATGCAGCCTGTGTGGTTTTGGCTGGCAGTGGCTATGCCAATTATAAAAATTATGCAAATGTGATGTTCAGCTAGGTGTGTACAGCAGCAACAACATACAAGCGCTTTGGGGCAAAAACCACATGTTCCCATGTTTGGAGCATTCAGTAGTACAAATCCCAGTCAGAGAGTTCTGAGAGACACGGGCTGTGATGAAATATTTTCTGTTGTGCCTTTTCTCCTTCTTTTCTTACATTTATCCCATTACCTACTCCTAAATGCTCCCGACTGACTCAATCCTTCCCGTGCCACTGCATCTCCCTCCCTCATGCATTCAGCAGCGTGAGGCTTTCCGGCAGCTCTCCGCCTTCCCCTCACAAACCCATAACTCTCCTGCACAAGCGTTGAAATCTAATTCTCCCCCTCTAATTTCACATTAACTTCGCTCCGACTGCACTGCTGGGAGGAGCACTGGGGATTGATCAGCGGCACCTTCAGCATCACTCTCTTCTCTCTTTTTCTCTCGCAGACGGTTCTGCCGGGAAAGAAAAGCCCCCAAAGAGAGTCTGGTGTGGAGGCTGCCAGGGTGACATCACGGATGGTGCCACCGCAGGAGCAGCCAATTGGGGAGGGCTCTCCCGCTGCCGTCCCTCTCACCTAGCACAGGAGCCTATAGGAGAATGTTCCAGGCGGGAAAGACTCACTCCTGTATTGTCGATGCTTATCTTGCCACTCCTCCTCTCTCCCCCCTTCCCACTCCAGCGTGAGTGCACGTACACACACAGAGCACAGCCGAGGCAAAACAACCCTGCACAGCAAAAACCCGGTGTCTGAGTATCAGAGCCTCCTGCTGCTGCTGGAGAGTCGTATTTTCGTTCAGAGATTTCGGTGGGAGGAAGAAGCTTCCTCCTCCTAGTCACTGATGAGTTTAACTCGTTGTTATGACAATGCAGCCAACAGGCTTTGGGTTTCTATCCCAAATGCGGTAAAAGCAATTCAGCTCCGGCCAGAGACCCCAGCCAGGCCTGCAACGCTGTGAAAAGACAGCAGAGAATTTAAAGCTGGGGCTCAATAGCCTCGAGCTGTGCCAGGGGACGGTCAGGTCGGACATCAGGAGGAATTTCCTCCTGGAAAGGGTGCTCAGGCCTTGGCAGGGGCTGCCCAGGGAGGTCTGGAATCCCCATCCCTGGAGGTGTCTGAGGAAGGCCTGGACGTGGCACTCAGTGCTCTGGGCTGGGGACGAGGAGGGGATCGGGCACAGCTTGGACTTGATGCTCTTGGAGGGCTTTTCCAACCTCAGTGATTCTGGGATTCTGTGTTCTGCCTTTCCCTGGACACCTGTGAATTTAACTAGACAAGACCTAATTTTTAGCACATAGAAGCAAAGCCCAGCATCAGACTGGGGCAAACTGCAGTGCTTGCAAGCGCACCCTGTTTACACCAGATCCTCACTGCAGCTGCTGTCTAGGAGGAAATGGGCACATAAAGCTGTTTGTGAGCTGAAGCTATTAAAGCAATTTGTAGGAACCCCAGAGATCTCTTCTACCTGTCAGACAGTGCTCTTAAAGCAGCAGCTGTAATTGTCTGCTGCTTCTCACTCTGAAATGAAACGACAATTGGCACATTGTGGGAGCCAAGTCTGGGGTGTCGCCTGGTAGTGGTGCAGCCTTTTCATGTGAGAGGAGAGCAGTCAGGCTCTCTGGGAGAATCGTAAAGGAGAATGTTGTACTCCAGGCACACAGCTTTTAAACCCAACTAACTCGCAGCACCTAAAATTCTTATGAGTACAAAGAGATTTTTGTGTCCCATTCTTTGCAAAAAATATCTGAGCACTGCTCCAGCTCTGGCCAGACCTCACACTCTACAAGGCCTTAATTCTGACTTTGCAAAGATGAAGCCGAAAAATCTACCTCTGTGTATCCATCTCTTACAGACTCTGACAAGAATTTTGTTCCCATCTTATCAGTATTTATAAAAGTATCTGTATTTTTACAAAGAATCCTGTAACTGGAGCTGGCTCGATAAGCCGAGGAGCAGGAACGCTCTGTCCTTGCCAGGCCTGGGCAGCACAGACAGACCCTGCTCAGCCCAGCAGGGCAGAGTCTGCAGCTCCTTCTGACCTCCCTTTTCAGTAGGAAACTGAGCTGAGAGCAATTCTATATTATCCAGCACCGCTGGGAGTAAACACTGGTCACAAAGCATCCTCCAGGCCTTCCGGAAGAATTCTCAGACAGAAAAATCCAGAACGGTTCCAAGTTTGGAGCTGAATCCTGATTTAGTGTGCACCACCCTCTTACCTATAAACATGACAGACCACTTCATAGAACCCTGGAATGGTTTGCGTTGGAAGGGACCTTAAAGACCGTCCCATTCCACCCCCTGCCATGGGCGGGACACCTTCCACTATCCCAGGTTGCTCCAAGCCCCATCCAGCCTGGCCTTGGACACTCACAGGGATGGGGCAGCCACAGCTACTTTGGGCACCCTGTGCCAGGGCCTCCCCACCCTCACAGAGAAGAATTTCCTCTGTATATCTCACATAAATTTCCCCTTTCAGTTTGGACCCATTAGTCCTTGTCCTGGCATTGCAGTTCCTGATGAAACTGTAAACTTCCTTTATATCCTCCTTCCTTGGAGGTGAAAGCAAAGCAGTGGCCCCTGAACATCCCTGTCCTGGGCTGTGCCAGCTCCAACTACACACATCAACCACTAAGTAACAGCGTGCAAGACCTGGAGCTCTCCCAGCACTCATACTCCTACCTGAAGGAACTGCAGGGCTCATGGAACCAGGAAATACACACAAAACAGGGCAATATTTTGTTTCAGTCACCAGAACTTCCCATGACAGAGCTGGGGACTCAAAGAGGCTCAAGGTGTTTAAGCAGAATGGAGAAGCAGTGTGAAAACGAGGAAATGAAGGAGCACTTCCCAGAGCCTGGGAGAGCAGAGGAATGCAGTGAAGCAGGATGAGAACTCCAGCATCCCAGCAATGAACTTCACAGTGAGTAAAGGGAATAATGCAAAAGCAGAAGAGGATTTCAACCAGCAGCGAGGTGCAGAGGAGGCGGTTTTGTTGTTCCAGCTGCAAAATCAGGACGGTCCCACAAAGCTCCTCCCAGCAGCTGAGGGACAAGGACCCTGCCTGCTCCTGCCCACAGAATGAGCTGGAAGAACCAGGGGTGCAGTTTGTGCCTGAAATTCCACCACACACCGTTTACATCGTGCTTGGTCAAAAGCTCATGTAGCACTGTTGAAGTACATAAGAAATTATTATTTTTTATAAGGAAAAGAGGAGCAAGGAGTGTGTTTCACTCAAAATTTTGCATGTAAAGTTTTTTTCTATTGATAAATGACAGTCTCCCAGCCTGTATTTAGATGCAGGTTACATGCCAGAAGTAAAAGGTTGTCAGAAGACGGGTCTTAAAACAGAGATTTTCATTAAAACACTCACTTAGAAGACACAGGAAAATGCACCTGAGAATCAGAGGCTCCTTGATCTACCATAGAAAGGCATTCCAGGATCCAGGGGCTGAAATTTAAACTCTAAAATAAGGTGGAAGTTAAAGGCTGGAACAGCTCAAGGTGTAGGTCCAGCACAACTCCACACACTGACAGCTTTGCAAGGATGTGTCCTTTTGTGACCTAAATGATACACCTTAATACACTGCAACAACTTCAACAGCTGTAAGACTATTCTCTTTTTTTATAAACACCAGAATAAGGCATTTTCTGGCCTTAAAAGTCACTGATTTGTCTTCAGACAACAAACAACAAGTCAGGCAAACTGCACCACTAAAAAAATCTCTAAACAAACTTCCCAGTCTTATCAGAAAGTGTTAGGAAACAGTTTAAAATAGAAAAATGCCTGTTTCCATACTCTCAGTTCTTTGGCAGCTGCTCAGAAAGTTAAGTCATGTTTACTTTCCTTCCTGGAAAAGCACCCCTCGCTCTCCCCCTAATGTCAGCACTGCCTGTGCTGGGAGCACGGCATGGCTGAGCCAGCCCAGCTCACACACAGCAGGGCACAAAGAGGGACCTAATGAAGTGGAAATTAATTTAGCTTTCTTTTTCATGGGGATGCTGTATCCAGCATGACGTTTTTCAGGAGTAACTCAAGATTTTTGTTTTGTTTTGAAAGTGCTGGTTGAACTACAGGGCATAGTTCAGGAATCCTGGTGGTTTATTTTGGTTTTCAAGGCCCAAAACACAAATGAGTCTTCACAAATCGCCAAGCACAAGGCAAAGATCCTACAAACACTCAGAGGGAATCAGGGCTTCACTTTCAGATGAAATTTTTACAGGTATGCACACACACAAATTTGTAAATAATGTTTTTACAGCGAATTTTCCATTAAACAATTCAAATTCTAAGCTTTTCATACGTGTACAGTGAAGCCTGAAACCAATGTAAGGAGTACGCAACATCCCACCAGTGAACTCAATCACAGAGCACCTGGAGATTCCCTCAAGTCAAGGTAGAAGGGAATTTTCCCAGAATCTGAAATTCTTGGACAAGAAAGAAAAGAAACTTGAAGACAGTCCTCAACGCCATCAAAATGCGATTTACACCAGAATAATTCCAGTGCAAAGAAAGTGCTGCCTTATGCAAGATGATCTTGTACTTATTCTTGCATTACAACTAAAAAAGTTTTGAAACAATTCAAAACTTCAGGCCCAAGTTTCACTGTGAGTCCCAGAAGGAGAAACTTTTTGAAAGTAGGATTTATAATTTTGTCTTATTCCTCTGGAAAAAACACCCCACCCATTTACACAAAGTTCTGGATTTGCAGATTAAAAATATAGAAAAGAAGAACTAAAATGGGTGGTATCAGTAATCAGAATGAGGCCATTCCCACCTAGCATGAACAAGTCTCCTCATGATAAATAGAAATAACCTGTGCTCTTGAACCAAGAACATGGAGGCAGACTAACAATTAGGGTTTATGTCCCTTACTCTTTAATCTGCAAATTAAACAGAATCAGGAAACAGAAGAGAAATACAAGGAATACAATAGAGTTGACCAACTATACAAAATCTCAGAAATTTTACTTTACATTTCATATGCCACCATATTATTTTGCTTTCAGAGTTTTCCTGGACAAGGTGCTGGAGAAGGTACACGAGGCCAACCAGGGGGAATATTTTTATTAAGCGCTTCAGGAAATGAAGCGGATGATCCCAGATCACTAAAAACAAAACCAAAACCAAGCAATCTTTCAAAAAAATTATTCCAGTCTATAAACAGCAGCTTCAATGTTTGTGTCACCCAGAACAAAATAGTTCCATAAAACACCTAAAAAGCAGTCCTGTAAAAAAGAAGAAAGACAAAAGAAAGGCGCGGCATGAAGTAATTTCAGACAACCAGTTTTGTGAGAGCTTTAATGGCACAAAATGTTTATAAGCTACAACTTATACATGTAAACTGTATATAATGTTACAAAGTGCTAACTAATTTATGAAGAATGCATAATCACTTTGGCTCAGTTAACTCCAATATTTCAACAAATGTCAATTAAAAAATTTGAGTTTCTAACAATCTTCAGCTTTCACTTTTGAAAACAGTAAGTAAATATGCATTTGCTGCAGTTAGGTCAGCCTGCTGCATCTTTAATGTGCGAGTTTATGCATTTTTTCTTGATCCTATTTACAAATAGTCTAGGCCAGTTTTCACTGAATGTAAGAAAAATGAAGCCTACTTTTTTTTTTTTTTTTTCCAAAACTGTAAACAGGTATAAAGCTTTTTAAACAACATTTATCTTAACAAAACTCCAACTCTCAATAGTTGAAACCCCTTTTTGAATGATACAACACTCTGTTCCTGTTCGTTGTAAAACTGGAAGTTGCAGACTTTCCTCCAAAGCTTAAGAGTAGGGTCTCAATAAATACTGCATTGTATCCCAGCCAGTGTTACAGTGACCACGGGGCATTCCTCAGCTCTGGGTTTCACAGGTTTTACTTCAAATATCATTAGTGGTGTTGATACTCCAGCCACAAGCTTGCACTGTTATTTATCAGATATTCTGAATAATTACCTTTTCATTTAGAAAGGAGTAATTTATTGGGTTTTTCTCTTTAAAAAATACTCCCTACTAAGTAAAAATCTCTTTTTCTATTACTCCAATTTCATACAAAACAAGGTGCTGTGTTAGAACTGAAAGTGGTTCAGCCTTTGTCCCGTTCCCTCGGATTTTAGGGCTGTAAAATGAAGTATTTGATGCTCTCTAAAACTCCCTCCACCATGTTCCCCTGCCCACCCCCACCTCTGGGTGAAACCCAATATCCACACCCAAAACAAACCTCCACTTGTGGGCAGCTCAAGTGCCACTGAGTATTCACAACTAAAAGAAAAAAAAGGAGATTACTCAAGAGGATTTGTTGTTCACCCTGAAAGCATTCTCTGACAGCATTCAGAAGTAGAGAATGAAAATAAATACAGTTTAGCAGTGGGTTCATACTTAACTTTTTCACTTCCTGGGAGCTAACTAAAGATTTTTAACCCAAATCTCAGCTGGGATTTAGCTTCTATGCATCAACTGGTTCAAGCAATCACTGCTCTATCAAATAATCAACTTTATAAAGTCTGATGCAAGCAAACAATTATAGGTAGCTGTTCTCTCCAAATGGCTGACTAGATTTTCTTATTTTCTACAAGTCAGCCTACTAAAGTTTTTATTTAAATGAGATTTTTGCTAGTCTTAAAATTAGCATTGGTTCCCTAAATACTTAGTATTAAAGTCTATATCATATTTTTTTTTTATATATTCATATATATATAAAAAAAGAGTATTCTATCCTTCAGAGTTCATGCTACATGTTCTGAAATCCAATAAAATCTATTTAAGGACACGACTGTCCTGATGCTTTGTAACAATTTGGTACTAAAGCTTCACATTTTGAAAAGAAGTGTCACTGAAGGAGGACAAGGTTTAATGTTCCCTAAGATAAAAGTTCAACATCAGTGAGAAATCTACCCTAACATGAGACATCACGAGTGACTTTCAGGTTCCAAGTATCCCCGAAAAGGAGATTGTACAGTAAACAATGAGAGAGAGGAATATTGAAAATTCATTTGCAGAAGACATTTCAGAGCTTTTACAACTTCTGAACCTTTATGCACCTGCAAGATTGTCCCCCTTAAGGATGAGTCAAACGCTTTTCCTGCTGAAACTGCAGGATCCTCGGAGCTGTAAATGATTCCACAACAAACAGAATAATTTCCTTTTACACAGAGCCTACCTACACCTACAGCTGTTGGGTTTTTCCTTAATTTAGAACTACTTTGAAAAGGAAAATTTCACACTGAAAATTTTCCCTTAAGAAAACAGGTAAGGAAAAGAAAAATCTTCTTCGCATGCAAACAATGCAATTTTTCTAATATTTCCTAGGTATCAGACAGGTTTTCCTACAAAGAATAAGGAGCTGGCTTCATAGAAAAGACAAGATTACAACAATTACCTAGTATTAAAATATGCTGATGGATTTAGTTATCCTACTTTAAAATTTATGCAGTCTTTGCCTCCTGCAAATCAAATGGTGTTTGTTAGCCAATACAAGGGGCTGAGTAAAATCCCCCCAAAAGCTGATTTAAACTGGGCCTTTATTGCCTGTGATTTCTTTATTCCACAACCAGCTTCTTTTTTACAAAAGAAAAACTCTTTTCCACTCCAATCAGTAATTTCCTTCCAAAGAGACTGTTTTATCACCACCATGCAGTCAACACTTAGACCATGCACAACTGCAATTGAAGTCAGGTTGCACTAAGGAGGCAACAGCATCACTGATAAAATTAAACTTGCTGGTGGCATTTTGCATTGAGAGAAGCCCTTGCAACATAGAGACAGTTGTAAACTCCATCCAGCAACTCTGACGTGTCTTGCAGGCCAAGAGGCAGGGGAATGGGAGAGAGGGAAAGAATGTGGATAGCCAAACACCTCAACAGAGTTCCAACACAATACTGAATTCCAGAGTTAGCAAAAACCTGGATATGGAAGGAAAGGGTGAAGTCAGGGTCATGCTTAAAATGGTCTCAAGTCAAATGTACTAAATGAGACAGTAACACCTTCACAGGTCATGTGGGGTCCAGGTTTTGCACTCCATGGTTCAATAAGTGCTGGCTGAAGGTGTGGTCAGGCGTTTCCCAATGTAGATGCTGAAATAAAAAGTATAAGGATATCGCATTGCACAGGAATACTCCCTGCTTTCCAACAGTCCCCACACACCAAACTGCTCTAATCCCTCTCTCAAGTCTGAGATCCATCCACAGACTTCACTTCTCTTCTATAAAATTACTTACAGTGAGGTTTTGAATGAGCCTGGAAGGATCAATACTCTCAGTGCTCACACAAAGTGGGTTTTTTCTCCAGTCCCAGGCTCATCTGAAAACCCCAATCCAAAAGCCTTTGTTTTTTTGAGTACCTGACACAGCAACACTCCCAGATAATTGGGGTAAAACAAATCAAGTGCTGCCGATAGAGGGGGGGGGTGAGCTTTAGAACTCTGAGCATTGAGGATCTATGCAAACACTGACCACAGGCAAGATTTAAATCACTGCAGAAATGCGCAATTGTGCTGTAGTACAAATATCTCACAGTACATCCTCACATACTCTATCATAATTTATTTGATAGTTTACAGGAATTTAAAGAGACACTTGAACTACATTCCCAGAAACAAACACAAAGCTAAATAAAAACATGTTTTGAGTCCATGCCTTTGCCCCATCCCAGAAGAACATAAGATGGATAAACAGAATGTAAGGATTTAGGCAAAGTGAGAGATTATGTGGGATTATGCAGGCAATGAAAACATTGCTGAGCAGAGACACAGCTGATCTTGCAGGACACATCCAGCATCTCATTTCTCTTTCTTCAAGTACTCAAACCTTGACTTTCAGTAACATCACAATGGAGCACTAAACTGGAAATTGCAGAGTTTGTGCCATACACACGACCTCGGCATCATTATTTATTCAGTGAGGTTTCATAATAGTCAGTAAAAATTATTTTTTACCTGTTCTAATTTTCCCCTTTATAACCTGAGGCATTTAAATAGGAGGCACGTAATCAAATTGCACTTGTTACAATTACAAAGGTTATTTGCAAACTCATCCATGCATTTTCAATGTAACTCGATTTATTCTAGAAATAAAGCACATTAAAGGCCGCAAAGTTTTAACTGGTGCTGAGTTTTCCTGCTTTTGTAAAAGTGCACCAAGTTTGAGTGAGGGGCAAAAATTGTTTTTTTAGAAAAAGCCCTTTTCAGCAGGACTTGACATTCAAGCAAAGTGGAAAAGCAAAAGTTGAAGTGAGAATTAGGTTAATACTTACCCTAGTCCCAGAGCCAAAACATGAGATATGAACAGAGATGGAATGAAAACCTTAAGAAATTCTGCAGAGAAAATGCCACCTTTTTTCATTGCTCCACTTTTTCTCATACTTAGAGACACTGAACGTTTAGGATGTCTGAAATGGAATTCCCTGGAAGAAGAGGGGGAGGGGGGAAAATTCAACAAGACTTTTTTGTTTCTTTCCCTTTTTTTTCTTTTTTTTGCACACAAATGCACAGATCTCTGTAGAACATTTTTTTTTTTAAGTACAAAGAGCTAGAGACCAAAGCCCAAGATCCCTCACACAGAGTAAGGAATCAAAGGGATTAAGAGGAGGGATTGTGGAGAGACCACTTACACAGACAGTATAGACACAAAGGGAGCAGGAGCTGCAGAGAGAGGTAGGTCCGAGAGAGGGAATTTCAGGATGTGATTTGTTAGCAAGAGGCCTCATTTTTTGTTCCAAACACAGATACAGAAGTCTGCCAGATTTAGAGAGCATCCTCTATTTTAACAAAAATGCTTTGCATTCAAGGATCTCAAGGTTTCCCCTTCTGTAGATGAACATTACATATTTTACATAGAAAGAAAAAAAGGGACAGAGAATTTAGGAGACTTGCTCAACACTCTTCCACTCAATAAGCCAATACTAAATCCCATGGATCCCAAGTACCCAGCTCTCCCAATAATTATAATTTTGTCAAGAAACCTTGCAATCAGCTTGCTGTGGCTTTATATTACTTTCAAGTCATCCTGCTGCTATTTTGATTTTCGTACTTCATTGTTTTGACCTTTTTTAGCCTCCCCACAGAGAAATAAATCTCTTCCTAAGATGAACTTATTTTGATTGTGAGATTGTGACCATCGTTTCCTTCATCTATTCATTAAAATATATTAATATTCATTAAAAACCCACAGTTGAACTCACTTGGGAGGAATGTTTTCAGGCCTACTTGACCAGTCTGACACCCAGTCTGCACTTTTCTTCAAGACTTCCAATTCTTTCTCTCCTTCTACTGCTTCTTCTTCGGACTGAAACACACAGGGGACAAGCCTTGTAACACTCAATTAGCTCCTCCTCAGGGTGTTAAATTGAGAGTGACAACAACAGTGGCAACACGATAAGCACCAAATGGTGGCACCTGATAAACGAGCAAGTGTTCTTGGACTGCTGATTATTTCAAAGAGATTTGATTTTGCCAGCAGAAGTCAGGAAAACACAAATTCTATTACTATATCCAGGATTTCCACATCATTGCAAGCTGTTTGTTTTTTTTAACTAACAAAAACAAAGGATTATTTTTATCCTAAATGTAATAAACCAGAACTGTGCAAAAAATATTTACAAATGGAAAAAAACATTAGGTTGATGGCATTCCATTTAAAGCCCACAGAACGTGACTAAAAGCAAGGGAAGTCAAATAAAAAGGTTTCAAAACCAGTATTTTGACTTTTTAAAGGTGTTACTGGTCATTTAAAATGTATATTACTTGCAACTAGCAGCTTCTACTGGGTGAATCCCAGATGCAGGAGGGAAAGGCAAGCACTCAAATTGTATATAAAGATTTAACTTTACATCAGTAGATGCAAATGTTACCATATAGGAAATGAAATAAATTAGGAAGAGTAGAGAACATCACTGACTTTAACTCCTACTTAGTATTAAAACAATCTCCTGAGTGACTCTTATTAATATAAGATAAACCACTTACAACATTAAGTGGGAACCACAGCAAATCAAATAGCACAGTCACAAGCGAGATGAAGAGCTCACCAACACCTTCATTCAGACCCTTCTGGCTCTCAGGGCAGAACTGCAACAGTCCCAAGTCTTTGACAAAATTAAATGCAAGGTTTCATTCTTCCAGGAATGTTCTATTTATACTGCTGAAGACAGCAAATTCTATGAAATCATCAAACTAAGAGTTCAGCATTAGTCTCCTCTCAGTTTGTGTTATGGAGATTACTCACTGTCATGTGAGTGAGTGTCTGCACAGCAATCACTGAACACCCTGAAATCTTGTGCAGAAATATCAACATTTCAAACCCAGCTTTGACACCCAGTGCCAGCAGGGTTACACAGTAACATAACTGCTAGGAAAGAGGCATTTCTCATGTACAGATGGAGACTCGTTTTTCCCTCACTCCAAAACTATTAATCTCTAAGTCAAATTTCAATTAATAGAGAATTTAAGTCTTTTGACATCACAAAGAGCTTGTTCTACCCCTCAAGCCTACATCAAATATCCACAACTTGCAAATGTATATTTTAAAAGTTAAAGAAGAAAATACCTGAGAACTACTGTCTTTACTTGTGTGCATTTCCACATCAAAAGTTATCTGTCCATCATCTTGAGGTGACGGGCTAAAGAAAAATTGATTTTGTTATGTCATTTTGTCAAGTAAAGAATCATCAGTGTAGATAAATCTCAGCTGAATCATTTCCTCATGCACTTCTGGACATTATTCAGCTGAGTTACAGACTGCACCACCCTTCAGATCCCAAATACCAGCATTAGAAAGTCTTCCCAACCCCCCCCATCTTTTCAATTGTTTTTTATTTATAATCCTACCCTTCTTAAAAGGGTTGACAGTTGCTCCCTAAAGCAAAGAAAGCACTGCCCAAAAGTTCAGCTGCTACAGAAAAGATGCAAATCCCTTTGCTCTTGCAGGGAACACCGCCAGTATGGTGAATTACACATGTTTTTGTATCATTACAAGTGGAAACATCACACAGTTACCACCAGCCAGCAACTGTTCCAAATACCGGAACACAACAGACTTTTCCCTGAGAAAAAGCTTTACCCATCCACAGGACATAAAGGGCAATAAATGGCAGGCAGAGCAGCCAACACTCCTTTACCTGTCACAGTGGGAACTACCTCTTGAACTGCTCTGTCCTGACTCGTGCTGGGCATCCAGGAGGATTTTTTCCATGTCTCCATTGTGGATGGAGGAGGAGGACGGGACATGCTCCAGGCCCCCGTTCTTGCCACTGCCGTTGTCGTTGCTGTTGCCGTTGCCGTTCATCTGCAGCTCCACCCAGGAACCTGTGGGGCAGCCACACGTCACCCTATGGACAGCCCGGCACCGAACACACCTTCACTTTATCAACTGCACCCAGAGGGAAACACCAGCATGCTGGCTTCAGATAACACACACTGACCTGAGAGAGCTCATAAACACGGGACAGAGACAACAGCGACAGGGTTCTTCTTTCATCAACACAAACACCCCTAAAAGCTGCGTTGTTGCTCCCTAACTCTGGAGCTGGTCAATAAAATGTCCCCTTTCTCCCCAACTATCAATACTCTCATCAGCCACGTCTCTCTCTGCAGTTTGGAGCTTCAATTAACTATGGATCGCTCCATTACACGTCACCCTGTTCTACATTCTTTTCTCAAACAGAATTTTCATCCCTATACCCCTTACTACAAAACTCCCCCCTGTGCAGCTTTATATTCTCCTTTCCTCTACTTCCAAAGGCCTTGGATCAATCCCTGATTTTTCTATACATCAGGAAGGCTGCCATTCTCAGGCCCCATTCAGCTTGCTTTGCCCTGGCACAAACATCTCTCATAAAGCTCAGATTTACTGGTTTTTTCCCCATTTTTTGGTAGTTTTACCTATGGGACATCCATGTGTGCAGTAAGATGCAACAAAGAGCAAGAGTGTACCATGGATGACAAGAGCAACTGCTAAAAAGCTCATACACTCTGTAGTTAAGGTGAAGAGTTCTATTTTTAAGTGTATTTCACTTATATTTTATGTGCAGATTAATTAAATTTGAGAGTGTATACACTGATAAATTCTTTAGTGATACGTTTCAATTGGAAACAAACAGGTTTTAGAAATATATGTCGCCACTACTCCTGTGTAATTTAATTTATTCCACCTGAAGGCAGAAGCTTTCAAGGTTTTTTTTGTATTTGGTTGACTATTTTTTAAAGTTTGGACATCTTCCCCAGTGAGGCAAAAATATCCAAGAAAGAAAAGCAAGCCTGAAGCTATGAATACAACATCTGAAACTACTTTTTGAGCATTACTCGTACAAGTTCTACATTTTAACACTGATTTTTGATTTGTGAGATGCACCTGGGAGCGCCTGCACTTATTTCTTGTAGCATGGTTTTGTCTCTGGGAGCTCCATCAGTGACACAGGAAGGGATGTCTAATAATGAGTCTGTTTTCAACTTGATTTGGTGAAGAATTCACCTTTAGTACCGATTATTCACGATGCCATTACAGTGATGCCCATGGAAGCATCATGCCCTGCCTGGTTCCCAGCCTGGTTTCCCCAGGCAGGATTCACAAACAAGGAATTTTGAGTATGCACAGGCACCAGCTCAGCACTGCACACTAGGCTTTTCAGATAATCAAGTGTTAACCGGGAAGAGGCAGCTTTGCTCAGTCAGCATCAGACAGAGGCTGTGTTATTCCAGATTGGTGATGATTGCTGGTGTCTGAATTCCTAAAGAAAACAGCCAGACTCTAAGATCCATCAGGAAGGTTGTTCTGCCTTGTAGCAGCAAGAGGCCACACCTGCAGAAAAGCAGGTGGCAAATGCAGTTAGCAGGTGGTCAAAAGTTAGTTAGGTAAAAAAGCTTTCTATTCCCCAACAATCACTTTTGACTATTGGAAAAATCAGGATCTGCAAAGCCATTTATGATTAAAAAAATCAGCAGAGGCCAAAGGTGTGAGGGGATGTGTTCCTCTGACACCAGAATACCCAGAGGATGGTGATCAGATCTCCTTACTCCAATACACAGCTCTAAACCCACTGCCACCAATAATATTTTTATTGATTTACCTCGGGCTGACAAACTCTATGTTCATCTAAAACACACTGTGGCCGTGGTAGGAAGAAACCCCAAGTTCTACTGTGAGTAAAGAGTCCCCAGGAGCTGAGCAGGAGTTGACATGAGGAGCAGCACGTTCCCAGCTGACCTCACCAGGAATGACTCAAAATACATTCAAGGAAGCATAATCTGCCATCAAGCTCCAACATGCTCCCTACTCCCACTGGCACTCACAACCGGTTTGGGACAGGGAGCAGGGAACACGACTGGGTTCAAAGACTGATTAGAGGGACATAAACCTCTGTTTCTTTAAAGGGATGGACAGGAATGTATTGGAGAATAAACTGCCCAAATAACAGAGAGTGGGGTTTGCCCCAAGCTTTTTTGAGAACTAAGGAAGTTACATTAATCACCTGCCTGAGAACGTTTAATTTTTGCCATATTTCTACTTCATAGTAAAATAGGAAATGTGGCAGAATGAAGAGTGGTAGAATTAAGAGTAATAGAATTAAGAAATGTGACAGCATCTCCTCCCTTCACAAATCATATAAGACACATTCTTTGGAGAAAAAAACCCCCACAAACCACTGTTCATATGAATGGTATTTTTCTCCAAAATTGTTTGAATTTTGGCTTTGCTCTATGGCTAATTATTTCACTATGAATTCATATACACTGACTTTAATTCCATGTTTTTCCGTAACTTGGTGGACTGTTTAAACAGGAGGAGCTAAACATGTTGGGGAAGACAGGTCTCATTTTCTTTATTCCCTCTGATTTCAGCTGGGTGCATGAAGTGGAGATATCAAAGGCAATATATAAATTAAATACCTGTATACATTTCATAGATATAAAAATACTCCAAAGCAGTAGCTCACAAGTAGTCTGAGGCATGATCAACCTGAATAAACTAATAAATACCACTTTTACAATGAAGTACAACATTAACAAAAAAAAAAAAAAAAACCAAAAAAAAAAAAAAAAAAAAAAAACAAAAAAAAAAAAAAAAAGAAGAGGGAAAGGGAAAGAAAGCCAACCAGACTCCCACAATGGTAATTATTAAGCAGATTTTCCATGACAGAGCTAGATGGGTTCTTGCCTAAGGTGGGATTTCTTTTTGTCAAGATGTAACAGAGCTTTAAAATAATTAAAATATAGGAAGCATCTAGAATTCCCAAAGCAAGCAAGTTGAGGTTTTTATCTCTGTGAACCCAACAAAGCACAGGTTACCAGTTTTATTCCCAGCTCTTCTGCCCTCCAAGTGCTAAGGGATCTTTGAATAAAAGGCCCTAAACACGCACAAATGACACAGAGAACACCATGAATAGGTGTCTGAGCTCATTAGCCTGAAAAGTTCGCTGAAAAGCTGAGAGAATGGCAGAAAATGCACCTCTTCCACCAAAGCATTGTGCAGGGGCTGAACATCTGAAAGCAGCACTAAGCCTGCGGGGAGCTGATTGGGTGCATTTGTTTTGTTCCCGGAGTAGAGAGTGTCAAACATTTCCTCTCCTACCCTGTGCTCAGCTCCTCCAGCAATCACTGAGCTGGGTGAGCCTCTACGTGCTGACCCAGCAGCAAGATCTCCGTGGGCAGATCCAGCCCCGGCTTACAGAGCTCTCAGCTCCTATCTCCCAGCAGATTAATGAGTCCCACAGTTACCATACCACCAGAAACTAAAAATAAAATATACAGGCATCAAATATGGCCATTTCTAAAGTAAGCATCGAGTTACGCACTGGGCATGTCGCAACTTTGACAGCCTAATGGTTATTTAAGTATAACAGGCCTGAATAATTTGCCAAAATTATTGACTCAGGTAACATTGTTTAAGGCACCACAGTTATCACACGATGTAGTGTTACCACAACACAATAGCAGCGCTATGAAATGGGCACAGTTTATTCTTCCTTTCATACAATTCCTACTGAGCTACGGAAAACCATCCAGCGAATTTATTTCGTGGTCAGCTAAACTTCATCGTAAACCACGAAGATTACAGTTAATCATTAAGGCAATTTATTCACCTCTTCTATCCTTGAGATTTAGAGATGAAAGGACACGCTGAAGGAGCTGTTTATAACGAAGGGAAAGCATTTGCCAAGTAAGTACCAGAGCCTACATGATGTGCCTTACTAGTGTTATCCCAGGAACAAAAGGATGCAGCAAAGCAGCTGACAGAGATGCCGGATATAGAGGGAAATAGCTCACGTCAGTGCTATTGACTCAGCCACTGAATAAACTCATTCCCACAGCCACGCTCCTCCCCCTACCTCGCTGTATCCCCATCGCCGCTGTTCGGGTAAACTCCGCGTAACCACGCAACGAGCTTGGCCCGTTCCTCGGGGGACTCGATCGCCCTCAGCCCACTGCGAGGGGCGGCGGGTCGAGTCCCGCCGGGGGCAGCACTCCCGCAGCACTCGGAGCCCGTTTTATCCACCCCGGCAGTGCCGCGCGGCCCCTGGGCTCTCCCGGCCTCGCTCCCAGCCGCTCCTGCTGCCCGGGGCTGCGGGATCCCCCCGCAGCGAGGGGACACCGCCACCCAGGCCCCGCGCCGCCCCTCTGCCCCTGCGCCCGCCGCCGGGCCATTTATACCCGCTCCGCCGCCGCCCATTGGCCCCCGGCGGCTCGCGCGGCGCGTCCTCCGCCAATGGCGGCTCGGAGCGGCGCGAGGGGGTCACGGCCCTCACGACCCCTCAGGGCCCCCCGCGCCATTCCCTGCCCGCGCCCCCGCGGCCGCACTCACTGTTGAGGCCGGGCTCGCCGTGCGTCCCATCCGCCGGCGGGTTGTTGTTGTTGTTGTGCTGCGGCGGCTCTTGAGGGCTGGACATGGCGGCGGCGGCGGCGCGGCTGAGGCGACTGAGGGGCCGCTGGGGCAACAACAACAAACCCGGTCTCCGTTCCGGGCCCGGCCGCCCCGCCCCGCCCC
>VZTE01000362.1:257529-298783 GCA_013397775.1 Eulacestoma nigropectus | reverse complement strand
GCCCCGCCCCCCCGCGCTGCGCAGGCGCGGCGCGCGCCGCTCCCGCCCTCCGCCTCCATGGCGCGACCCCCGCCTGCGCACGTCCCGCGCGTGCGCAGGGCGGGCGCTGAGGGAGCGGTAGCGGCGTGAGGGGGACACGGGGATGCAGGGACAGGGAATGGCAGGGTCAGCCAGGCTGGGAAAGCCCGGCGAGACCATCGAGTCCGACCGGTGACCGATCCCCACCTTGTCCCCCCAGAGCTCTGAGTGCCACATCAAGGCCTTCCTTGGACACCTTCAGGGATGGGGACTCCAAACCTCCCTGGGCAGCCCCTGCCAAGGCCTGAGCACCCTTTCCGTGGGGAAATTCCTGCTGATGTCCACCCTGAGCCTCCCCTGGCCCAGCCTGAGGCCGTTCCCTCTCCTCCTGTCCCTGTTCCCTGGGAGCAGAGCCCGACCCCCCCGGCTGCCCCCTCCTGTCAGGGAGTTGTGCAGAGCCACAAGGTCCCCCCGATCCCCCTTTACATCTTGTTAACTTCATTCTGTTTTGACATCACTTCAACTTTAGGGTTTATTTGGAGGCCCAGACTCTTTTTGGTGGAATTTTGTAACTTCAGTCCCACCTCTCTCAAACGTATATCTATTTGTAAGCATCTTGCTTCCCAAAAGCTGTAAAGGAGCCTTTTACACCATCAAGTCCTCCCTCCCATCAACAGAGAATATAAATTGCGGCTTTTTCATTACTGTACTCACTGTAGGAGTTCAGTAACAGCAACACCATCACAGTGAAGCCACGCAGACACAACTCCAGTAGTGTTCTTTGTTCTCTTCCTGTTACAAATGTGAAGAAATCACTTTATTTCTGTGTCAGAACTATTTGAAGCTAGAGAAAAAGCTTATATGCACAACTGTCACAATCATCCCATACTAGAATACCTGTTTTAAATATTTTTTGTCTTCTATTCATCTACACTAATGTTGGATGTTTGAAATCCACGTTTTGTAACACCGGTGCTTCCCAGTTGGACTGCAGGCCCTGCATGACTGCTCCAAATATCTAATCCTGTGGAAAATCTGGATGTCTCTTGGATAGCACTGGGAGAGAATTAGCTACATTAGTAGTAAAAAGAAAGCAGTATTTTAATTAATTTGATAAAACTTCTGTTTACAGGTGGAGGAGCCACAGAAACATTTGATACTGGAGTCAGAACAATGAGCTACTTATGATTTTGAATAGAAAACCTGCTCGGGTAACCCAATCCCACTTTGCAACCCTCAAATCATAGGCTAACATGAGCATTTGTCACCACCCTCATTCAGGAAGCATTTGCCACAACACTTGTGGCATGAATATTTATCAGTCAAGTGGGACTATTAAAATTTCTGAGTCAGAAGTAAATTGATCAAGATTATAGAGTGAGTCAATGCAGAGCCAGAAATAGCATTCACAAGGCCTGACTTTCAGCCCTGTGCTCGAACCACTACACAGGTTCCTTGAGGCATTTGAAAGATGTAATTCATGTTTGCAATTTGAATCCTGGGACGGAAAATGCTGTGACAATGGCAGGGTTGGAGGGACACAAAACCACCTGTTAATAGAAGAGAAACAATGGTCATAAATTTCTGGGATTTTTTTTTTTTTTTTTTTTGCACTGGAGTGCAATACAAAGATTTTTCTTCTAGGAAAAAAAAAACAACCTGTAAGTCAATTGAAATCAAACAAGTAACAAGATCTGTGGCAAGATAATCCCACTGGTTTATCTCATGGTTCCAAGGTGTTCTAAATGTTTGAAACAAGTAAAGAAGGAAAGTTGTGGCTGCCCCTGGATCCCTGGAAGTGTCCAAGACCAGGCTGGATGGGGCTTGGAGCACCCTGGAGTAGTGGAAGGTGTCCCTGCCCATGGCAGGGGGTGGCACTGGATGGGCTTTGAGGTCCTTTCCAACCCAAAACATTCCATGATTCTAAAGTCTAAAACATGCCATGATTACTTTTATTTTCTTTGTTTAGTATTTCTGTTCCCCAAAGCTGAAAAAGAGCCCTTTCCTGAGCTGGACACATCCAGCATCCCCCCAGCGCAAGGGCTCTTCGCCCTGCACACCTCGGCTGAACTCTTTGTACTGCAATAATCCACCCTGGAAACGCTTTTATAGTATTTCATATTCAGCAACAACTGATCACTGTTGATTGCGGAGGTGACTTCGAGGGACAGTGACCACACCTCGCCATGACCCCTCGCGGTTCCGAAGCCTCCACCTCTTTCCAGTAATGTTTTGCCTCCTAGCGGAGAGCCCCGGCTCAGGAAAGCATTATTAAAACCAGCCAGGGCTGTTTTCCTGTTTGCAAAGGTTGAGATTGTTAAAATTGGAGGGTAAAATTCACTGTGTAGAGAAATTGAATTCATAGGTTTTATTCTCTCAGCTGTGAAACAAACGCTGGTTTTATTCCACCGCTCATCTTTACAAGCCCAAACCATTCCAGGCCAGGTTAAATCAGATGTTTGCTGAGGGCAAACAAACAGCTCCAGACGCCCACAGTCATTACACAGCAGCCTCACTCCCAGCACACCTCGATCCAAGACACCAGTCCTTCCTTTTACAACAGCCAATTCCATGGGAAAGGGCAAAAGGAGACACCTTTTATTCAATAAAAGGAGTGTTTGATGTGAGCCAGGATGTTTTACACCTCTACAGCCTGAGGGGAAGAACAGAAGAGCAGCACACAGGAAATTGCTTCCCAGCTCTGCTGTGCCTAACAAGATGACAATAAAAATCTCTATTAAAATATTGGTATTCCATCATCCACAGCCCCTCTCCAGGAGGGGAAAAACCCCAGGTTTCTGCTTGTCAGCACTACCTGAGCTTTTTCCAATCAGGCTGATAATAAAAGGAACTGTAGTTAAGCAATAAATGTTCCTATCCTGCCTGAACAGAGCAGTAAGGGAGCAGGTGCTGCTGCATATCCAGCGTGTTTTCCAGGCAGCAGCCACATCCACGCAGGGAAGTGACAAAGGACTTGAAGCACAGGGCTCTCGTGCACCTCGGCGTTGTGTCAGCTGGATAAACACCTCACCCTGAACAGTTACTGGTGGCAAGAGTGACACCGCGGTTGTCACACTGCAGATACAAACCACCTTAGTGGTGGTTGGTGGCATTTCAGTACCATCAGTGGCTTCAGTATGACTTCAGGGAAGAGAATGTCTTCCCTGCGTTTAGTCCGGCATTCAGGGACTGGAAATTGTGGATTTGCACTGGTTTTACCGGGCACTGAGGAGGCTGCGTGACTGAGCAGCTGAAGGCAGTGACTAGCACCGTCCTGCCTGGGACAGGATCGGGGACATCGTTCCCCAGGCACAGGGAAGAGACCACTCATTCAAAAATACCTGCAAATGCAGAAAAGGGGAGGGGCATAAAAAGCATCCTGACAAAGTGTATTCTCTGCATACTTTTATTAATAAAATATACGATTTACAGCATGTATCAGGGGACAGTGTGCTTAGAGAATGCTCTCATGGATAGCGTGACAGCACAGGCAGGAGAAGGGTTTGGTGAGGACAAGTTAAACCTCAGATGACATCTCAAGGATCACCATTACCAACGAACCCAAACCCTTTCCCAAGGCAAGCTTTAACCCATCCCAGCAGGCCCAGCTGTGGTCCCAGAGGAAGCTGTACTGGAGTATTGCTCTAGGTGACTGCAGCCAGTCACTGTGCCGTCTTCACGCGCTCAGCTCCAGGTGGGGCTGTGCTAAGCACCTTCAGTGCATCCCTGGGGCTCTGGGTAGCACAGGAACAGCAGCCTCAATGCCATGGCCCTCATCTTCCCAATCCAGCATCGTTACACCTACACCACAAAACATGATGTTACCAGCTCCACAAGCAAAAGCATCTCATCACCTCTGTGCCCTCACGGTAAGATAAAGAATAAACCTTGGCCCTGGGAACAGCTGTACACGTGATTAACGTTACTCAACGAGTTGTTTCCTGAACTGTTGGCAAGTCTGGTTGCTGGAGTAAAATTAGTCACATGCTACTAAGTAGGAGTAGGGCCCACTCGTTTATTCACCCACTGGAAAGCAGCTGCTGTCCCTAGGCCAGTTCATTTGTTTTACAAGGCTAACAGGTGAAAAAAAAAAAAAGGTAAAATCCTTACAAAGGCTCATGGTCAGGCATGCATGGTACAAGACAAATACTGTATTTAAGAGAACCAGATTAATAAATATTAGAATTTTTACATTTTCAAACCACTGCACAAGGACTTAAAGAAATTAAAGAGTGATTGCAATAGTAGTCTTGTTAACAACCTCTAACCCAGCCAAAATTTTACAGCAGAAAGAGTATCTCAGTTAATCAAATCATGTCATTTTAATAACTATCTCTAAGCCACAGAAATAATTAAATATAGGTAACTCAAAAGTGAAAATTCTCCCAGTCAAGGTAAGTTCACTATGACTTCAAACTTCACTGAACATTTCCATGAAGGAAGAGCAAAACCTAAAAGCACATTTAGCAAAAATATCTGGAAGTAAAAACTCATGAGCCTTATAAAGCATCAATATCTAGTTCATCTTTGGATAAGCCTTATGTGCTGAAGAGCTGAAATCTCTCACATCACTATGAACACTTATTTCATGCATCTTCTGTACTCCACGTGTTCGGCTCCTTGCACCAGTAAACATTTCTGTAAGTGCAGGAACTTTGCAAAGCCAAAAGCCAGAAGGAAACACTTGCATGGTTAAAACTACATTTCCAGTTGTTAGCGATAAATACAGAAAACAGAGCAGCAGAATGCAGTGCAGTCATTAGCTATGGAACCATGGTGCTGGTACTACAGAACACCACACAAGAGCTCAGACAACTTCTCACAAAGCAACGGGGGACTTGGTGCTCCAAACAAGGCATTAAAGGTATTTTATCCTAAAACAAGGCATTGAAGAAACCAGAACAAAACTAACCATTAAGACATCAGTCCCATAAAATGGAATTTAAAACCTGAAGATTCTATTCCTGTTCTGATTAAAGCAACAGGTTAAAAAGAGGAGCATTCGAGGACACTGGAACAGGAAGTGACTGCTCAGATCAAAACCTGACAGCAGTTGTGGTGCCGAGATGGAAGTGGTCACACACTGGCTTGGTGCTCAGGTTACTCAGGAGTGAATGTAGGTACCTGTGAAATCCCTCCCTCTCTTCTTTCCCATGAAAAATAATTAATACTGGTTAAAATCATTACAAAAAACATCATTTTATTTTCATGCATCTAAGGTAAAACACAGAGTATTTGTATAAAGAGGTAGATTAAAAAAAAAAAAAAAGAAAACAGATTCTCCATTCTTTGTCACTTTTATTCAGTAGTTTGTTTTTTTTTCCTTATTTTCTCTTTTTTTTTGGTGCCAGACATGGCAAGGAGTGATTACAGTCAACTGTTTATTAAAACATTTGTTGCAACACAGACCCCCTTTACCACTGACCCCAAACGGACCCATTTTATGTGCTTTATTTTGTTTTTTTTTTTTTTTTTTTCCATACACCACCACCAAGGCAAGGTGGAGGGGGATGAAGGGGGAAGGGGGAGTCCAGGAGGCCAGAAGGAGGAGGAATGCTACAAGCCACAGCAAGAATGAGCTGTATTTAATAAAAAAAGGGGGCCACGAATGATACAGTAATGAGGTTACACTATTAAATCCCATAGCATGATTGAAGGCTTTCCCTGTGTCTGACGTCATCACAATGGAAGGCATAAAAAGTGGAGTAAACCGATGTTGAGACAGTCCAGTCTAGTCCATTAGGCAAGATGGTGCAAGTAGTCATTTAAATTAAAAAGTGCCCTATCCTCACCTAAATGGCTAGCAGGCATGGAGACAACAGAGCCACAGAGCCTTCTCCATGGAGCTATAAAAGTGTGTTGTCATATGGCACATTTTTAAACACTGGAAAGGGGTGCCATAATGGACCTCGCACTCGCTTTCGGTACAGGTACAAATGCTAGATTCAACTATTTCAACTATGCAGGAAGTGACTCTTCAGTTAGGAATGCCAACCCTAATTCATCTTGTCTTGAAATATATACAAGTTGTTTGTGGTAGCTACGGCAATGATGTTCTCCTTGGGGTGCCAGGCTGTGTGCAGGATCTTCTTGTTGAAGTCTAAGCTGTCAACACTGATCTCGTCCTTCTTCCTCTTGCCGCTGGCGCACACCTTGCGCGGCTTCAGCACCGTGCGGGGTTTGTTGTTCTCCCGGGACGCCTCCAAGGTGATGTCTCGCTTCGTGTTTCTGTCAAACATCCTGAAGAAGTTGTTGTAAGATCCTGTCATGACAATGCTGCACAGAGGGGGAAGGAAGAAAGAGGTCAGTTGGGAATTCCTTCTCCTTTTCGCAAGCCGGAGGGTCCTGACTCAGATCACACAAATGGAAAGGAGGTGGCCTCACCCACACCTGCTACAGCTAAAGGGAAGCAGGCACTGCAATACTTGATAGTTTTAAACCCCCCCAAAAATACCCTTTTTCCTTCTATGGGCCCTTTGAGGTATTTTGTTATCCAAGCACCTTGAATGTCATAATTTAATTTGCTTTTCACACACACACAGGGAAGAGGTCCAACAAACCCCAAAACACACTGGATTTTTAGCGATACACAAATTGTGTGAATTTAGGTACCGAGAAGCACATCTAGTTTGTGAAAATCCCTTATAGCTCCTGGTTCTGCATCAGCTGTTCAGTAAGAAAAATACATTTACAAGTTTCCCTGTCCTTCCTGTCCCTCAAAAAATATTTGAGCAGACAGATGAAAAATTAAAAAAAAAAAAAAAAAGGCACCATGTCTGACAGTACTGACAGGAAACCAAAGAGCTGCTTTAGATGCAGCAAATAAGCAGTTAATGACATGATTAGCAGAGAAGCAAGAGCTGTCCTAAGTGGTGTTATTGGCAGGTCACTACCATGGCAAATCACTGTAAAAAGGAACATTCCTGGACAGTTTTCCCACGGGTTCCCCAACAGGTCTGGTGCAGATTCTTCCAGAGCTAACAATGTACATGTTAAAGTCTACTGAAGCACTACAATGTTGTCCAAAACCAAGTATTTGAGGTCCACTGCCCATTTTAAGAATAACTTGGAAAGATCTGAAGTGCATAGGGAGAAGAATTCCACTCGCCTGTCTGATCCATTCCAACAGCATTCGAACTTGTCAAAAATGCAATCATTCTCATACAGTGAGCAGAGTTTACTTCTGAGGTATTCATGCACCTGGAAAAGAGGGATCAGAGAAACTTGAGTGAGCATTGGACTCACATACCTGTAAAACAGCCTTCCCAGACTGTTCCAAAAGCAAGGAAGTACCTGAGACTGCTCACAAGAGCTCTTTCTTATAAAGAAAACAGCAATTTTCAGCGGCAGCTAAAAACATTTTATGAAAAGGATATGTTTCACCTTCTGTTTTCTTCAGGAAATAACAGAGAACATAAAGACAGCTGAAGACTTGTCATGACTCTCACAGCTGGAGATCACCTCTCCACCTCCCACATTCCCACTGGGTAAGAGGGAGGCTTTTTCAGCCCCAAACACAGGTTTGGGTTCTGCCACCACCCTGCAAATACCAAGATCCTTCAGCAGGAGTGTGGAATCCCCAAACCTCAGGGATGCTCTGCCTGAATCTACACACAAAACTGTAACTGCCACATCAAGACCATCAGTAAGACTCACCCTCTGTCCAGGTTTTTTAATTTCCAACCCACATGATTTTCACCCAATACCTGGTATGTTTCCACAGGTCTATTTTCCATATTTAAATCCCAGATCTTCACCGACAGATAATCTCTAGTCATCATATATCGACCACTATGGCTAAATTTGACATCAGATATGGAAGAGATGATTTCAGAGAAAAATGATCTGTTGCTAGGATCTTCTGGTTCTTCAAACACTGCAGGAAAATAAACAGGCATTTCAAGAGGTAAGTTTGTGTCTCTTTGATACAAGATACACCTGAATTACTTTAACATTTTCTCAATAAGCTTTCCACCTTGGGCTACTCTGTGTTATATAAAATAACTTTCAAGGAGAAACACTTGTAATATAGTTGCCATACTCTCTTAGTATTGTAGCAAGCCAAGGTCAGCATCTTAACAAATGAATTCTTTGCTAATATGGGAAGTCTTGATTCACACATGCACGATTTCAAGCATCAAGTACAGACCAAATGGCCTTTAACCACCTGAAGTTTGCAAAACCCATTCCTGGTGTCTTAAACAGAAGCTGCTACTCATTTCATTCACTATTTTTACTCCAGAAAAACATAAATATAATTCTAAGATTTATTTAGATTTTAGGTTTTAAATCTGTTCAATATACTACAGGAATCCTATACAAATCCACGCAGACAATTCAGTGTTTGATATAATCTAACAGCAAATGCCCTCTGGCACAGAGAGACACTAAACTGCAGTACTCACACTTTGAATGTCTGTCACAGAGGGCTGATGCCCTCATATCACACAAGCGAATGGTGCCTTTACTGCTGCTGTAGACAAACGTGCTGCAGCTGTTGGGGTGGAACTCTGCAGCTGTGATCACCTCTGTCAGCTCCTCCATGTTGGCAGGCTTGATATCTACAATATCTGCAGCAGCTCGTTAAGGAATTGCCTCCAGTGAAATGGGTTTTTCCCAAGGTATTTTTCAGTTCTAGATGCTTTCAGAAATGCTTCAGGCTTGTGGGACCAGGCACAACCCAGGTAAGAGTTAAAATCAAGCCACACAATTTGTCTACAATGCAAAGTGGGCAACATCACATTCTGTATCAGTTTCAAGATAATTCTTACAGCAGCAAAGACTTGCTTTGGTTTTGCTCCACTCCAGCAGTAATTAATTCTATACTACAAATTATCTCCCAAGTTTTTCATATAGACCCTTATTTTGCTTAAATTCTAATTATACTGCTATATTAAAACTTGACTCAGGTGTGGCTGCTCCATCCCTGGAAGTGTCCAAGGCCAGGTTGGAGCAACCTGTGATAGTGGAAGGTGTCCTGCCTACCTGGATGAGCTTTTACGTCCCTTCCAACCCAAACCATTCCTTCTCCAGAAGTAAAAGCTCTTACAATTACTAGGGAGAAATAACCAGGATTAATGGAGATTAGTTCTCTGTATATATACCAAACACTTCTCATGAAAGGAAATAAAATCCAACCATTTTCCTGTTCCCATCCCACAGAACAATGGCAAAAGGATACTAAAACTTCTGTCTGTGATTTCTAGGTGCCACAGGTTGATCCGCAGGTCGTCTGCGGACAGGTACGTTTCGTAGTCACTATTGATGGAGATGGAATTGATGTGATACGTGTGGGCATTGGCAAATATCCTTCGTGGGCTGGCTTCCACCATGAGGTCCATGGGCCTGAACACTGGCACCTGCAACACACAGAGCAGGGCGAGAGTGAGATCCAAACCTACCACAGACATCAGCAGTGTTCAGCACAGTCCTTCAACATGCTGAGCTGGGTGAAATATCTTAAAAGTCAGTATTTCTGCCAAGTGGCATCACAGAAAAGATAAAGTTAATGATGTGATGGCGCAGTTCTCCCTGAGCCATGGGCTGGGAGAGCTAGAGGAGAAACGAGCTCATTGTGAGCTACTCACCCGTAGTGTTGTAACTGTAGTAGGATCCCTATACCGTCCATCCTCCTCCTTTAAATTATAACCCTCGGGTCTTTTGTCCCTTTCACTGATTTTCCATAACTTTATTGTTTTATCTGCAATGAAACAGCCACAGTTTAAAATAAGAACTGTAGAGAGACACCAGTCATCACTGCTGATGCCTTCAAACAAGACAAGGCCGCCCACATGCACCAAAAAAGACAAAAATGTTGCTTGGGGAAAACAAGACGAGATAAAAAGCATTAAAAAACCTCCTCCACAGTTTGTTCTTTTTATAAGAGTTAGAGCAAGTTTCAGTTAGGACAGGGATTGCTATGAATGACTGATGTAAGCTCTGACACAGGGACTCGTACATGTGAAGGTCTCTGGGCTCTAAAACAACTAAATCCCAAATACACTACCCTGTGCTGGGGACACCTGTGCCCAGGGAAGCCACCAGAGCCACATCCCCAGATCTCTGCAGTTAAACCCTGCTTGATTCCAGCCTTTTGGAGAGGATTAGACCAAACCCTAATAGCAAACCTACATAATAAAATATTATGGTGCAAAATAAAGTCATAACTTACCATTTGTAGACAATAAAAATTGAGCAGCATTTTTCTGGGGTAACCACCTAATTTTGTTGATCTTCTCTTCAATTTCTAAACTTTTCAAGTAGTCAAACTCTGGTTCATGGCTTTGAAAGGTACTGTAAACATTGTATTCTCCCCTACTGTGAGACTGGGTTTTGTTCTAAAAAGAGAATTAAATGATCAAGACATGTATACAATGCACATTGGGGTACAGCCTGCTTGATTTTCATGAGCCCGTCAACCAAATGAGATGAGCATCATCTCCTTTGCAAGAAATGTATTAAAGTTTCTACTATTTTGGCTAAGAAAACATCAGAGAAGAGACAGTTTATGGCAGCAGCTTAAGTTTCCAGAAACTCCCCTCTGAACATGAATAACATCTCCAGCAAGTTTTCACATTAATGCTGAGCAGCTGAACAAACTAATATTTTGCCTAAATATTTTATTAAAAAAAAAGTCTTCTTTCATCTTTAATTTTTCCACCTTTGCTGTTTAAAGGGAATATTCCTTCCCCTACTACACAGACACACATACGGCAAATCTATTCTGTGAGTATGTTCAGCTTTCCAGGCACACTATGGAAATCCCACATGGCACCTCTAAATTTATACCAGCAGCTCCACTATTCTGGTTTATAATCTCCAAGTTCCCTAAGAGCTTCTGAACTGCTTAAGCAGTTTTTTCTTCCTCATTCTAGAAGGGAAAAAAGCTCATCACCTCTGCTGAATACAGCTCTGGCATTAGAGTCACCCCTGCAGTTACCTGTCCAGGTGGAAATGTTTGCAGAACTGAAAAACTTGCACATTTCCTCTTTCCAAAAGCTGTGTCTTAGGCACCAAAATATTTCACTTCATGGACTGAACCTTGAATTTAATCCACTGGGTGCAGAAAACTGGATCCATTTCTGATGTAGCGCTCCCCACATTTATCTGAAGTGGTTTCAAGCTGAATTTTGTGATTTATTCCTGTCCCACCCACTCCAGAGATTGCACCATCAGATGCCTTTGCTGTGATATGTTCCTGGCTGGGGACTTTGCTCCTTCCTTCTCTGGTGTCTCATGTCCATTTCATCCCTCAGTATCTCACCAAAACACACCTGATACAACCCTTGCTGGCCCACATTTGTCACATTCCTTGCATCATTTTCTCATGCTTCATACTCTGAGAGCTGGCAGGAATTCTAACACTTTAAAATAAGCTGGGTGGGGGGGGTGGGGGAAGGGAGAAGGGAGAAAAATGCTTAGAAATCACATTTGGCACCAGAATTCTGTACCACACCTCTCCCTTACACTGCTTTTCCCACCCTGGAGAACGGAAGGGACTTTGTTCTAAGCCTCAGTCAGAACTAACAAGTGAAGCTGGGTCACTGCATGGAACAGCTTGGAAGGGAAATCTATTGTGCTGCAGGAAATGCCTTAGGAAATACAGGGAACTCTCCTTCAATCCCAGACTTACCATAACAACTGAGGCTTAAAATATTCTATGTGTGTATTCTAGCAAAACTCTACAGGACCAGAATAATATACAAACCCAGTAATATGTGAAATCCATCCTTGGGATAAAAATCAAAATTTAAACTCTCAGTCTCATAGTGCTCAAAGGAAAAAGAAAATTCCAAACAAGGAGAGGTGTTGGCCCAAGTGCCTGATGTTAAATTCCAATTTAGGTAACTGCACTGTGCCTACGCAAATTCCTCCTCAGTTTCAGTGAGATGCAGTATTCACTTCCTGCCTGGCATTGAGCTGATGTCACTGGCTGCCACATTCCAGCCCGGAGGTGGCAGCAGTTTGGCAGTGGGTGAAGCCACACAGGTTTACACAGCTCTTCACACAGCCCTTGTCAGTGTTTCTCTTCCTGCAGGCGTGGTCTGCAAAGCGCTCCAGTGCAGTGTGGCAGAAGGGGGCACAGAAATCCAAATAAAACACTTGTATTTTACACTTTCACATATAAAAGTTGCTGGAACAACTAACTACCAGTGCATCAGGGAATTAGGTGCCTAAACACAAACCATTCCCTAAACACAAAGAAGCCAAAAAATGCCAAAAACAATTTTGTGGAATTTCATCTGACAACCCAGGTGGTTCTTCCTACCCCTGGATCCTAGCTCCTAAGGATGTGAGCTGTGAGTTAAACACCAAAAACCAAGGAGTCATTTAAACACAGCTCACCTGAGAGCAGGCAAGCTTTAAGCTACATTAGAGGATTCTTAAAAGCATCAAGCTACAACTCAAGGATTAAAAAATAATAAAGAAATAAAAAGAAAACGATAAAAACCCACAAAATACCTCAAGAGCTGGTGCCAGACAGCCCCACTAGATGTCCCCACTGACCGAGGGGAGATGCTGGCACAGGGACGGTGCCTCAGCCACGGACCAGCCCCCTGCTCTGGGAACCAGGAATTCCCGAGCTTTGGGAGTTTTAAAATGGAAATTGAAGGAAAGATTAAACAAAAACAGTGACGTCTCTAGGCAGTGAGGTGACATCTCCCCGAAATCCCCTCTCCCTGAGATACATTCTAACCACAGCAACTTCCACCTACAGCCTCAGTTAAAATCAGGCACTGCAGCTCAGCTGCCCACTCTGACATAGGGGTAGAGCCTAAAGACCAAAACAACAAGGAGAAAAGATACCTCTGCTACAAGAATTCTGTGGTTTTACCTGATCGATATCAGAGTGGAAAAGGACATCTGAGGTCACAGTCACATAAGTGCTTAAGGGCAACTTTCAATATCCCCAGCTACAGTGAAATCTGAAATCATCACAGCCAGGAAGAGTCATTGCAAAAGAACCAACTTCAGCTCCCTCAAGGGTCTTTCTTGTCCTACCCCTTTTTGGTTTTCACTTTCAACATTCTTTAGACCACAGCTAAAGAGTGTTTAAAACAATTTCTATCAGCGTCACGAAGTTCTCATTAAATTTCAGTACTGTAATCACTTATCACAAAGGCATGTACTTTGTGTAAAGGGTTTTATAAAAACATGCTCTTTGTCTTTAAAAAGGGAATGAATAGAAATAGAGAGAAAATGTAATACAGTGTAATTAGGTAGCACTCACCTCCTGCTCCTGTTGAAAGATGACAACTCTCCCTCCCTTGTCTCCTGTTGCTAACAACTCTCCAGAATGGTTAAATTCTACTGTAGAAATTATATCCGCTGCAGAACAACAAAAATAAACCCCACAGATTAATCATTCTTCTTAATACCAAGTGGCCAAGAAAGCCATGATAAAAAAAAAAAAAAAATCAAAAAAACCACCCCAAAACCCCCAAAAACAAACAACCCCCCCCCCAAAACAAACCAAACAAAAAACCAAACATACTTTAGTTAAAGGACATCTATAAAATGTAAGAAGTTTCTTCCAAAAAATAACAGTAATTTTTTAAGCTGTACATTTGAAAAGCAGTTATAGATCACCCTGCCAGAGCTACAAAGCTCAGTGTTGTGCATTACTTTGTTCTTAAAGGTTTAATATCATCAACTTCTTAGAACTGATTTTTCTACTCTGACTCTACTTTAGATAGTATAGATTGTACCTTCACAGAGAAACTGCGTACCTTTATTTTCTCAATTTTTCCTAATGGATGATTTAGATACAATCATTATCCATATGACCTCAAAGCACCCTTTTTTTTTTAAGGACTCAGTACACATTTGACAACTTAAAGGCAAAAGGTATCAGGGGAGAAAAGTTCAGACATCAGTGTCTAATAAATGCAAGGAATAAACAGCTACAGAAAATTAGGAAAAAACCTCAACAATCTCCAAAAAACCTGAGTATCTCTTCTGGATGAGGAAGGTTTAGATTACCACAAGTGTTTTTATAGGGAGTGCTAAAATTAAATTGTGAATATACACTGACAAGAATAGTAATCCCTAGTATCAAACTGAGCTGGTCATACAGCAGAAAGGACAAATTACAACTTAAGCTCAAGCCCACCCATTCACATTTCCAAAGGTACAAATGCTCCTTGGACTCCCAAATAGTTGAATATCAGAACCCAAACCATTCTTGGAACACCAAATTGCAACACAACTCTATAAATCTAATTTTTTGCAGAAGAAACTACCTCAGAGTTTTACGTACACAAGTCTTGAGTCCATTTCACTTGCATGCCAGCCAGCTGTAGATAAACAGTGTTTTCTGTGGGATGGTTTCTTTATTCTCCATTGCATTCATAGCATTTTAGAGTTAAAAAAGATCAATACCTGCTTGACTTAGGGCTAAACACCAGCTCCACTGAATTTTGTATTATAAAGCACAAACTGCCCTAGAGATCCCCCCACCAATCTCCCTGCCATGCTCACCTGGCACTGCTCAAACTGGCTGGAATGTCTCAAAACAAGAGTTAAGGACAGAAATACAACCTCAGCCTGTACCTCACTGAACCAGGATCCAGATCACACACAGAAAAACTTCAATTCCAGTGCACATCATTTTTAACCCCCAGAAGGCATCAGTTACTTCAGCCAGTCATTCTTGTATTTGTGAACAAGATTAAGTGATTTATCTCACATCTGTAAGGCTTAAGATGCAAACCACTGAGCTGCAGATACGGTATTTAACAGGCACCTTTCCCGGGTGAACGGGGCATAGAGATGACAAACAATTCATCAATGTGCAGAAAGAGGGAAGGGCAAACAAAGCAGTCAAATTTTGACTTTTCCACACAACAAAGCACATTGTTGTACTCCTCCAATAGGAAAAGACCTTAGAAAGTCAATCAATTAATCAATCAATTAATTGAAAAAAACCACACTAACAACTCTCAGCAGTGAGAAGTACACAGAATAATTACTATTGTGAAAAACAAAGACTTAACACTACAAGCTCTGACACTCTTGAAACTGATAAGACAATACAGTAAATTATCAGCAGATCCAATGTGTCCATGTACATGGAAAGAGAAGAGCAAAGAAAAAATTGCCTTAGAATTCTCATATATCCATCTAAGAACAGATGGATAAATTCACCAAAGTACTTATTTGGTGAAAGTTACTGGAAATTTTAGAACAGGCAGCAACGACGGCCAGAAAAACCTTTAATTAAGGATAAAAATCTCTCTTTTCCTAGGTCTGATGATGATATATATTGTATTTACTAATGATAAAAATCTCACGTACAGCAGAAAGACAACCACTTTTTTGTAGATTCCAGACATTCTTGCTTTCTGCATTTATTTTAATTTTCAGGAGAATCCAAGCTTTCCCCCAGTGATCTCCAAGGTGATACAGATCCTGCTTTATCACAGACTCAAGTGCACAAACAAACTTTCAGCACCCACATCCCACACCTCCAAGGAATCCAGCAGGCTCAGGCAGTGGTGACAAGGTACTGAAAACTCTCCAGGACCTGACTGACACCACGCAGATCATTCCAAGTAGCTGGATCAGTTTTAAATTAAAACCAAATAACCGTTGTGTTCATTAGCAGCAATCACAATGGAAAGATACTACTCTGTTTGAAAACTCAAGATACACTAATAAATCCAATGTGTCTTCCACAGTGTAATCTTGGATTGTTTCCTTTCCAAGGACAAAACAAAGCATGCTAAAAATGTGTCAGAAAAAAGTGATTTTTGCTTAAGTAATCCCAAACCAGGGCCGAGATGCAGATTTTACAAAGAAATCTGTACTGGAGAGCAAACAAGCAGTTGTACATTCAAACCCAGTTTGGAATTCCACATTGCCACACCTTGGTCAAAGGAAGAGCCGGACATCAGGGCACTGGTGCTGACCTGAGTGGATTTAAGAGTGTTGGAGAACTGACAGGGGAAGCATTTCACCCTCCCCAGTGCCCGGATTCGCTCGAGGATTCTCATCTGTGTTAACACCCTCATTGCAAAAAACATGTATCCATCTTATCCTTCTTTATTCCAATGGTAATTGTAATTCCCTGATGATTTCAGCTCTTCAGCACCACAACAGAGCATCCCCAGCCCGTGCTGTTCTCCCTCCTGGCCCCAGGTGGGGGCCTGCAAACACAGAGCTGCTCCCGCTGGCCACATGCTGGGAAATGATCCCTTTCCAGCGCCAGGAGCACTCGGGAGGGATATTTAAGGGCGAAGCAGATGTGTAGTGCCCTACTGTCACCACACCGATGGCTGCTGGCAATAGGATGCATCTCAGTGCCCTCTTCTCCCTGCACAGTGTCAGAGATAAATAACCACTGACCCCTTATCTGATACCCAAACTCCTCCTAGGCCACAGCGTTATCTGCTGTCACACAGTACCCTGGAGATCAGATTTGTCTTCTCCTCCCCTCAAGCACTTCAGGACATCTCTGACACCAAGATGCAGCGTGACATTGCCAGTGCTGAGGGTTTCAAACACTACAGGGCAGCATCAACCACACGAGATGAAGACATGATTGTAACAAAGACTAAAATCAGGACAGCAAGGTACACCTTCATTCCTGCAGGGCACCTGCAATACCTGTACCAAGTGAACCAGGTTTCTGCTTCTTGCGTAACTTGGGACAAAGAATTCAGAGGTTATTACATCATTTACAAGTATTTCTCTGCACAGATCTATACGTTTGTCCTTTAGTTCCACTAAATATCCCTTCACAGACACTTATTGTTGTAGAAACACTTCTGAGACTGCTAAATGCTTTCAAATAATGGTTTTTAGTGATCTGAAAGCAAAGGGGTGGCGGAGTGGGAATCACCTACACAGCCTGAAATCCATTTATGAGTGAAAATGTTCTGCAGCAAGTTGAGCAAAGCACTATGGAAACACAAAGCTGCTGCACAGTTGTATTCCTACCTCAGAGAAATAAAACTCGACAGCCAAACCAAGCCACTGATCCCAAAAATCTCAAACTAAAGAGAGGCTTTGGTCCCTGACACATGGTCTGCTTTCCCCAGAGCCATCCAAAGCTCCCTACAGCTCTCCCAGATCCAGCAGCTACAATCCGGCCAAGCTTTTCTTTCCTTCTGCACATCATCTTATTTTCACAACCTGCTTTGAGTTTAAGCTTCAATGAGACACCTTCACTTGTCAAGTGCTCCAACAAAAAACAAAACCACCAGCAAGGTCTGGACACTTGACTGGATTCAAGCAGGACTAAATTCTTCCATGGTAGACATGGAGACAGGAACCCGAGGAGCCAAAGGAATCAAAACAAGGTGTCTGGCTTTGGCAGGGAATAGGAAAAGGGTAAAACACATCTCAGAGCTTCAGGTAAGGCTCTGAGGCCACTTGGCCAGTGCACTGGAAAGAGAACCAGTTCAAATGAAAAAAGAATAAAGGAATCCAACAGATCTCAAATGCTTTTTCCCCTGTTAAAAGCAGTGTTTGGAACAAGAAAAACTCAGTGACAAACACTTAAAAACACTTTCACACTTTGCGGGCCTTCCACATGTTGCAGTGAATGCAGAACCACATGCGCACTGTCACCATCAAGTTTTCTGCAACTTTAGAGAAAGTATTGTGGTGACGTTTTACCACTGTCCAAATGTCTACGGATAAAGGGAATAAACCAGCTTCATCAATCCAAACCAGCAAAAGAAAACTGTAATCCAATGACTTCATTCCAGAAAGCCCATTGCAAACCTGAAAAGCAATTCTGTATTAAATTTGTTTCCAGTAATAGAATAAAGGGGATTTTATTAGTAGAGAAGAGGCTATCTATTTTAATGTTCCATGAACTTTATGTAAACTCTGATTAGAAAACATGCTTGGTAGGCAAAACATGTCACCTACTCTGTAGCAGCGAGTCAATCATGGCAGGAACAAAGAGAGTCTTTATTTCACCAGACCCAAAAGGTTTCTGTGCAAGTTTTTGGAATGACGTTGATCTGCTGCCTAAGCAGAGAGCAAGTAAATCAGAGTGTTTACACAAGTGGAGCAATCTCCTGATGTTTCCAAGGACCGAACAAAGAATTGTAGCATTTTAAAAGCATTTTAAAATTATTTAGAAAGCACTGTTTATACACTTTCCCAGTGGCTCAAAACACCATTTCTGGAATTTTCCAAAGGAGCAACTCAAACAAATCCTGTCCATAAAGCAGAGCAGATTATTTACAGGTTGGCAATTCTGTGCTGGGGAGTGAAAACAGAATTCACTGACCTAATGTGGAGACCACTTCCTCAGTTTATCAGCCTGGACAAGCTATTTTCATCAAACTAAACATCAATCAGTCATTCCAAGGATACTTCAGAAACTGTCTTAAAAGGGAAACATTAAGAAACCAACTTTTAGGATTAGTATTAAAATCCAAGGAAGCTCAAACAGCCTCAAACCGGGGAAGCAGCAGAAGAATGGATAAACATCGTGAGAGATAAAGACAGTGACATATTTGAATTTGATGCACAATTGCTGAGCATACCTGAGCCATTCTTCTTAGAGAGAGCAAGAGTATCTGTCCAGGAGAACCTGCAGACCCTTAAGTGTCGGGAAATCCCTTGTGGGTTGTTTGGTCCTTTCCAACTCAGGGTGAGGCAAAACCTCCCTGCTTCAAACTACTGAACAGATGCAACTTCCAGAAACTCCAGCTCAAGTCACAACTAATGACAGAAAATTGTGGCTTTTGATTGGACTTTCTTGTTTTCATTAATGGTTTTATTTTGGAGTGATGTACTTCATCATTGGGAAAAAAACCCCAAACAAACAATGAAAGACACTGGATAGAAAATAAAAGCTCTTCCAAGGCTTCAAGTATTTTAAGCAGCTCCACAATGCACTGAGTCATCCCACCAAAACCCCACTGTTTGTGATTCGTGATTTGGATACTTCATTTATCCAGAGTCCTGATATATTGTGTATTTATCTCTGAAGGTAGATAGTGAGGTGTTAATCCCAAAGTGAACAGGAAGGCTGTTTAAGTAAAATTAAGTCAAGGTGACCACACATGTCTGTCTGAAGAGGAGAGCTCCCAACACAGGGTACCACAACTCCACACCCCAGGAAAAGAGTAAGAGAGCAAAATGCCACTCACTGTTTAGTGCTGGTGGTATAAAAGAAAACACCCTCTGCATTCCAGCCTCATCCCTAATTTATGTCTGTGGAGAGGAGGAAGGGAACACAAGGAATGTATGCTCCGAAGTTACCATGACCAGTTTTACTATTGACTTCATTTCCCTCTTCATTCACTTGCAGGAGTGATTCCCTGCATTCATTTTGTGTCTCTGAAGTGACTAGGCAACAAATCCAAAGGCAGCTGGGAGAAGGCATTCCTACTGTTCAACTTACTGCTTGAGACTCATTCCAGAAGTCCTTTAAATAGATCTCTTCTCTACTAGAGAGGGCATTAAAAATATATTAATTCCTTAAAATAGGAGGACAGGAAGAAATGCATGTAGAAACAGAGAAACCAGAAAGGGGTTATCGCCCTTGCAGCAAAAATCCTCCCCCTGTGCGGTGCTTCTCTGCCAGAGCCAGCTGGTTCCTTGTTCTTTCCCAGGTACCAGCCTTGGAATTCTGCAGCACAAAAGCTGCCCTCCTTCCCAGGGAGGGGAATTTGTCTGATGGCCAACTCGCTTCTCAGTGCCGTTGGCCCTGCCAGGGCAGACACAAACACATGGGAGCCCAGGATGCAGCTCCAGCAGACAGTAATTAGGCTGGGTTTGCTGGCTTATGCAAACCTGGGAGCTGTACAGAGAGAAGGAAGATTTACAGAGTGTTCCCTGGCCTGCATGTTCACTCCAAGTGAGTAAACTCACTTGAACAGCCCTGGGAGGCTGAAAATGAAGAACGCGACCACGACGAAGTCGTCACTTCCCTGCTGATGCTGAAAGGATTTAGTGTTGTCTGGGGGAGAGGCACTTCAGGGCCGAGACTCTCCCAGTCCTATTTACATCCCTACCCATGTGTAACAAACACAAGATACCAGTGTCCAAACAGGGAATACAGGTAGTACTTCACAGCATAAATTACTCACCTAAGTAAAATAATCAAATATAAACCTTGTCAAGCAGGCCTAAACCACTATAACTTCGCTCTAATTTCCTCGATTCCTCTATATTCCCATTTCTTTTCTTTTATTGACCCTTTCTTCTCCCTTTCCTTCTCCAACTTTGCCAATCTTTGAGAAAAGATATACTAGGCAAGTTCTAGTTCAACAATGAGTTCAACTTTGGATTAGAAAGCCAGAGTGATTTACTCATTATTATTACTACTACACATTTAATTTTTAACTTTTTAGTTAGCTCCCTAAAATAAAAGTTTGATACCACTTGATTAAGCTTTTCCTGTCACTTCCTAAGTCACATTAGCATGCCCCATGCCTGCCCTGCTCACTGTGGGCTCACAGGTAAGTAGGGCTCTACTCTTGCATGGCAAAGCACAGCTCAGAGTGTGCCACATCCTCCTGAGATCACTCTTTGTGCTGTCAAATCCATGTACCAGCAATGACAGCAAGAACACTGTTATCACCAACCTTCAGAAGCAGGAGCTGGAAGTCACTTTTATATAATGAAAGGAGGAACTGGAGGCAAGGGAAAGAACCAATATTCCAAGACTCCACAGGATTTATGTGTATTAGGACGGCTTAGAATTTACAGCTGCATTTGAACACTTAGATAGTCTAGAGATAATGCAACTTAAAACTCAAGTACAAAACAATGTTATTTTGGTGGTTTCGCAAATTCATCCAAATACCTTTGGTTAAGTCTTGTGATTTCCTAGAAAACACAACAGCAAATTTCCATCCCTTCCCACTGCAAGAACAGTGGCACCAGCCCTAATCTTGTTGCCATTAGTTTTATGTAAGGCCAGTAATGCTCCTAAATAGCTTTACTGGGCTCAGTGCTCAGAGCAGAACAACTTCAAATCCATCTGTCCCATGCACCAGAAGCTGCTCCTCCCTGCAAAGCTGGAGAGAGAGTACGACATCAGAACTGCAGAGAACAGGATTATCACAGAAGTGACTCTCAAAGGCTTCTACAAGTTGGGATAGGAACAAATATGTAGATTAAGTGTTTTACAAGATAATAGTAAAGCAGGGAACAGAATCACCATCTGCTAATCTCTCATCTGGAACAGCAGCTTCTTACGCATCCAGAAATCTTTATGTGATCTCAAGTTAACCATGGCATCAAAGTAACTTCCTCATTTAAACAGAATTCATAGGAAGCACACTCTATGTTCAACATTACAGCTTGTCAGGTTGGAGAGGCAGCAGCACATTGAACGTTTTAACTCTTATGTTTGGCAAACAACTCCTGTGCCTCACTGGGCAACTGCTTCAACATCTCCACTCAGGGCAAGTTTCCACCACCAAATTCACCATTATTTTCCCCCACAGTCCATTTTTGGACCAAGGCAAGAGACCGACAAAGAAATGTACAAAACCAGCAACTCTCAGAAGTAGCAAAAATCACTACAGGGAACACTTATCATCATCTTCAACAGACACTGCCACCACCGCAAACTTCTGTGAACAATTGGAACACATTTCATTTCTGTTCAACAGTTTGTATTTTGCTAAGCTAACAGAGTTCACTGAGACTGAGCTGAAGGCACCAGATGAGGAAATTTGCTGTGGGGGAAAGCACAGAACACACTCAAGAGCAGCCACATCTCCAGCTAGCACAGCTGGATTTGCAAAGACCATCGAGTCCACACCCAAAACGCCAATTAACTGCATTTCTGTGTGCAGAGTCTCCACGAGCTTCCACCTACAACAAGGCCAGAATCTGGCTTTGCTAGAACAGAAAGGAAACTGATTTAAAGCTCAGACCACTGGCTTCCTGTGTCCATTTATAGTAGGAAACTCAAGTCTCCAGTACACAGGACTCCAAGACACCTGTGGTGGCAGGGAAAAGCAGAGATGACAAACAGCAGCAAGTCAAAGCACTCTGAAAACAGATGTGTCAGACACTGATGCGTCCCTGCTTCCTACCATTGAAAATGACATAAAATTGCTATGAAATTTTACCTCTGTGGAAAGAAACCATTCACACTGAAAAATAATACCATGAGCTTTGGGAATGAACTTCCCAAAATTGATTACACCTTAAATTGATTTAAAACTGTGATCCACTGTGCAATACCTGTACCATGATCACTGTAACCACTGGGCTGTAGGTTTAATTTCTGCTCACCAAGTCTTGCACTGCACTCTGTAACTCCTTTCATGCCAACTTCACTGCAAACCTACAGAAGAAAGAACCCCTATGGGTTTAGGATTTGTTAGCAGGAAACAGTCCTGAACTGCCCCCTTGAAACCATTTCATCTGACAAGAGAATTAAATAGTTTTGGGGTTTTTAGTCCTGAATAAGTTTTTAGTAGTAAGTGTTTCAAAAATTACTGTGAAAAATCCTCTCCTGTTAAACTCTCCACAACAGCAGACATAAGAATGTTCTCTCTATACAAACAAATGCAAAGCTGTTTGGTTTCAGGATAGACACCATTAACCCTCATCACCCTGATTAATTACTTTCTATTTTTAAACCTTAAGAGATGACTGCAGTTCCTTTCAGAACACATGCACAGGAGACCAATAGGCAGATTCCCTCCTTCCACCAAGCAGAAGAATGAATTTAGTTCAAAAGATGCTGCAAACCAGAGTTCCCAGTACTTGCCTTGCCCCTAAGCTGGACATGATCTAGTTGGGAGAACAGAGGAAGGCACAGGCAGTCTGATCACATGCAGAGAAGCAGGAAAATAAATACATTTACAACAGACCAGACAAATAAACACCCCTAAAAACTCTTGCTGACTGGGCTGCCCACACCCAGGCACTGCATATTTAAAAGGTAAAGGTTAACTTGGCTCCAGTAGTAGTTGATGTGAAAAATGTAACACCCTGGAATCAGCAAAACAGGAATTGTGGCCCTCGCTGCAGTTCTCAAGTCCTTTGGAGGCTGCCTCCACCTCTGAGGGTGTATTTTACATGGACACCCAAGGCAATCTACCCTACAGCCCTTCCCATCCTGGAATTGAGGGAGTGTGTGTTTGAAGCTCCTTCCAGAGCTCCACAACTCTGGGAGATTGCTGCTGTCCCAGTAACTCCACGTGAACACTACTTCGAAGTGGGGACCTTACCAGCTCAAGACAGAGCCATTTTTCAACTCAACATGAGCTACGTCAGCCTGAAAATACTTCAAACTCAATAATAAGGGATTATTTAATACCTGACAAGAATTCTCTGGAGGCCCTAAAGACATTCTCTGCCTAGAAACCACAAACAGCAGTTACAGCACTCTGCGAAAGGCAGCTCAGCCTCGAGGTGGGCTGAGGCACCACTCTGTTATTTCAATTTATCCTAATAGTTTCTAGTCTTTGCGAGAGGCCTCCAAGTTTTCATCTGAGGAATAAATGTGATTAGGAAAGCAAGAACTAAGTCAATTCCCCCTTTTAAATCTTCATTACACAGGTGTAGAGTTTTTCCCCCAAAGAATACCATAAATAATGTATTTAAACAGGGGATTCCACCTTACATTATTAGCATTGCAAACATATTGAGGAAGATAACAGAGATACACACATACACAGCGAACATTTTGCTGGGGGCAAAGAGCAATTGATGAACATTTAGTTCACATCTCTTAATAAACATACTTCCCAAACTCAAATATTCCTTCAAATATGACAGGAAGTGCATATTTGCTTTTCCTATTCACACCAATTTGGGTCTATTGTTGGCTGAAACAAAGGCCTTTCAACCTGCATCAACTGTTCCCAGGACATTTGACACCGGTTTATTAATATCATAAACAGAAGAGGCCTGAGTGGCAGAAATCCAGCCCCACTCCTGGTGCCCAGCTGAAGTCACCTCAGAAAGGAGGGTGAGTGTCTCACAGGTTGTGGAACTACAACATTTATCCAGAACCAGGAACGCACAGTTAAAGGTCACAGCTTCTCCTTGAGCCTCTTCTTTGCAGCTATTGCAATACTACAGAATAATAATAATAGTATTTTTTAAAAGGGCTCAATCTGTCCACAAGCTTTCCTCCTTCCAAGCAGAATTGTTCTGCTTTTAAACAAAAAAGTAATCAACAGTAAATCCAGCATTTCAGCATTTTTAAATGCCAGGCATCTGTTTGATGGAAAAGTTTCCGTGGGGTTCAGTTTTGTAACATCACAAAATTCAGCTGCTGAGAGCTCCCAGCCCCTGAAGCTTAAATCTATTTTCAGGTGGGGAAGAGAAAAAGAAGAGTGGCCCTCCTACTGAGGATGTGTCACACTCAGTGTTGCATCAATCCCTTTTCAATTACAGTGAAAACTCCTCTTCACTCACAGTTTAGGATTACCAAAAGAAGACTGGGAACAGTAGTTATCCAGAGGTTGGGTAACACCATGATTGGAGGCTATGCACCCCTAGCACTCCATGAGAAAGGATGAGTTTGATGTGAAATAGGAAAAAAAAACCCAACAGAAACACAAAATATATAAAATACAAAACCTAAGCAACATCTGTGTTAAAAACTGAAATGCATTATAATTCTTAATTTACTTTGTTTCAATGCATCATCTGCCATAAAAATCCATCTGACATCCTGGGTACCTGGCCTAGGTTTGCCTGTACCCTGCTGCCATGACAGGCCATATCAATTACACTTAGCCTGGAGAAACTGTGTCCCTGTTTTGACACAAAGCAGCCCAGAACCTCAGGCTTCCATCAAGTGCCACAAAATTCCGGCAAGCAACAAAGTTTTTAACAGCCCACGAGAGTCATAGAATCATACCTTCCTTAAATGGACTGAAAAAAGTGAGCATACACATGTTCTTTGGTGCTGCAGCAATAAAACTCTATCTAAAAGCAAATTTCTTTTATTCCCACATGAAATCTTTGCTAAAAGGTAAGAATAGGAAAGCTATGGTTTGTTTGAAGGGGGACTGGCAGTGTTAGGGTCCTCTGCTTCTACAGTTTCAAACACATGTAAAACATTGGGTATTACTACAACATAGAGATAATTTGGCTAAATTATGCAAGAAAGAGCTTCCTTTCCTTGGAATTTTCCTGTTTCAACCACGTATTATCCCGTTAAACAAAGTAGCTGCATTAAGTGCTACACAGAATCCATACCAGTTCGAGTTCTTTCGTAAACACTTTCAGCCACCAAAACCTACACTAATTTCTGAGACAAAGATGACAGAATGGTTTAGTTATATTTGTATTGTGTAGAATTTAGTTTGGAAGTTACTCATCATTTCTGTCCTTTGTACAATTGCATACAGATCATACATATCTAATTATAGGGGAACAAAATTAACTCCAGCAGGAACCAACCTCATGCCCACAAGTGCTTCATCTGAGATCTTCTCAGGTGCCTGAACGTTCAGTCACTATCACTCACAAAACTGGGACTTGTTGAGATATAGGAGGAGAATTGAGACAAAAAACCTTATAAACAACAGATTTGATTATTTCGCCTCTAACACAGCATTTGCCTGGTTTTAATACTCTGGTACATGACTTGTTCCAACATCCTTTCTGCCTGCCGAGCTTTAACTTACAACCTATCATTAATAAAGCTGCAGCAAAACTGCATATCTAATTTCCAAGAGGGTAACAACTCAATTTTAGCACTGCTGAAGACAAAAAATTCACGTTTACTGATTTTCCAGAATAAACTTCATGCTGAAACAGAGAAATTAAATGTCTATTTCTGACATTTGTGAGCTGTAGAAAACAGCCCTGCTGACCTGGAGATAAAGCACATCCTATGAATCTATAACGACTGAGGAGACCCCAACTCCATCTCAAGACACCACTCCCTGGAAAACCTGTATCCTCAGAGCTAAGTCACAGTTCATCCTCTCAAGGCTCCTCAGAGTTTATCCATAATGCTCACAGAAGGGCTCCATAATTCTCCTAAGACATGCTTTGAAATATAAGTTATACAGAGTATAAGGATTCCCCAAAACGCATTAAAAGTATTTGACTGAGTCTTATTGAAGCTTTAAAGCTTTATTTCTTCTCCCTGTGATATATATGTTGCCAATGTATCTCTTTTGCAAACCCAGGCTAATTACCCCTTGGTAGCAGAAGTGCTTTGCTGGAATGCAGAGCTGCTTTATTTATACTTCCATTTTCTTAGGGAGCTCCTCTCAATGTGCCTACAAGGAATGAAAGAAAATGTTCATGAAATAAAAAAAAATATGAACAAGCTCAGAAATACCATCTAGGCCTTCAAAAAGAAAAAGGTGTCAGCAGTTAAGCTGTTCTTCCAACCTAGAAAGATGGAGAGGGACTATTTACAAGGGCCTGGAGGGACAGGAAAAGAGGGAATGGGTTCAAACTGAGAAAGAGTAGGTTGAGATAGGATATTGGGAAGAAATTCCTCCCTGTGAGGGTGGTGAGGGGCTGGCATTGAATTCCCAGAGAAGCTGTGGCTGTCCCAGTCCTGGAAGTGCCCAAATCCAGGCCGGACAGGGCTTGGAGCAACCTGGGGTAGTGGAAGGTGTCCCTGCCCATGGCAGCATTGGATGGGCTTTAAGGTCCCTTCCACCCCAAACCATTCCAGGATTCTGTGACTCCAGGTTATCTCCAGTTATCAGCACAAAGTCACAGCCTCAGAGCTGTATCAGAGCTGATTTCCATTCCAGCCCTGTGTGCACCCCACACCCACCGTGCACGCGCTCCTTCACCAGAGGTGACTTCAGACATACCCAAGGCTCTGGGTAGTGAAGCTCTCAGAGATCCTTTTGTGACTGCTCAGTGGCCACAGCTGAAGATTTTTAATAAGCATCCAAGAGGAGCAGTAGGTACAGCTGAGAGATTTGCATTGAGAGAATGTCCTAACAAGCTCCTATGGGGCTGTTCTCAGTGATCCTATCCTCACTCTGTCTGACAGCTGATAAACACATCTGCCATGATAACCAGGGGCTGAGGACACTCCAGAGTCTCCATTCAAGAGCAGGGATTTCTCAAATGCCAAAGTTATTTTTGTGTTCTTTGATTGCTTTTAAAAGGGGATTTCTTCTTTCTTAAAAAAAAAAAAAAAGTTTATGAGCAACAGGACCAGCAGAGAATCAGCCCTGTGACCCATGCAAAACACAGAAGTATTTATTCACCTCTTTTCTAATTCATAGAATGTTTACAAGTTTCTCCTCAAGACTACAAATAACTCAAGACAGCTTACACCAATTATAACTGAATATTCTATAAAATATTACTGTATTACTTATTCAAGAGGGTGTTTACCCACACAGCACTGAAAAATACAGCCCACTTCATAGTGCAGGTATTAATTCACATAACAAACATCCAAACAGTAAAAATTTTGGATGTCTGTTCATGAAAAGAATAAATCATTTTAATTTCAAGCTGTACTTACTTGAACCATAACCTAGTGCTTAGTCATTACCTAATAGCTTTTATTTTAAAAAAATCCAGAAAGAAAATCTACTTGCTTCTGCTTATGTTTATTAATCTTCATTATCCTTTTTTCCCTATGCTCAAGACAGGTGATTCAAGAGTCCTTGGAACTAATTTGATTGGTAATTATTTACTTTTTAATTGCTGTTGATAGCCCACACATAACCCTATAGAAAAACTCCTCACATCCACCACAATATCTACCCTGAAGTACACACTAATAACAGGCTAAACAGTCCCTCAGCAGACCTTACTTCAGATCTTTTCAGGGTTTGTTTGTGTTCCCAAGTAGTACAGAGCTATTTATGGAAAAATCTCTGCTGGAATCACAGCCAGAATTTCAATAGGCTGCACAGCATAGTGCAGCCAGGGGTTGCTGTTCTGTTTGCAAATAATATATTTGGAAATAACATACTGGGCCATTGTTCTACACGTAGAGAAAAGAAGCCTTCAGGCAATGCCTTTCTTGTCACTGAGAGAGCTACAGACAGAGCTCTGCAATAGCTTCATTTTCTCTTTTGGCTGAAGCCAATCCAAAACACACACTGCAGGTTAAAATTCAGTAGTAGTATTATTACAGAAAAATATAATACTTTGGCAATGCCTTTCAAAATTAGAACTCTGTGACTTGGTGTGCATTCCTGTTGTAGATAAAAAAAACAACTCCTCAAAACTACCCTGCTGTTTCAGACTCTTCTCACACATTCTTTGACCAAAGGATTTATTTCAGGTGCAAAGCTCAGGCCAAACATTTGGAGGCTTTTAATCTTGGTGTGTAGAATGCAGGAGGCTGTTGTGGCTCAGACAATGGATGAAATGCCTCCTTCTAAGCAAGCAAAATGAAATCAGAAATTCCTCTTGACTACCAGAAAGGCAGGGAGGGAGGGCAAGGGAGAGGGCTGCTCTCCAGTTGAATTTCAGGCAGCCTGCCAGGGAGCACAGGGCCTGTGAAGGTCACAAGAACAACTGAAGTTTCCAGCAGAGATAAATATACAGCTCTGTGAAGTGACTGGAGAATCGAAATTTCCAATTGCTTCCCTCACTCTGGTCACTCACTCAGCTATCAGCTCCTTTTAATACCTAATGCATCTTTAGTGGCACTTGGAACCTTAAAGAACAATCTTCCTTTGCCCAGTTGCCGTTTCTTCCCCCCCCCCCCCTTGGCAAGTGTTTTCCTGTGTTTCTATTCTGGCTGAAGCATACATGCCTCAGCTTCTTAAAAAAAAATTATTAAACAGAAGCCAATGCTAATTTCTGGCCTGGACTTTGAGATTCCTAACACATGGAATCTTGACAACTCCAAGGCATATTTATAACACCTCTTAAAACTATATATAGTCTACTAATCTGAGCAAAATACCAACCTTATTTTTAAGTGTTTGTTTTGAATATGTCTATTTATAGATCAGGACCTTTTCTCTGGGTTTTGGAAGAGTTGCATAACCGATATATAGATATATATAATTTGTTTATATATATTGTACATACTTTTTATATATAAAAAGGTAGAGCGTATTTTGGTGGTGTTACTGTCCTGTAAGGATGTCAAAGATCATTACAAAAAACTATCAAAGGCTTTGGAACTTCATTTTAGGAAACACCCAGGTCTCACAAGCAGGGAAAATAAAGCAGGGAAGGGTTAAAATGACTCCAGAGAAAACAACTGCAGATGATTACTTTCAGTTATCTCTATTTCTAGTCTTCCATCAGTCTCCCCACCATCCCTTGGGATAATTACATTTAAGTTTAAACTTTTAAGTTGGGAAAAAGTAAAAGAGTAATAAGAGCTTTGTAAGAAAATGGACCTCAGACCAAAGAACCTGGTTAGAACAAACATTAATTGGAAGGTGCCAAACAACTTCCAGTTGAACGCAACATAAAATCCCCGGAAAAAGAATTTCAGTGTATATATAAACAAGTTTATAGGCACGAAGAGAAGCCTCTCGACAACTCCTTCAGAAGGACAGCAAGCAGCAGGAAGGAAATGCAGGATACAACCCTGCCATGGCATTTTTCTAACACAGACGTGCTCTTAACTAGAGCACAGGAATACCTTGCACCAGCATTGCACCAGCACAAAGGCGTGACCTGGTTGCACAGTTGTTGATGCCAATTCAGAAGCAGCAGAATGATGAGCATCCTCCAGAAACAGGCAGATGTTTGGTATTCCCAGGCTTGGGATGAGCTTCCTCAGATCACACCAAGCAAAAGCATCCCCAAGCTCCAGGGAGCCAACAACCTCATGTGCAGAATATCCAAGTGATTTTGTTTTGTTTCAAATGCTCTTTGTCTTCCTCCTGCCCTTTCCTCTGAGGTATCTCAATACTGTGAGACACAAACGAGCTGGGTTAAGCACAGCACGTGTCCTGCTGCAGGAACACAACCCTGCTGCCAGCTCCTGCTGCTTTCCAGAGCAGGTTACCACTTCCAGAAGGGTCTGGAATAAGATGAAAGACCCTGGATACTTCTTTAACACACACACAAAAAAGGAGTGTAAGATTTAGCTTAAAAAAACCAAACAAAATTAAATCAAAACAATTACATGAAGCTGTGAGAAGAACTGACTGAGAAAAGACAGAAGGATTATACAGAAAGTTTTGAACTTTTGGGCAAAAAGCCATTCCTGCCAGTTCCACATTCCAGTAAAACAGCTTATGAACGTTTCACTATTACGTCTATAAACAGTGACATTTTCTCACTGCTGGGCTATATAATGAACACTGTAGGCTTCAACTTCAACCGCTGTTTATTCATACTCATCTATGAGAAGAAGCATCCTCAAATACGAATCTCAGTGCACTGGAAGTAGAGTTTTCATGTGAAAGGCAGACCATGAACAAGCAGGTATCAACTGTAAACATGAAAATGCTGAGAAAGTGGCTGAATTGTTCACAATTCCACAGTTTCCCGTGTTGCCTTAGAACCATTATCAACTCTCCAAGAGATGCAATCCACCCTTTCACCTCTCATCCCATTCCTGTAGAACCACCACCTATCCCACCACAAACTTTGCTAAGAGTTGGACAAATTAAATCTGGAGAAGCTGATGCAGAATAAAATTAATCCAAAATGAACCCAAGACACGTAATTTTCATTTGGGTTGGTTTCCCCAAGTGACTACCCTGGAGCTCAGGGACCACCTGGCTCAGCTCAAGGCAGTGACTGGCAGAGGCACCAGGAAGGATCATTCTTCTCAGGAGCAGCAACTACATGAAGTGACAATAAAAGTACAGGCAGGCTGGGATGTAATTTGAATTCTAATTCCTCTTCCCACACCAAAGTCACACTTCAAAATAAGCCAAACTGAGTAATTATTAAAAAACAACCCAAGTTTTTCTTTATTATCTCCGATATTCCTATCTATTATTCCCTACCCAATGCACCAAGAGCAGTACCAGAAAAGTCAGGGGGTTGTTATGCAATTCCACTGGAAAATAGTCCAAGAATTCTCAAATAAATGTCTTTGAGAGTCATTATATTTGCCTGAAAGCCAAAGCTGAAGCTTTATTTGAGTATGTAGTTCTTGTCCACTGGACCAATTCACTTCCAAGTTATGTGAAAATAAAGCAAGACCTTCAGACTATATTTATAAGCACTATACACAAACATAGCTCATGACTTCTCAAATCATCATTTAACAACAGCACAAAGGCCAGCTAAAATTACTGCTTTTAAGGATCAAAGAATGGTCACTGAAATACTTTTTATAGTCATCAGAAAAAAAAGGGAAAATACAGCTACTGGCATTCAACAAACAAGAATATATTAGAAATTACTCCATATTTTAAATAAGCAACTACAATATGAAGTCTCAATTACCTTAACTGTTCCTGAATACATGCAATTATCTTTTCTCAGGTTCTCAAAACCAGAGTGCCAACTGTGTGTGTTTGGAGCTCACATTATTCCCAGAGCATTAATTTAAGAACTGCAATTGAAAATGCAAAGGGAAACATTTCCACACAAAATGCATTCTATATACTTGGGAAAATCAATCTTTCTTACAATACAACTATTTTAAACCCTCTTTTTCCTGACCCTAAAATTTTCTTCCAAAATTAGATGCAAGCAGAACTGCCTCAGGGGCTTCACATGTGACCTAAATATGCTGGTTCTCTTCATGGTGCTATCACCTGTGGATCACTGAAAGGAAAATACATTTTGATAAAGAATGGCTGACCAAATTAATAGCTTCTCCTCCAGTGCCTAACAAAAGAGTAGTAAGTTAGAAGAGGGAAGGGAGAAGCTTCCAGCCATTTCTGTTTATCTCACTGAATTACAATCGTGCAGAGAAGCCTCAAATAATTGTTTTCAGTAATATCAGCTCACAGTAGCAGAATCTGATGGTGGTACTTCATTTTAAAGGCAAATTAACAACCCAAAACCTTCCAGTCACTAAAGATCCAGGCAAGAGTACCCTCATGGAACACTGCCTGCTGCCCAGAGCAGCGTCCCACAGCAGGCCTGTGTGGGAAGCCAGAAAGTGAGCAACGCTATTTTCAGTTAAGGAAATCCTGCTATATAAAATTATTAATAAGTGCACACACACAAGGTATCAGTACTTCACCTCTTAAGACTCCTTTTTATGCTTTCCCCATTTTCAAAGGCCTAGAAGAAGGCAATGGCCTATCTATTTCCAGTTAACTGACACACTGACCCTACAAAAGTAGCATTTAGCTGGTGTATGTTGCAAGAGCATAACTGAGCTGTGGCAATATAACGAAACTATAATTACATGTGTTCCACTCAAGTTTAAAGCCTGGAAAACTGTCCTGGCATTGTTATTTTGACTGTAAGATCTACCACTGCTTCTTGAAAGACATTACTCCAAATTGGTTTGGATCAATAAATACTTCCTGTATTTATCTGTTTTCATTTTCATTGGAACAGGGTAACTGTTGCATCTGTTCACATTCACAACCTAAACACCAACCTAAGCCAAGGCTTCTTACTCCTTTCAATCATTTCTTTGAAAGTGCAAACCTCAGTTTCATGTGATTACTGAACTCTAACTTGTTCTGCTAAACTTGTCACTCCATACTAAAAATACTGTAGACACAGTTATGGTGCTGAATACTACAGAGCGTTGAAAACAGGAAAAAAGGCCTAAAAAATACCCTTAAGGCAGTTATTAAAACATCTTACATAATGAAATTACTGTGGGAGCACAGTGTTTCCTACAGATGAAAGGACAAACTGGAGTCTTAACTCGGTACCATCAGTAATTGATGTTTTTGCTGCAAGAGGCACACAGAGCAGATTTAATTGCACGCACACTTTAACAGCAGCTAAAACAAAGGCAGCCTAATTCTACAGCACTTAATGCGAGACAATACATCAGTTTAGGTGAAGACAAAATCCCAGCAGAAGGGATCCATTTTTCAAATCATATTAAGACTGATAAGACATGATAAGAAAAGATTATCATTTGTCAGATTATCTTTTTAAAGTGCTTTACAGTAAAGCAATCAGTAATAATCCACCTCCCATTTAAGCGGTATTATTTCCTACAACAACTTCAAAGAAATTGAACTGCACTGATATGAACAAGCTGGTTTTACTAAAGAGCTCAAAACAACACTGAACAAATCTCATTTCCACAGATTACTCGTGTGGACACAGCAGAAAACTCACTCCATGTGTACCATAAAAAATCCATCACAAAATAATTCCAATACTGTAACAGTGATTTTATTGCTGGCCTGCAGACAGCACATGTTCAAAGTATGGATCTTGAAGAGCAAAGGTTTAAAGTCCTTTTTAGCAGCTGATTTTACCCTTCATAGTAGCACAGCACTCAGAGATCAATCAGGGTCTTGCATTGTCTGTACATAAAGTCCTACAAAGAGACCAATCCTCTTCCAGAGTTCCTGTTGTTCCTCTGAGCCACTCGGTCACTCTCCACACTCTGCTGGCATAAGCACACGCAGAGCTCTGAGAATCCCATCAGGGTTCAATTCAGCCGAAAAATAATCCAGTGAAAAAACACAATTTTACCAATTTTTCAGCTGGATCAGCTTCCCCAACAAGTTCACTGTGCACTTAGGTGAACACCCGTGCCAGCAGAGTGAGAAGGAGTGCCTCTTTAAGCAGAAATGCTGCCAAATGTAGCTGTGGCCTACATAGGCAAGTCAGGGAGAACAGAAAGAAAGGGGGGGAAAAAAAAAAAGCAGACAGTACAGCTTGGAACACCCAGCTCTTAACTCTTCTTTCAGCTCTGCATCCACTGGGAGCTTTAGCCTTCATTTTAAATCTTCCAAAATACACCCTGTGAAGCTACAGCTACCACAGAACCCCATTCCTAGGGTAGAAATAGCCAAACCAGAAGCATTTAGGTAGCACCTTTAAAACTAAAAGCTAAAAAGTTTCACAATGCTGATCCAGAGCTGTAATCCACCAGGATTGCTGCTGATAGCCCAGCTTGCATTCGTGTGTGCTGTGGAGTCTGACAGCTTGATCACTCTAGAACTGCATTTCCAACACCAAAGCCTTATTACAATTAATTTTTAATTTAAGACAGAGATTCCAAGGACAGCAAAGCCTCACAGAAGGGACAGAACAATCCCTGATTGACAGGCTGAAGTGCCCCAGCTTCCAAATCCATGCAAGAAAGAGGACTGAATTACTTCTGGGGAGCTGAACAGCCACTGCCTATTTATCTGTCTGCTAAATGCTCTTTGTTTTGGGGGACTGCACACTTTAAATGCATACTCTAGTCCATCCAGAGCAGCAGTTCCTAGAACACAGTAGCCTATTTCTCTAGATAGTCATTCTCTGAACAGCTGAAGAGCTCAAATACAGAAATAGACTCAGGAATACAGAACAGGACTATAACCTTTGGTGTTTTTTTTCCCCATCTACAGCATATTTCAAATTACCTCTTAAAAACAAACCTATTACTAGGCCTTGCTCCTTGTAAATGATGTTACCTCATGAGCATAGAGAGCATAACCACAGCCCTCAAAAGCCCAAATTAGCTTTCCTCCCACAACTGTGTTCCAATCTTTCCTCAGCAATATTAATTCAACCTCACTGTCACTCTTTTTCTCTTAGTTTTTTCTCTCCTCCCATTCCATCAATCCTCATTAAAAAAAAAAAAGCCCAGATTGTAATAAACTGCTTTTTTATAGCATTCCTTACTCCTGCCTTTACTTCTCTTTACTCAGAAATAACACTTTTCATGCATTCAAGACAAACTACCATTGCTGAAGCAACATCAGTCCTCATTGCTGCTCTGCCATTCTGAAATCTATCAAAAATAAGTATCAAACTACACTTGACAGACATAACACACCTAGAACCAAACAGAGAAAGCATTCATGAACAAGGGAAACATCCAATTTCGTTTCAATCTTTTACCACACACAAGCTGGGGACAGAATTTTATCTGTTCACCACTTTCAGTCTAAAACAGACACAGCCACGTTTGGCTCTAAGAGGAGACACAAAGCAAATCACAGATAATTCACAAAGCATCACAGAATGGTTAAGCAATAGTCAGTAATTAGCACCCACAGTAGATATTCAGGTGCTTCTTTCAGAGACAATCTGGGCATGAAACAGTTAAACAACTTGTCCAAGATGAGCAGTAAACATTCAGGGTTAAAGCTTAGGACTTAAGTTCCTGGCTCCCAGCCTTGGACCTGGACTATTAGACTTTTACATATCTTTCAATTACACCTGAAAGAACATTGAGATAGAGCAGCTTGACTCTTCTCCTTCTGCTGAGCAACTAAAACAAATTTGACTTCATTTATTCTGAAGTACAAACTCACCCCATTAAGCGTGTAGTTTTCAGAGGCAGTTTAAACTCACAGTTCTTAGTTGCTCCCAACTGCAGTTGCTATTATGCCCCATTTTGAAGAACAGCAAAAGAGTAAAACAAACAAAACTGCTGCTGAAAATCTTTGTAATCCTTTTCTATAATCATTTCCATAAAGGAAACTTCCACTGAGAAAACACTGGAGTATTTCTGGACAATTAAGTCTCACTTGCACTGAAACTGTGATGGCACAAAAGAAAGAAATCCGTGCATTACAGACACTTTTGATAAGCTGATCACTGAACTTATCACAAACAAACACTGTGTTCTCCACCCCAGAAGTCCTGTCTAACCCTCCCTCTCCAGAGTGCACAGAACAAGTTGAACATAGTTATGTTGGAGGACTGGGCTCCAGCAAGACAAATATGAAACTAAGAAAGGAGGAAAACTATTTCAGAAACAGAAGAAGCACAAACTACAACAACCTTTGCCCTCATACAATGGACTGCTAAATCACTAGAAGGCAAACTTCTGCCATCAGTAAAAATTAAGAACTCGAGTTATAATGAAGCTGACACTGAGATTTCAATTCATAACCTGATTTCTGTGCTTAACTGTGATCTGACATGGCCAGGCCACAGCTTATAAGCAAGGATAAATTCCATACATACCAAGGGAAGAGAGGCTACTTCTGCCCCTCACATTCACATTCTCAGTAGAAAAGCTTTGCCACAGCAGTGACCCAGGCAGGCCCCAGATACAAGTTCAGTGCCATCTTTCCCCAAGCTTTAGTGACAATTTCCCCTCCTTCCTCTTACATGTCACATCCATCTATTACACAGTGCTTGGAAAGCCAGAAAATCTGTGTATCAGAGTTCACGTTTCAGCCACCAAAGCCACCAAATATCGACTTTGTAACAACCAGCCAGCCTAGCCCAAGTATCTAAAGAATTATAGGTTACACATGTGATGGGAAGGCTGGAGGTCAGGTCTGACCTTAAATATACTGGAAGCTACATAATAGCACTCTTGACAGGCTTTTAAAAGTTGCTACAACTGTTATCGTATTAAAAGTGTTACTGTCCAAAATGTTATTCGCCCTTGCCCTGTTTTATAGACAACACTGCAGGGAGACCATTGGGTTTTTATCCCACTGATTAATGCAATTAAATGATGTCGTTTTCCTGGTTATCACTGCTTTAGCTTAGTTCAAGACAGCTTTCCAATGTAAATATTGCAACACTGAGTTACCAACAGGAAGGAAACAGAAAGTGAAACTCCCATTTGTTTCAGGTTTGTTTTCTTCACTTTTAGTGAAGTTTCAGCATTCCACAACAAACTGGTATGTAGAATCTGAGCTCTGCAGCCATTTAAAAATCAGATCTCCACAGCCTTGTACTCCTGTACACAAATTGGTAGTGTGCTCACCACAGGCATGACTGGAGTCCAGACCTGTTCTCTGGCAGACCACACTGGTTAAAGAGTCATTAAAGCTTCAGACAGTAAGACTTCCTTGAGCTTTCACCATGGGCCTGCCCCAAGAAAGCAGATGGAAAGGCAGGGAATAGAAAAGGTTCTCAGACTGCACTTGGGCCCACTGTCAATTTGTTGTTGGGTATTCCAAAAGACCAGAAGCTGCTGCTCCAGTTGGTGCAAGAACCACACAAGGCTTTTTTAATGTCATTAAAGCAAACCTTAAAGCCAGAAATACTGCTAAGAAATGGAAAAATGCAACCACCTTGATACATAACCCTTCCAACAGAGTCACAGCGAGACATTATGATGCATAACAAGAAATCAATATATATAACTGCTTTCATCAACTTCCAGTATGGATTGTGGGAGCCAAATACATGGGAAGAGGAGAGAATTTCCGAACAACAAACTGATTACAACCAAGTATAACATCAATAATACTTGGGACCTCTCTCTAGGCAGCTCAGTTTCACAATATCTTTCAGTGTATTACACTTTGTATCTCAAAAGTCATCCTAAGTCAGGTTTAGCTGACAATGAAACAAAATTTCTCTTCATTCTTTGGGTCACAGAATCAGAAGGCTACATTGTCCATAAAACAAAAAATTGACATTCTTACAATGTTTTGGAAACCCACCTGCCTGGCTTCCTGAAACTGAAGCCAGTTAATTCCCTCAAAGTCTTCCCTGAACTCCACCCCAGGATTCCAGCAGTGCTCAATGCAGCTCCCAGGCTGGCAGGAGGCACAAGGCCGGCAAGGCACCTTTCGTAACACCAAGTGCAACACTTAAAACAGCTCAGTCTGTCTTTCCCTCCTATTTCCCCACTTCTGCATTTCCAGATCCCTGTAAAGGCTACTTTTCTATACCTATATATAGGTTCATTACTACTACAAACATAACAACATGTCTATTTTAATGAAAAATTATTTGCAAGCACCACAACTTCTTCAGTACTTGTATTTAATTAAGGATTTAGTTTAATACATAAATAAAACAAAGGTTACAGAATTTTAAATCTTTCAGGGAAAAACTTATAGCACATTTAACAGCACTTTTGAGTTCAAGCTTTAAAATCTACTTCCTGAAGAATTTAAAATTAAACTTGAAATTGTTACAGCTTTCTCATTTCCAAAAAACATATTTCAACTTGCAAACAACAGAAGCCGTAGACAGTGCATCGTCTGACACATGCTGAAGCTAATAAATAAAAACAACTCAGTTATGTTTGTACTGATTTTTCTTTTGGCCTTTGGAAGCTAATCTGAACCACATGTCAAGCAGGGAAATAATGGAAACTGTAGTTACTGCTTTTCTAAATATAACATTAATCTCACTTGTAAGTCAGAGCATTCAAGATATGCAAAAAAAGAAAAAAAACCCAGGGATTACATAAGTGACATGGCCAACTGCTGGCAAAAGAAAACTTTTAACTCATGATCTTAAAGGCTGATTTGTGGAAACAGGACTTTATGGCCAAAGAAATTCAGAAGTCAAGGGACTTTTCCTCAAGAACAATCACAGAACAGATTCTGCTCTCCAGCACAGAGAAAAGGACCATTCCTCCAACGATCCCAAATCCAAGGAAAAAAAAACAAACCACAGTACAGTTTTGTAGTGACAATCAGAGGCAGCCATCTTAGTGTAACATGACACTTGTCACTGCCAGTTTGGAAAAGTTTTAGACAATTTCCAGTATTATTTCAAACCCAAACCTGCTCTTTAGGCACTAAGTAGGCATGCATGAATATTCAGATTTCTTCCTCCTCTTGTTAACAGGAGCTGGAAAGATTGGGACAATTACTTTATCTAGTACTTAGATCTTCAAAGAGTAGAAATATTAATTAATTCTCACAACACCTCCTTATGGAATGCAAGTATCACGTTCCCCATTTTGCAGATAAGAAAAAACACAAGCAAAAGCCGAGTGGCAGAAAAATCTTAATCTTAGAAAACAATTCCAGCAAAAACAGTTAGGAAGCCTGAACTTTTTTACAAGAGTGCTGAATGGTACTTTCAAATCACAGTTTAAACCTGAATCTGGATATGGGAATGCACATGAAATGTCCATTTGCTTTGCTCAGCCTGCACACAGCAGCACTGGGATATTTCACTGATTGCATCCACATCTCCCTGCCTAAGGAATGGTTAAAAAGCTAGAAAACAGTAAAAAAAAAAAAAAAATATCGCTCTTACCTTCTGCTACATCATCATCTACAGCGCCTTTCACCTGAGAAAAACACCACTGAATGTCATTTCCTCCACCAGCTCCTAAAAAAATGAAAACAATTCAATAAAAACGAGCCCCCCCAGAGCAGCAGCGCACGCACACAATGGTTCCAGATTGCACATTTCAGAGCCTGTGCACGCCCACTTCCTCAGCAGTGCTGAGGCACAATCACACACCACCCTCCCCACCTTTTTCCTCTGGATATTGTTTTTGTCAGCCTTCAATGCAGCGTTTGTCAAAAACAGGGAAACGCAAGCAGTGTAAAAGCTTCTCTCACCCAAAGCTCGCTGGACTAAGCACCATTAACTACAAATTTAAAATTCAAGTGCACGAACGGCTGTGTTTCACACGATGCTTTTTCCTACTTGAGCAGTCAGAACCCTCTCAACACACAAACAACTTAAATATAAAGTATCAGAGCTGTGCATTTTTAGAAAATTTCAATTTCCCATCCAATACAAACCAAACACACGATCCATTTCATCCTTTCACAAACCCACTTTGCTGACCCTACACGGTCAAGGCTAAAGAAAAAAAATTTTACCACAATTTTAGAGTCCCTTCGCAGAAGTAATGAAAGCAATTATCAGCCTGAAAAAAACCCCAGCAAATCCGAGCAGAAAAGCAAACAAGCAATCGGAGGGGAACAAGTTCTACTACCATAGAAAACGGATCGGAGAGAAAACTTCAGGAACATTACTGCCTCGGCGGAAGGTAGTGATTCATTTGAACCCTGCCACCAAAACACACACCAAAAATCACCACCCATTTCTTTTGCATTTCATTCTGAGCAAATCACTGCAGGGCTGAGGACATACAGGAAGAGACAGAAATGGGCTTGCCTCGGTTGGTCGGGTTGGGTTTTCTTTGCCCTCTTTTTTTTTTTTTTTTTTTTTTTTTTTTTTTTTTTTTTTTTTTTTTTTTTTTTTTTTTTTTTTTCCCCAAAAGCCACTGTCAAAATGGAACTTTTCCTCCACACAACTCAAACCGGCTGAGCAACAGATGGCATTTACACATTAATCCCGAGCTCTGGTAGGGCTTTGGGGATAACAAAGAATACAGGAGAGACTCTTTCCAAGTTAAAGGGGGGAAAAAACTCAAAGAGAAGGAAATCAGAAGCCTGAAAATAAACTTTCCAGAAAAGACGAAGCACCTCAGAACGAGAAGTCCTGGAATAGAGCACAGTTTGCATTTTTTTGCTTGCTTTAAATTCTTCCCTGAAGGATTACAGACATCCAGGCTGCAGAACCTGAGAAGGTGACAGCAAGCAACACCACCCATTTATGAAGGAGATGGCAAAAGGCTTCCCCCCCGCCCCCCATTCCCTAAAAATCCTACAACCCATTTTCTGTCCTCTCTTCAACCTCTTCATTTGTCATTTAGCAGCTAGCACCATGGAAGCACCTAAAGGGGACAACTTGGAGAGAATCACTGCTCCTGCTTCTTCGAGCTAAAATCCTCTTTTCCATACAATTTACTTGAACCAAGTTGGCACTTTTTTCCCCCCGCGACTAAAACGGCAAGAGGAGGGTGGAGCATGTGCATATGGTGTAGGGGGGAAAGGCAAAGCACAAGCCTCACAAAGCCTCCCATGCTCTGCTCCTCCACATGCAAAGCACTGAAAAGACAATTCATGTGCAGAGGAGGGGGATGAATAAATTTCCAAATGAAGAAATCGCAAGGAAAAGTAAGAGGGAAGAGATCCCTTCTGCACACAAACTCCCAGCCTACCAACGGCACTTCGGGATGCGAAATGGGGAGCAAGCAGTGGAAAAAATGGGAAAGAAAACACAGCGAGACCTGTGCTGTTTAATTACACCCTGTGCCAAATTTTACTGGCATTTGTAGATGCTCAGAGGCTGCTCCCTACGGAAGGGTGCGACTGCACTCTGGACACCGCCTGCACCTGAAACCTCTCCGTGCACGGCAGGGCTTCTGAGAAATAACCACAGTCACCGACCCCAAAGCCTCAAGGGGGAAACTCTTTACCAGAGCGTGTAGTGACAGGACAAGGAGGAATGGGTTCAAACTGAAAGAGTAGGTTGAGCTGGGATATTGGGAAGGAATTCTTCCCTGTGAGGGTGGGGAGGCCCTGGCACAGGTTGCCCGGAGCAGCTGTGACTGCCCCTGGATCCCTGGAAGTGTCCAAGGCCAGGCTGGACAGGGCTTGGAGAAACCTGGGATAGTAGAAGGTGCAACTGGATAGGTTTTAAGGTCCCTTCCCAGCCAAATCATTCCAAGATCCTACGAAAAGGCAGCAGACCCACCCTGCCTGCAAGCTCCTCAACTCCAAAACACACCACTTCCCCCTCCACCTTGCTTCTT
>VZTE01000362.1:229112-256865 GCA_013397775.1 Eulacestoma nigropectus | reverse complement strand
CTTCAGGGAGGCGCTCCGTCCCTCAGGGCGGGGCTGTCGCCCTTCAGCTGCGCTCCTGCCCGCTCTCATGGAAGGGCTACCGCCCCTCGGCCCGGCATCGCCCGCTCTCAGCCTCTCCGCGCTCCGCCGTCCGCCACCCGCTGCCTCCCGTGCTCCCCTGCAGGAAGAGCTGCCTTCGTTGACCCCTGTCCCCGCAGGCTCGTCCTTCATGGAATCGAATATCCTGAGTTGGAAGGGACCCACCAGGATCCTCGATCCAGCTCCTGGCCCTGCACAGACACCCCAAAATCCCATCCTGCGCCTGGGAGCGTTGTCCAAACGCTCTTGGAACTCTGGTAGCCTTGGGGCCGTTCCCATTCTCTGGGGAGCCTGCTCAGTGCCCCAGCACCCTCTGGGGGAAGAACCTTTCCCTGATAATCCCTTCATGTCTCTCAGAGCATCTCCCCCTCACTTGTCCTTTGGGTTTGAGTTTTTTCTCCCCTCCTTCCCTTTGCTCCCTTCTGCCATTTCCCCGTGCAGCAGCAGCCGCCACACATAACCTGTTTGCTTGCGCATTTTCCACCCCCTTGGATGCTTTCCACAACGTCCAGGGCTCAGTCTCTGATTTCACTCTGTTCTCATTGCTATTCCCTGCATACACCAGCCATGCTCCTGAGCCATTTTTAGCCTCCGTCCACCTTTCACACTGACAGCCAGCAAGATCCACAAAGAAAGGCTTCCAGCCGAGCCCAGCTTGGCTCAGCTCCCGCTGGCTCGGGGAGGATGGAGGCTCCTTTTTAGCTCGCTGGGTCCCAGCTACAATCTCAGCTGTAGTTAACTACAGGACTGGGATAATTGATTCAGTACAATCTATTTAAGATCTTGTGAAAGTCATCAGTTTTCCTTCGCAGATGTTTGTGCAAACATTTTCTTCTTGGGCTGGGTAGATCTTGCTAATCCAGATTTCACTCTGAGATTCATGAGCTCATCCTGCAAACCCAGCACTGCCACAAACTCGAAATGTGACTTGGAACAAGCCTCCAAAACCATCCCATATGCTGAGTTTTGCATTTTCAGCTCTAAACACCTAAGAGGCTGCTTTTAGAAACGAGAAGACCATTGCATTGCTGGTCAAGTCCACCACAAAACAGAGCTGTGGGAACTAAACACCACTAATGAACACAAACACACAGCCAGGCTCCCACCAGAAATGCACAACTGGCCCAAGTTACAGGTTATTTTGAAATTCAGATTTATCTCTACATCTCTGATAAAAAATTACACAAGCAAATAAATCAGTCTTGGAAAGAACAGTAACATTTGAAAGAACACTCAACATATATGGCATGTTCTAAAGAATTGCAGCTCACCCAAGTTTGGAAATCTCTGGAACCAAGTGTTTTGTTTAGGCCGTTTTGAGAGCAACCCAAAAACCTAAAAAAAAAAAAAAGCTGCAAGTTTGGAAACAATCACTACAAAGACAAACTCCCTGATCCCAAACACCCTGGTCCACATTTCCCAGAGCTCAAGAGCAAATTCACTCAATTCTACAGATTTGTGGCCATGTTTACTTGATACCATATTCAGCATGAAAGCTGGCATTCCTCTCTCTTCTGAATTCCTTAAACATGCTTTTTTCGACATGAGCAGAATTTTCCTGCAACCGTTTAGCAGGAAAATTTGCAAATCTAGTCCAATTCATCCATTGCCTTCTGTATAATTACTGCAGAATTTGTCCTCACAGTAGAATAAGCATTGGTTCAAGAACTTCTGTTGCTAAAAAAATTTAAATAAGGCAAACAGACCTGCAATTAGCTCAGTAATATAAATTAATGAAGCCTTAGTACATACCTTATAATTAAAATAAAATCCCTCTTAGAAAAGATTTAATATCATGGTGCCAGGAAGATGGATCATAACTCCAACATTTCAGATTTTTGTTGTGAACAGAGCTACAGAAAATAATGGAGCCTAATAGATAAATAACATTAAATCACAGCCAGGGTAATTAGTGAGACATCTTGGGAACCACAACTTTTGCCTGGGTGTTCACTTGCTTGGTAATTCAGAGTGTTCACACTAAGAATGGTTGGTGCAAATTAGGCAGAGTGTATTCCATAGCCCTGATTCAAAGTTTGTGAGCACATACTCAGATTTCACTGGAGCTTGAGCATTTTTGAGTTGCTCTGGGGAGATCGTAACTGTGTTATGTCAAATTTATACACAGCCACCAATAGCACAAAGCTTTAATGAGCATTTATCTACTCTGATCATGCTTTAATGACTAATTCTTACTCTACTCACAAACTCCTTCAGCTGAGACTGAAGAACACCTCTGAGAAGTGAGACTTACAGGAACAAGGACTCACAAAACAGCATTCCTGGATCTATTTGCTGTGATATTTGTCAGAGAACTACATAAAGAGTGGTCAGTTCACAGCAACCTAGACCAGGAGCAGTGGAAGTTAGAACAACCTAAAAATCAAAGTGTAACACGTGACCAGCAGCCAATAAAAATTTATCCATTAATGTCAAATGACTGATCAAACAACTGAGGCTCCAAAGAAGAGCACTATCAGCAAGTCATTTTGTATCTGCTTTAGTTTCCCAGTAATTTGACCTGTTAGACAAGACTATAATGAATTACAACAATTCAGTTTAGAAATAAAGGGAGCAATTATCACCAGAATTATCACTGGAACTTAGTAATAGCTGAGCCATCTGAGGCCATGTGCAGGTTAACATCAGGGCAGTGTAATTCCCTACTCTCTGTACTTCATTCTGTTCAAGTCTCTCACTGAGAGGTTTCCATTGTGTTTTTACAGAGCATTTCAGAGAATAAGAGCCTTAACTCCTAGAAAATGTTTGCTAATGTTCACCCCCGTTTCCCCACTCTTAATTTCACATAAACAGCCATTGTCAAACCAGTGCTGAGTCACACATTGGTGCTGCTGCAGGAAAGCTGGACAAAAGGTCAGGCAGACCCTGGTTCTGCACCGAGTCTCAGGGAAAATTACCTGCGGGATAAGTCCCAACCCATCCACCTACTTCACCTCTCACACCAACCTCGCTCAGGCAGCTGGGTCCCTACTGCTGTTTGTGGTGCCAGCTGCCAGCCCAGGGCCTCTCCTGTGGGCACACAGAATTTAATTTGCTTTTTCTGGCTTTACTCGACCCGAATTCACTTTAACAATGTTCCACCTGCAAAGCCTCAAGTACCAGTGGCCAGAATTTTTCAGCTACAACCAAGGTGTAAACAAAGGTTTAAGCATTTCCAGCTCCTGCCACACTGTGTCATAGGCCTAAACACTGTGAAGATATTTATTGTGCTCTCCATCACTGAGGCACTTCCAAAGTCACTGGGTTTTATTTTTGGAAAGGGAAATGTTGAAATTAAAGTTTCTTACATGGCTGAGCATCTGTACTGTTGGGGAAATCATGGAATGTTTTGGGATGGAAGGGACCTTAAAGACCATCTACTTCCATCCCCTGGGCATAAAATATCATCTGATCAGTCACTGAGCAGTTTAGTTTAAGTCTTATCAATGATAAAAAGCAGAAGAGGATAATATATATCTTTCAATTCACTTTACAGCTGCCAGGAATTTTTTAGAGACCCAATTCCCAGAAAACCCAACCTAACAACCATCCAGTGGTTCTAGAATTGAGTGCCCCAAACTACTCCTCATTGAGCAAACCTCTGCAATGGAAACTCACTAATTCTGGTAACAAGCACTTAGTGTCATCCCAAAACTGTAAAGTTCATTGGATTAAAGCCCTGCTATTACAAGAGGAACGCTCAGCATTTTTTTTCCACAAATTATTAAGACTTTTATTCTTAACTTTAGCCTGGTACAAGCAAACAGAAAAGCTAATTAGGCTTGGGGAAAAAAAAATCATATGTTCATTAAAGTAGCAGTTTGCAAGACAGGTTTAAAACCAGTTTCAAATTTGATCTGTTTAGAGCAGGGCTAAGACACTGTTACTGAAACTACAGTTTGCAATACATTATTTTAATTGATTATTTAAGCACATTTTGTAGAGGATTCATGCACCTGAACTTTATTTTAAAGCAAGTGCAAAAATACAGGGAAAGATAAAGGGAAAACAAAGCTTCTGGAAAGGAAGGGAAAAGATCTTAGAGGTAGTCAGGAAGCACCTGTCTGGAGGGAAGAAAACAAGCATTTTTCAACTTGGAGGGCTTGTTTGTGAGGGCAGGAGTGTCCCAGTATTCTGGGATTAAAAATTAAGACAGGAGGGGTAAATTGAGATTTATAGAAAAATTTCATTCTTATTATTTCTATGTCTTTTACTATAGGTTTGGTTTGTTTTTTTTTTACAAACTGTAATTAGTTCTATGGAAAGATGAGCCCAACCAAAAAATAAGAGAACTGTTATGGGACGCTAATAATCCTATTGAGACTAAGACTGGAGCCATAGGAGAAGATAAGAAGTTCACAAGGCATAGGTTTTAACCCTCCCTAAAAAGAAGTAGCTACAAGTAAATGTTTGGTTCAGGATAACCTGGCACTTTGAGTCTTCCAACTCGGGATAATTTGAACATCACTTGGAAAGCTACAAACAGGAGGAAAATAACAACAATAGCAAAGAAACAAAATGAGAACAGTCATCCCAAACTATGCACCATGAAGACAAAGCAAGGCCCTCACAAAGTGGTTTTATTGTAACGAAAGTGATTAAAACACTGAACTACATTGCCAGAAAATGCCTGCAGCACATCCACTATGAGGCACTTTTAAGAGCAGATTCCCTTCCTGAGAACAGGCTAAGTAGAGCTGCTCCCTGCCTAAGGGTAAGGGATGCTTTAGTCCTTTCCAGCCCCAGTTTCACCACCCTACAGAGAACCAGATTCTTTGGTTGGAAACAGATGTTCTTTGTACCAGTGACAAAATCAAGTTCCACCAAAACCAGTAAATTCATACTCAGAGAATACTTTTAAAGCTGTTAATTCTCATTTTCCTATTCAGTCTTTAGAAAGGGGATAATTAACATTTCTTGACTCTTTGAGTACGTTTAGCTCAATAAAAGGAACAAAACAGAAATACCAACAATGAGAACAAAAATTTACCTTGGGGGGAAACCCTACCCCTTGATGCAGAGCCTTATCGGATAGCATGGTGGATCTCTCAGGAGCACAGGTAACTCCGAGGTGAAAGGAGCTTCAGTTCTCCCCACCACCTTTAGGAGGCACTTTGCAGGAAGGGGAGGAGCCAGGATACACAACTCCGAAGGGCCTTGAAGAGTTTTCATTTGGGGTTGGGTTAGTTTTGCTTTTTAAGCCTTCAAACTGTCATGGCCTGTACACAGAAATGTTTCTTTTCTTGGGTGAAGGATTGCAGGGTTACTGAGGGAAAAGAAGTATTAATTTTCCCTTACCAATAAACCTGCCTAGGTGATCTAAATAAGTGAAAGAAAAGCCTCAGAGACTTTTAGGAAACATTTTTTGCTTAACAAAATCAGGAAGCTGAAAAGCAAGCATGTTAAAAACACTGCTGTCCATAGGATTTCCCTGTTATTTTTAACAGTTGGCTTTAACATCTTCTATTTTAGGTTCTTACTAAGGCGAAGTGCTTTTATGCATTAATTAAGTTAATAAGCTATTATCCTTCAGTAGGAGCTGGAAGAATTACACCTGTGCAGGTGTATTTCAACAGGCAGATGGAAACACAAGTGTTAGCTTAGGTCCTGTAGTTATCTTGTGTGTATCACTGAAGCTGTTGTTACTAAAACACACCTAAAAAGCCAACTGATCGAAAAGGAGCAGGATCAGCTCCTTGGAATCATGCTTTTGCACTTTGAGGAAGCCTGCAATTTTAGTGGCATTTCGCAGTAAGAAGTTAATTGGTAGCTCTGAGTGGTGCTAGCAGGGAGTATGAACTTATCAATGAACCCACTTTGCCAGGAGAAAAGCTCCTTAAAAACCATGGATTGTAGGGAGTGATGATTAAATATATAATTTGGACTAAAATGCTGCTTTAGGCTTTGAGCTGAGGCATTCTTGCTCTTGATCCCAGGCTCTAGACAAGTTCAATCAGCTTCGTGTTACCAAATTCTCATGGTATTTAAAGGTGTGAATGACTGATGTCCTAAGTCCTGGAATCATAGAAAGACACGAGAAATTTTCAGATGATATTTTTTCCAGGAGCTTTTAGCTCTTGATTCCAGGAAACGTGAAAATGTGACTTCCAAAAAAACCAACCAAACAAACCAACAAAAAACAAACAAACAAAACCTAAGGTTATTATCTCTTTAAAACTCTGTTGATTGTAACTTACTCTGAGTAGTAACACTGTCACTCTAGTGTTGCTCAAGTAATGTGTGCAAAAAATGACACGTGCAGGTAACTACCATGATTAGTCATTCATTAACTTACTCCTTGGTTTAGGAGTTCATTTACCATTTGGTTTCATTTTTCATTAACAAGAGCACCATATTTTGAGGTTATTTAAATTTAAAGTGTTTCAAACTTAATTAAGCAAACAAGTATTTAAATCAAAATTCAAGTATCTGCAGCCAACACATTTGTTCTGAAACATTTTTTGCTTGCTTTGCTTTGTCCCACAGTTCTTCTGGTACCAGGTTTGCAAGGACCTGAAGGTAATGCCAGGAATGAACTGAGAAGGGAAGGAAGGGAGGCTGAAATAGCAGAATGAATTGTTCCATTCACATGGCTTTTCTGCTTGGGAATAAGTTCACATTGTAAACAGGAGAGAGGTGTGGTTTGCAGATTGGACAGGAAATCCTTAGTTCTGATCCTTGCTGTGTTGTTGATTCCCTTGGAGACCTTGAGCAAATGCATTCTGTCCCTGGATTTTTAATTGGAAATAAACTGGGGATGATAGCCCTTAACTAGCTCAGAGGAGCAGCCTTTCACTTAAACATTCATGACGTGTTTAAACAGCTCATGGCTCTCAGGCTTGAAATCAACTCATCTCCTGCTCTGAGGGTAACTCCTTACCTTGCTCTGAAGACCAGGGACCTTTTGGGGCTGGAGTTACCAGAGCACACACTGGGCTGTGTTTCCCTCACTCACTCGTTCCAGTGCAAAGCAGATGCTTCACCAGGGATAGAAGGAAATGTGACCTGTTGTCTGGTGTGATCTGCTCTGCCATCCTTAGTGCACTCTGGGCTTGGTGTAACCACATTTCTTACCTTTTTCCCCTTGGATTGCACACCTGTGAGTGAGGGTGTGTTAGGAGGAGACCCCACTGAGGAGTGTGCCTTTAGAGGAGGGCTCTGTGTCAGACCCTCCTTAGAAGCCTCAGCTCTGGCTGTTGAGCAGTGTGGCAGTGCCCTGTCCCCTGGGACCCCACATCCCAGAGGCAGCTGCCTGGCAAGAGTTCAGCCATGTCTGATGGGAAGGATCCTGGAAACAGCAGAGGATGGTACTGGGAATCCTGCAGGAGCACAGAGCCTGAAGGCATGACAGCCCTGCAGGGAGTCAGGGAAGAGATTCTGATTTTTTTTAGTGCAGATTCTCTGTATTAAGGTTAATGATGGTGTAAGTGATGAATCAGACTTACAGGCTTGTCATCCTGCTTTAATCAGGGAGAATTGCAGTGACAGGGTGTGCTAACAGCAGCATGAATAGGCTGAAGTCCAGACTCCTGGAAAGTGTGTCTGCACCTCAGGTTCCTCACTTTTCTTTCTCTCTCACTGCTTACAGACACAATTTCAGAGCTACTAAGTACACACAGCTCATGCTAGTCCAGAGGAATGATGGAAATTCATCTCAGTCTCTAGAACTGAGTGACAATTTTCTTCCATCACATAATTAGAGGAGGAAAACTTGCTAAAGAGTTGTCTGTTACTTACCAAACCTTGTTGGCTTTTCACTTGACTGCAAACATTTTGAATTGTCAAAACTGCTGAACTGTTGCTGAAATTTAGATAATTTTCTCAGTGTTTGTTTGTAACTACTGGTATTTAAAACCCCATTTTATCCTTGCCCTGAAAAGCTTTGTAAACTAGGCTAAATCTGAAAGAATACTTTGAGAGCCTAAAGAAACTTGGTTTTGATTTGCGTATCATTTGTCCTGAGCCTGATATGATATCATGAATTTAGCCATGAAGTTTTACATGTGTAGAACTCTATTCTCTTTTATTGCTGAGCTATAAGAATTGTAGAATCGAATATTCATAGAACAGTCTGGGTTGGAAGGGACCTTAAAGAACATCTAGTGCCACTCCCTGCTATGGGCAGGGAAAACTTCCACTATCTCAGGTTGCTCCAAGCCCCATCCAACCCGGCATTGGACACTTCTAGGAATGGGGCAGCCACATTTGCTCTGGGCAGCATTTGCCAGGTCCTCACCACCCTCACAAGAAGAGTTTCTTCTCAGTATCTCATCTAACCCTGCCCTCTGGCAGTGGGAAGCCATTCCCCCTTCTCCTGTCACTCCAGGCTTTTGTACCTAGCTTCTCTCCATCTTTTCTGTTGGCTCCTTCAGGTACTGGAAGGTGCGATTAGATCACCCTGAAGCTTCTCCTCTCCAGCCTGGACAATCCCAACTCTCCAAGCTTTTCCTCCCAGCAGAGCTGCTCCACCCCTCTGATCATCCTGATGCCTCCTCTGGACTCTCTCCAACACCTCCACGTCCTCCCTGTGCTGGGACCCCAGGGCTGGAGACAGCTCTGCAGGTGAGGGTCTCATGAGAGCAGAGAATCCACCTGATGACAGCATCTTCCAATGTTTGCAAGATCTGTTCTTCCCATGCTTTTCCATTCCTTCTTATGAATTTTCCACATATTCTCCTCCTTTACTTTCTCCCCTTCCCCTTCAAAATCCAAACCTTTGGTCCTCAGAGAAGCAAAACCAGGACACAAGTTCCAGCAAGCCCAGGCATCTTCTTTTCGACTGCACTGTGCAAGTTCCTTTGCAGGGAAGGGCCAGTACATGCAGTACTTACATGCAGTTACCAAGTAACTTCCATGTGGTTTCCAAGATCAGAACTCTCATCACTGAATTATGTGCTTGTGCTTCAGACAACGTCATTCTCAACTTGGCAAATGGGAAGCTAATATAAGATACCAATGAAAGGCACAGTTATTTGTAATTAAGCCTGGCAATACATCACAATGTTACTGCCACAGCCAAGTGCTGCCATGCAGGAGGAAAAGCTGTCCCTTTCTTCAGGGAGAACTGCTGTGCATCCATGATCCGCAGCAGAAGATATGGCTCAAAGGAGCTCTGTAGAGAGGACCCCTGAGAAATAGGAAAAGGGCAAGTTGTTTAATGTGGTACTTAACTGGCTGAACCTAAAGACTGTTTAAAAATCCCAGACAAGAGTAAGCCCTGAATTACTCTCCTTATTGACCTTCCCTCCTTTCCCTCTCTGTGCCTTTATCGTCTTTGCACTTCACTACCTGGAGTAGAGTAAATTTGCCTTTGAGGTTCCCTGTACATACTGATTTTGACATGATCCTGCTTCTTGCTTTGCCCATCAACAGAAAGACCTGGGTACTTCTAACCCAGGGAAAAAAGGAAAAAGCCATTTATTTTTTAAACCGAAAGTTACTCTATAAAAGACTCCAAGAGGAATGGAGGGATAGAAAAGTAAAAACTCCATTACTGATACTTGTCTATCAATTAATTCAAACTGTTCTTGGGCAAATACAAGTGTGCAGAACGCCAGAATCAGGTATCCAGGGATCTTTGAAAAGAGCCATCCCTATAAACCAGGTGGAATTTAGAGCGTGGTCACACAAGGACACGAGATCCAGCTGATAATGTCTAATGAGCACTGCACTGAGCTGCAAAAATTAGTCACAGAACATCTGCCCAGCACGCTGCATGTGAAGAGAAATGAATTCATCTGAGCCACTAATGCAAGGTTTAATTATTAAAAAGTAGTTCAGGTTGACTCCTTTCGCTTTGTTTAACAGCAGATGAGCATTTTCATGGAGCTCCAAGTGTTATTACCAGCCTTGAGCCAGACCACTGGGTAAAGCTACATTTCTGCAGTGTCATTGTTTTTATTTTATGGTTACTGAGATTAAAAGTAAACTGCTTCTATCCCCATTGCTTCAACCAACATGAGGCTCACATGGTCATGCTCTCTATAGATTAATTCCTATTTCTCTATTTCTACATAGGAGCTTTTGACTCAATGATCAATTCCAATTAAGTTTTGTAGTAATGGATGTTCCAAGAATATTCAGCTGCTCACAGCCTCAAGAAAATGCAATTGAGTTTTTGCCTGCACAGTGAGTTTGGGCCTGTTAAACTCCAGAGAATCTACACTGGAAAAGTGGTGTTAAAAGGATTTATCTGTGGAAAACACCTTAATCAAAGTTGGCATCCTTCTGGACAGCAGAGAATCCAGCTATGAGGAATATGTGTCTTACAGACCAGACTTGCCGAGTCCTTCTGCTTCCCAAGCTGCTCATTTCTGCTTTTTGTGTAGAGCCCTCTCATCTTAATGACATTTAATCCAAGGATGAACAGCCCTGATGGACAAAACTACAAGGTTAGAATAAGTCAGTTTTCACATTCCATATTTTATCACAATTGCAAGAAGTGATAAGAAAGTGGGTGGCAAATGAGAGCTGCTCTTTGAAAATACAGAGCTGTTCTCTAGAAAAATCTGAGCCATGAAAGAGTGCACATGAATATTCAGTGACAGAAAATTACCCTCTACCCAAAAAGCAAAAGTAATTCTGGTTTGAGAGAAACTTCATCTTTCCAAAACTGGACCAAGCTAGGAATATTTCCCAGAAGCTGAAAGTTCCCTGGACTCTGCAGGGGCTCTGGGAAACCAAAAAGTTGATCAGTTGTGTTCCCAGTGGTTACACAAGAAAGGCTGCAGGAACAACGAATCAGTTAGAGGCAAAAAGGGAAAGTTTAGGGAGCTGCAGTGCTTCAAATGGAACATTTGGGGCTCAGCAAAAGAGTGTTTGGTTTCTCAGAGTGTGTTTGAGCAGCTCTTGTCAATATTGTGAGCACAATAATAAGTTTAATCAAACACATTGACAGCAGTTATATTGCACTATACCTGGAGACAAAGCTGATTATAACATTTTATTTAAAGAAAGGCTGTGATCTCCATGAAATGGCCTAAGATAAGAAGGCAAGGTACAGTGTTTTAATTTGATTTTTTCTAGCAAGGGTTTCCCACACACAGGAGGGTCAATTTAAGTTCTTGTTCTGCTTGATTCTGCCCAAGTTCTTGAACTTAGTCTGTCACACTGCAAACCAGTGCCCTAATTAAATTTGTTGCTGGCCATCATCAGCAAAAGCTGAGTCTCTTTGTACTTTGCCAAGCAATAACAAAAGGGTTTTGAAAGGCTTTAGTTTTCACTACACTGTAGGAAAAAAAAGTACATTTTAAAGCTTGGAAAACTTCCCTTCCCAGCATAAAAATAAAATGTAAAACTTACAAAATCCTCTCTGCCTGCTCTTACCCAACACTATGGAGACAGGCAGATTCTTTAGGGATCCTCAGCAGAATGATGAGACAACAAAGTAGTTGTTGCAATCAAAACTTTGGTTTATTTGAATCCTGTAAAAATCACGTAATTTTGAAAGCCAAGCATTTAAACCCTTCTTCATAGCAGGTTATTTGAATACATTAATCATAACTTCAGTTTAAAGTACGCATAAAAACTTCTGTCCTCAGGAAGCACCCACCAGTGAGAGACCTTAGCCCTGACACCTTGTCTCTGCTCTCCTGCTCAAAAAGAGCCTTTTATCCCTTAAGTCGTATACATATCCACTTTCATTTTCTTGTTTTCTCATTTTTTGGCCCTGTTTTTGCTCAGAGCTCCTCTTCTTGCATCAGCTGGGACATTGCATAAGGAGGCAATTGTTTGCTTAAAGCACTTTATCTCTATTGTCCTCTCGAAACAGTGAGGAGACAACTGGACTTCGGCTCTGCCATGAGAAGCCAGAGCAGGCACCACAGAGAGTAAAGCTGCAGTGTTCATTTTGCAGCAGCCTGAAATAGATCCTTCCTCTGCCTGCTGCTCCTCCTGGTTTCCCTGTGCAGTGCCAGCATCAGCAGAGCTGTTGCAAACAGCCTGGGTGTAGCACCAGTTTCATCCAGCGTTGCCAAATATGCAGCTCCCAGAGCCTGCCCACTCCTTCTCTCCTAAGCTGCTGGCCTGTTTGCCATCCTCACAGCTTCTGCAGAGTGCTCCAGATCAAATGGGGCTCCTCTGGAATGAGCACTTTGCTTTTGCTGTCCTGGGGATGGGTGGTTGATTTACCAGGAGAGCCCTGTGACATCTGAAATGTGTTAAATTGTGGATTCATTGCCACATTCCTCCAGAAGTGATGGGACGTTCCCTTTGAGGGGGGAAGCTGGGGAAGCAATAAACAGGGGATTGGAAAACACTATCCACGGGGCCCAACCTGACATCTCTAACTCTGCATGAACCTGGAGGATGTTTATCCAATGCTACTCCCTGCATTTGGAAATGTGGTTTTGGCCATGAGACAACTCAAACCGAGAGCTCCTTGAGGAGCATTCCAACCCACCTAGGACTACTGTTGACAGCAGTAATAAACCATCAAATCTTTGTTTTCCCAGTCTCTGATGTTTCTAGGACTCCTAAAGAGGGTACATCTACATGCACTGTTAAATATTGTTGTTCCCCATTTTGTTCTGATCCACATCAGCAGAATAATCCAGGCAAGTGTTTTCACTTGCATCATGTCAAAGATCACTCCAGAGTTGAATGTGAAGGTAAAAAAAAGTCTACTAGTCTTGGAAACAAGCTTTATTCCCTAGAAATCTGCAAATCCAATGATTCTATCATGGTTTTAAGCTGAAACTGTCCTTTCTGCTTTACAAATTTTAGTTGTATCTATTGTAGGATCTGCTTCATGTAGCACTGAAATGCAGCCACTTCTGGGGTTGGTTTTGAAATCTGTTTGGTGGAAAAGATCACAGCATGGATCGAGAGGAGACTGATCCTATAGTTTTGCTTTACAAAAATGAAAGTTCTTCATTAGAAGATTGGCAAGGAACTTAAGTGATCTGGATTTTGTTGTCTATTCTGCTCCACGTTTGTTGTGCCAGCTAAGCAAATAATCTCATTTCTTACTTCCTTTTTTTCTAAAAGAAGGAACAATAATGTCTTCTTTAGACAGATCCATGCATTTGGACATCTTTCTGCACTTAGCGTTCAGGAGCCTGAGTTCTTATTGGTACATGAATGACTGGAATTGCTATTTACTCAGAAAGACCTGAAAGTCTTTTGGATCTATGTGTAAAATAAATTCTGCCTAAGATTTTATGTGATCTCAGAAAAATTATAAAAGAAAACAAGATGAAAATATCATAAGATGAAGGAGGTCAGGTTTAGATGAAATATTAGGATGAAATTATTGCCTGTGAGGGTAGGGAGGGGCTGGGATGGGATTCCCAGAGAAGCTGTGGTTCGCCCAGCCCTGGAAGTGTCCAAGGCCAGGTTGGACAGGGCTTGGAGCATTCTGGGATAGTCGAAGGTGTCCGTGCCCATGGCAGGGGGTGGCACTGGATGGGATTTAAGTTCCTTTCCAACCTGAACCTTTCCATGATTCCATGATTCTATGTAAAACTGGGAAATCGAAGGCAGGGAGCAATGACCCTTAGTGGAATTCAGCTAAGAACGAAAGAAATAACTCCCTGAAAAAAATATATAGCTATACAAACCTCTTTAAAAATACTATACACGTGGAGGAAAACAAAGTCATCATCCCTTTAAATGTATATACAAGGCTCTTGTTTTTTATTTCCCATCTGGGAAGGTGTCTAGTTTCCAGGACCGTGCCAAGCACGAGGCCGTGCTGCTGGATGGCCCCGGGCTGAGGGGACACTCGCTGGGTTATTTTTGGCCACATGAGTACTTCACTCAATGCTGCCACTGTTTGCAGCTGTGACAAAGAGAGGCCTCTGTGTCGTGGTGGAGATAAAACTCGAGTGGATGCGTGGAGGAGGGGAGGAGAAAATGAGGAAGGCATGACCCAGACCACATTTTGCTAACAGTGTTAATTCCTTGTTTAATTAAATAGTTAATTAAGTTCAGTCTGCGGAGTAGACAGAACAATTAATTGCAGGCTCATTGCATTTTTCAATTTGTTTTAAGAAAACAAAAATCAATTCATCATCATCATTCCCCTGGATTTTGCTTACCTCCCAGAGCACTCATCTGATCAATGTGACAGTAACTGCTGATTCTAGTAATTGTGGGTCATGGCAGAAGAGATTCCCATGCTTTAGGGAGGTTATTCAGAAAAGACTGGGAAAATGTATTAAAATAGGAATGGCAGCTTGTTTTGGGTCAGTTTTTAATAGAGGGAATTTGAGTGTAATAGTTGGAGAGGGGAGGAGACTATGGAGAAGAGCTTCACTGGAGAAAGATGTTGGAGAGTCATGAAAACAAACAAAAAATCAGTTTTTTCTTAAGTTTTATGAATGTCTAAAGAAAAAATGTAAACTTTCCCTATTTTTAATGGGAATGGGTGCTGTTTGTTAAAATGCTGTAAAGAGGAGAGAAACCTAGAGAAAATACAACTAGTTTTCAGACCTTTATAGTAAAACTCTTGTCAAAATGAGAATTTATGCGAGATTTTCAGTGAAATTTTTGTGGGTTTTTTGTTTGTTTGTTTGTTTGTTTGGTTTTTTTTGGTTTTTTGGGGTTTTTTTGGTAGGTAGGAGCCTCAAAATGCTTCAAATGGAAATTGAAATGGGGACCTCCCCCCGCCCCCCAACTCTGAAATTTGTTTTGGATCCCTTCAAAAAGAAACCCTGGAAAGACTTCGTTGGGTCCCTCCCATCCGTGTGTTCACAGAGGTTATGTGGCATTTTAGTGTCATCCAGCAACACTTCCAAGTTCTTCAGAGCACCTCAGGGTAATTGTCCTTGAAGGTTAACATTTGGAGCAGGTACAGTGTCAGCTGTGGCAGGAGGTTCGAGGTGGGATTTCACAAATCCTGGACAATTTCTGTTCCAAGTCTCCATTGTCAACGTGGTTTGTAGAACAGGAATGTCTTCAACCTCCTCTGAAAGGACTGGTTTATACTTTTGCCTTTTTCTCCTTATTTTTGGGGATGAAATCACCCAGGAGAGGGAAGCAAAAGCATAAGTGGGTGAGGCAGCTGTGACACAGCAGCAGGGAGATAACAGGCAGCTTCCTCTGGGACATTTCTGTACCAGTGTCCTAAGAAGAGATGAGAAAGGGCAAGCAGGAATTCTGAATCACATGCACATTAAGAAGCTGATTAAGCAGCTGAGGAAAATCAGCTTCTGGAGGCTTCTGCTCCTCCTGTGTGTCTGGTGATGGGACTCTGACTTGGAAAATTACCTTGTAAATGAGCCTCTGTTTTGGGGTAACCCCTCTAATTCTGCCTCTGAAAGTAGAAGGCGAGTTTATTGGTAATTACAGGCCTATTTGTAGCTATAAATTATCAATCCAGCTCATTATTAAGCCTTGTTTGGATAGAATTCCAGCCTTTCTACTGGATTTTTAAATTCATCCCTAGGTTTGGATGGCAGCCTGGTCTGGGTCACAGCACTGCAGAAATAAAGTAATTATTTCCTAGAAGGTTTTTCCCATAAGGGAGATTCCTGTCGATGCTGGAGCATCATCCTGCTCATCTAGATTTCTCCCTAAAATCCTGCAGTAATGCTGCCACCTATGGAAGATTCCCCAGCCCCGGCCTTTGCAATCTGCCCGATGCGTTTACAGCTGTGAAAACAGTATCTGAGCCTGCTCCTCTGATCTGCTGATAAAACTCTCTATTTTTTACTGGGTATTTGTTAATCCTGACATGAAGAGGCTCAAATTCACTTCCTCCCAAATAAATTAGTTTTGAAATTGAAATTGCTTCCGGAAATTGGCCCTTAAGAAAATATTTTTGCTTGACAGTGGCAGCTCAAGGTTCCGACGTAAAATATCATTTTAAGTGCTGTATAAACATCACAAAGAGCTGGGCAGCACTTCCAGATTTTTTTTTTTTTTTTTTTCCACTGACACAGCTGAGGAAGGTTTCAGGAAAAATTCCTTCTTCAGGGATATACTTTAACTTGCTGTGTGTATATAATATATTTTCTTTGATGTACTTGATGGGGAAGTTCATAGGATATTGGGGCCTTTTCCCTTAAATTTGTGTCTTTTTGGGTGTCAAAATAGAAACCTGACAGGAAATTTGCGCGTTAGGTCTGGGAAGAGACCACATTTTTGGAGTGAGGAGAAAGGGGACTGTGCTTGGCCACTGCCGCAGGTTCTACAGTCAAAAACAGTCTCTTGGCATTAGTGCCTGTTTTCCACCCTGGGACTCACAAGGCAAAAGTCAAGATGCTTAAAATGTTCAAGAAATGTTAAAATAAATGTTTATGAAATGCTGAAAATGTGGTTTTCTCTGCTTAGGGGGTGCTGTGGAAACCAACCCCAAAGGCTTCAGGTAAAGACACCCCCCCCCCCCCCCCAAGCCTTGCACATGGCCCTGGAATAGTAAATTTTCATTAAAAAGTGATGAAAATGTTCATATTTCTCTTCTTGTACGAAAAAAAAAATGAGAAAAAGAGAGGGGGAAAATTAGCTTTAAAGGCTGCGGGGGAGGATGAGAAAAGTTACAGCAGGTGGGAGCTGTGCCAGGCCTTTCCACTAAAGTGCTGATGGCTGAAGGGGTTCTGAGGGGCTACAGAACCTTCCAGGACTGTGTGGGGTAGCTTTGGCTCCTGAGGTGAGTCTTCTTCCCCCAGATCACAACTCTGTCTGTTGGTGAGGGGGTGTTTCTCTGGTGAGAAAACAATTGTTTGAGGACATTCTCTAGGTAGGAGATGATTTAATTTGCTGCAGCAAGGTGATGGGGTGGGGTTATGCCCTGTCTGTGGTATTTGAAGTGGTTTTTTCCCTCTAGTTGTAGCCGGTTTGCAGCTTGTCGTGTTCCTGCCCAGATGGTGCCATTTGCTTTTGAATTTCTGGAAAGGTTTGGAAGGGCTGGGCTGCCCCTTCTTTTTTGTAAAATGGCTCTTTGGCCTTTTTGTGGTGTTCTTGGGTTTCCAGTTCAGTGGGATTTACTGTAGTTGGCATAGTGAAATGAAACAATGAGTAGTGAAACTTCTCCAGGATGTTATTAGAGGTGCCTTGAGGTGAAGCACCAAGGCCTGCAGAAAGAGAAGTTTATAAATATTCACAGGTGTTCTTGCTCTCTGGTTTAGTTCTACTTTTTCTCCATAAATATAATAAATGGAAGATGATTTTACTGTGGGATGAAATGTGGGGAGGAGCACTGGGAAGGGGTAAAAGAGGGAATTGCTGTTGCACCTCTCAGCAGGAAGGGACAAATTCTCAAATACTCAGGTGCTGCTTGTAAAACAAAGTTCAGCGATCACTGGCATGGCTTTTGTGTCATAATCCAGCACTTGGTTGCTGCAGATAAGATTGGAGACTTCCCTCTGTTCATTATCACCTCCAACTCCCTAAGATGTGATTTTTCACCGCCTCGCCGCCCCGAGAGTTTTGAATACACATAGAAATACTAAAAATACAAGTATTTAGCAGAATTCAGACATGCTGTTATCTGTGTTGCATTTGATAAAGCATTTCCTGCTGACTCCTTGTTCTGCCAGCTATTTACAATGCCTGTAAATGAAATTCAAGCCCTAGACCATAAGGTTACTTTTTTTCCCCATAAATGTTTTTTATGCTAATAACTGTGCAAATGCCTGTTGGTGATGAGGATCCTGTTGTGTTAAGTGCACTAGGAATGCTGTAAAGAGGCTATAGAGTTTGTAATTTAGATTAAGAGGTTTAAATATAGCATGTGAATGTAGCAAATGCCAGTGGGATTTAGGGGGAAGACTTTATGGGCTAAAACTTTCAAAGGGAACCCAAGGGAATAAGGTGCTCAAATGCCTATAGAAATTGGACCCTAGAGCTTCTCTGAGCAAGAAAAATGACTGGAATGACTCCATAACTGTTCTTAATCACTCCCAAAGCAGATGTTTCTAGTCCAGAGATCCTGGTTTGTCTTGATCTGCTTTGGAGAAAATGAGAGCAGTTGTAAATGGCTGATTCTGTAATAAACCGTTCCAGCCACCCTTCCCCATGAAGTGTGGCCTCTCTTGTTTCACTGACAGAGCTCTGAAGCTGCTCCACTGAGATGTGAAAGAAGCAGCAAGGTAAAGGAAGAGGAAAGGTAGTAGCTTTCAATGCTTTTGGAATGAGTTTGACTGTGATGTAAAACTCTCTGAGGTCCATGACTATTTGGCAAGGGTAAATTAGGGTAATGGAACTGCAAAATTAACTGGTAAAAGAAGTGTAAAAACTGACAAGGTGATGGTTTCATCCAAGACTTGCAGTACAAACAGAGGATATAATTCTGCCTCTGAGGAGGATGCTGCAGGCTGGCAACATCTTGGTCTTGGAATGTGTTATTAACTCTGATGTTACCCTGAATCAGTTCTGTGTCGATCAGGGCAGGAAAAATTGCTGTCAGTGCTTTTGTGCCCTGGAAAGCAGCCTGGGCTTACATCATACAGGATATCTTGATTGAATCAGTAGAAGATATCCAAAGTATTTTTGTGTCGTTGTGGTAGCTTCAGATAGGCTTTTTCTACTTAGAGTAGAACTGGATTTTGCAATAAGTAGTCATGTGGCCAAGCATGAGAACTTTGATATCCACTTTTTTTTGCCTGTCACCTGAGGATCTTTAGTCACACTGCAAAGGCACAACTCCTTAGCAAAACCTGGGATTGTTAATCCTCCATTTGATCTGTGTAGGCACTGAAAGCTGGGTCTAATCCAGAAGGAAATTTGCCTTTAGGCAGAACTGCTCTGAGGCGGTGGGGACAGCTCTTTCCTTTCTTTCTGTACAGAGCATCCTTTCAAGCCTGTGCTGCCATTTGTGCTCAGAGGGACAAAAGCCTGGTGTGGAGGAAGGTTTGTTGTGTACCAGGCTCTGTGGAACCTGGTTTGGATTGAGGCCGTCATGTCTCAACAAATTTCTCTGAGTAGGGCTGTAAAATTGGGCTCCTGCTCCAGTGACCTGCAGGGTGAGTTCCTGTCCTAGAAAAACTGCCTGGTGGAGATAATCTCGTGCTTGAAACAGGCAGCATGTCCAAAACAGCCAAAAGATGTGCTTCAAATTCATCAGAGAGGCTGCCACTAGCTCCCAAGACAGTAATTTGTGTGTGCTTTGTTGGGGTTGTCTGTTGGGTTTTGGGGGTTTTTCCAAGGCCAGCAGCTATCTGAGTGTTCTCTTATCTTTCCAGGTGATGTCTGACTTGCAGGTGGTGGCACCAGGGTTCTGTGACAGGGAGAAATCAGGCTTGAGGGTAAAATATTTCCAGTTTGGTGAGGATTGACTTTTGTGGTGCTGCTTATCTGACTCTGCTGCCACGGCTAAAGTAATTCCAGAGTTACGGAGTTGTTCTCCTGTGTGTGCCTGGGCCACATGGCAGGAAATGTTCCATCCTCTTGGAAAGCAGATAGCACTGATCATCAGCAATTCCAGGCTGTAATGTAGTGGCAGAATACTGAGTTTCTGCTCTGAACATAAAGAATGAGCAAACATTTCTATGAAGTGTTGCTTGGGAAGCAAAATGTGTGTTTACACTGCTCAAAGTGGGGAGTGGCAAGACTTTATGGGAATCAGTTTGACCTCAAGGTGCTGTAAGGAAAAAGAAAAGTTTGGGTGGGAAAGCCTGTTGGAATAGAATATGGTTCAGAAGAAAGAAAAGGAATCTATGCTGGAATAACAGTATAAAAAAGGCCTTTTTTCAGGGTTACATGCATAGGAGATGTTGTGCTCACTGAGTGAGTGTATCTTTGTGTTGAGAACAGGTATTAATTTATACTAACAATGGCTAAATAATCGTATATCATTGAATTCCACCAGTGCCTCCTGCTAGGGCTGTTCAGCAGTGGAGTCTGAGCAAAGCTCCCTCAAAAGAGAACAGCAAACAGCTTTAGGTTCAGCCCCTGTTGAAGACGTTGGGATTGGAGCAGAGAGTGGCTGTGCAGACCACAAGGTGGTGGCATTGCCCAGGTAAATGGTGCATGAAACACCATGATTTTAATATTTCTGTCTGTTTGAACTGCAGGTTTGTCTTTTGTGCCAGCATTATTTTGGGAAAGGAAATCCTGTTTTAAGTATTTGACTCTGTTGCATAATTAATCAGGAGCGTAAAATCCTTTCATTGATGGTAGGGACTTTTATTTTCTCTTTTAGAACGTTTTCCTCTCCTGCTTCCCCCAACATGAAGCAATTTGAATAACATTTAGCTGTGCTACAAAAGGACTGAGTGCAGTTGTGCTCTGGCAGACAGCTCTGGAAAGTGGGAGAGTAGGGCTGAGTTCTTTTCTTCCTGTATTAGTTCAGGCAAGTGGCTTAAATTTCATGGACCCCTGTTTCTGATCAGTAAATTGGGAATGTACCTCTCCTCCTTCTATTCTTCATGGCATGTGCAGGTGCTGCCTCTCTAACAACCTCTCTTTGAGTATTTAAAATGTAATCCTTGCAGAATCAAGAGGCACAGCACCAAAATATCTTTCATTTGCATGTTGTTGGTAAATTTGCACAAATGAGTTGAGTGTTGGGGGCTTAGCACCACTGGCAGCTTGTGTTGAGGGCGTGCTGAGCCCAATTCCTGGACGTGTGCGCTTGAAACATGAATAAGCCTCAATACTCCCACCTTAATAATATTTTAAAGATCTGAGTTTTATCTTTCTACCTGAATTTCCAGGCTTGGTCTCTAGGACAGGGATGTCCTGCCCTTGTGGCCGTGCTGGCAGTGCTCCCCACGTTTGTGGTACTACAAAGGGGGATCAATTTAAGTTGTTGGTTCAGCTGCACTGCCTCCTTCTGCTATTCCCTTCTCCATCCTTTTTCAAAATCTTTCCATGGCCTCTTTAAGGGCCTTTCCCCAGTGCTATCAGTGCTGCTGCCTTATCAGCCTGTTTACCATCACCTTTCAGCTCTCCCCTTCCTCCTGCAGCATCTATCAGTGCCTGAGGAGAAAGTTGCCTGACAAACTCTTCAGACTTTGCAAAGTTTCAAACAAGATTGGTGATCCTCTCCCTTTCCTTTTCTAGGGATTCTCTAGATCTGAAGGTGAGTTTTGTAGTAGGATATGAGGGAAATGCAGATCAGAATTCATCTGCTTTGTTCTGAAGAGCTTTAAACTGCATTATATGGATTAAACATAGAACTATGATTTTAGATCTTTTATGTTTGGCTTTTGTCAACTGAATGGACTTCCGTTAGTTTTATACTAACTGCTCTTTTACACTCAACCTACAGACATAACCTTTTTATTTCCTCTAACCTGTATTTCCTGATTTGCACACAGATTCTGAGCTCCTGGATATTTGGGCTTTCTGGGCCACCCTGCACAGCACAAGAGAAATTTGGTCTGGTGCTTGGGGTTTTCCTCTGACAAAGGACAAGGCTGGAGTGTGTTGTGAAGTCAGGGATCCAAGTGCAGCTTTGCTGTTGCTGAAACTGTGGGCAAAACTTCACCAGCCCATCAGCTCCCCGATTCTCACCTGTTGTACTCATGAACAACAAATGTACCCAAGATCCTGGGGACAGGAAGTCAGTGCAGGTGTTAAAACACCTCATATGACCAAATATTTAGTTCCTATCTTACCAAATAATTAGGCCAGGTGTAAAACAGGACTTCTGCAAACTATCAAGGCTTGTAAATCGTATTTCCCGTTTTACAGTGTGGAAGTGGAAACCTTCCAACCATTGACAGAACGTTTTATCAATGAATGAAGTTTTACCTCTAGTGGAGAGCTAAACTTTTTGATTTTATATTATAAATGTACATATGTTAAATATGCATACCATGAACATGTAAGAGTGTGTAAGTGCAGTAAATTCAAGTAAACTCAAGTTTTTAGATGATGCCATTGATCCAAGTTACTGTCCTTGGCTCATTTAACCAATCCTTGGTGGAAAGGCAGAGGTTGTTGTGTTTCCAGCCCAAAAGGATGTTCCCTAAAACATGTGTTTGTGTTTTGGCTGTCAATGGTACTTCTTCAATGTTGTTATTTTGCAGGGTATGTGGCGACTGTGCCAGTAATTGAGCCCTGGGGGCACATTTGCACGTGTCCATGGATGGCACTGTCCCAGGATTCAGGAGCTCCTGAGATCCAAACCCATCCCTGCTGCTGACCCTGCTGCAGCTTTGACTTCCCTGTCTTCCCACTTCTTACGGGACAGGAATGATACAGCAGCATTTACCTACAGCAGATGCTGAGCAACAGGGCTTGGTGGTCACTGAAATGGGGTTTGTCAACTTGGGTCTCAATAATGAAGAAACAAGCCATTTGACTCTTACTGGATTATATAATTTTATTGAAACTACAGTGGTCAACAAAACCAGGGAAAAATAATTAAGAAATGAAAACCTAAGGGGAAACAGGAAGATTTTAACTGGGTCAGTTCTCTTAAAGGCACTCTCTCAAACTGGACTAGTCATTGAAGAAAGCTTCTTTCTTTTATAGTTTGGAGATGTGAAATTAGAAGTGTTTCTTAATATGACTTATTAGTTAATACAAAGTATTTTGCCTGATTGGTAATGCTGATTATCCTGGCTGACAAAAAAAAAAGAGGCAATGGAAAGGGTAGAATGTGGTTTTTTGCTTTGAAATGCAGGTCCTTACCACTTGGCCAAATCTGCTTAAGCTGAATGCTATGCAGGACTAATAATGCCCAGAAAAATTCTGCTTTCTTACTTATTTCATCCTGTGGTCTTATTTCTTCCCACACTTGAGTTCTCTTTGGAACTCTTTACGAATTCCTATGAACAGCTTAGCACTGGGGAGCTCTGGATTCTTGGTTTGAGCCTTCACGTGCTGTTTGGACAAGGGATGATAATAAAAGTAGAGATTTTTTCATTGGCTTCCCAACCATGTTCTTGTTTGGAGCCTTGGCAGCTGAATATGTGAATAATAACAGTTTCCTTATCCATTAGAAATATATATTAAAAATGGGGGCAGGTGTGTGTGAAACACAAATGTCTTCCTTTCTGGTTTTTGGGGGATTTTTTTTTTTTAAAAATCTAAATATAATACATTTTCTCTCTGTTTTCTCACTGAAACCAATAAGGCCGCATAATTCCTTAATGGTCACTGGTCCTAGGCTGGAGTAGGAAATGCTGGCTGGCTGTGGCAGCTGGCAGAGAGCCAAAGCAAAGTTTGGAGCTGTTTGATACCTGCCAAGGCCTTTTATTGCCTGTAGGCTCTGTCACCATTAACATTATTCATGTTCTGCACCAGGAAAAATCAGATGCCATAAAGCATCCTGTGGGATGGCTTTCCCTTTCGGAGGCTGCACGTGCTGTGCTGTTCTCCAGCCTGGCCTTCCCTGTGTGTGTCCCACTGCTTGGTCACCTCGAGGTCAGCGGAGCAAATCTGGGGTCTGGGGGTGCCTGTGCCCAGCCCAGGGCAAAATCCAGTGTTGGGAGGTTTTATCTTGGAGTACAACCCAGGAGTGTCTCAAATTTTGTAGCTCAAATATCAAATCTTGGGACTCGAGCCCCTCATGCATCAGGTGCTTTCTAGGTTTGAGGCAGTGCCCATATCCAGGACTGTCACTCCTGTAGGTTGACATCCTCCTTCCCTCTGTCCTGTGGGTACTTGGACGCTGCTCTGACCAAACAGGACTGCAGTGAAGGGGAAAGTCAATGAACAGCAAGTTCTTTAGTTGCTTACTAATGATACTGTGTTGTCCCAAGTGTTCTGAGGTTGTGTTTTTTTCTCCTGGCTTCCCTGTCTATGCCTCTGCTCCATCTTCATTCCCCTCATTGTTTCTTCTAAAGTTTGGATCGTGAGCAGTGCAGTGAAGGAGCTTTACCTCATCTGGATTAGACCTTGGGTACTAGGATGATATAAATGCACAAAGTCAATTGAAAGCACCATAATTTGGTGTTTTGGTCTCCAAAGTGAGGTATCCGTGGAGGCAGAGAGCAGATAGAAAATGTTAAAGGTGTGTGATGTCCTAAAGGTGTGTGACATGCATTTGACCAAGCAAATTGCTCAGTCCATCCTTAGCAATGGTCACTGAACACTTTTCTGATGTTCACATGCCTCAAGATGATGCTGAAGACAAAAAATAACCTTGGCTGATTCCGAGTCCACAGGACATCAGCGACAACAAAACAGATGAGCGAGTTCAGAGGGTTTCAAAGCACCCTGAGCAGACACAGTTTTGTGGTCCACATGCATTCTTTGGCTTTAGGGAAGGAAAACACTCTCTGCTGTTTTCAAGAGCATGTGTTCAGAGCATCTGAAGGCTGGAATATGTTGAAGCATATGGCATATAATTTCCTTTCTTCCATTCGCAGTCTGCAGCAAGATCAGTCCTGGTAAGAACAAGCTCCAGCTTTCATTTAAAAATATTTCTGTAGCCATTTCTGTCTAGCAAGCAGAGCTTTCTTTTGAAATGCATAAATAGTATCAGATTATTTAGTAAAATATATTAATTTTACTCACCTAACTGATGAAAATGTGATGCTCTACAACTAGGCTGATCAAATCCTTTTAAGCATCAGAACCATTTCGGTGTGAGAAACTTTCAAAGCATTGCTGTTTAGCCTGCCTGTAAATACTTAAAATCAGTGATGAAAGAAGCAGTTCAAATGGTAAACTGTAATTAAATAGTGCAGAAGGCCTAAAACTCTGCGAAGATTTCTTACCTTCTGGAAGATAATGTTTAGACTAACCTACATCCTGATGACTTCAATATTGAGCTTTTGTTTTTGGCATTTTTACTGGTTATGGGAAGTAACCATGGAAAGATCTGATAAGAGGAGCTAGTGTCACATAAAATCAGCTTCCCTGCTTCTGATACAGGTGCAAATCTCCTCAGGATCAGAATCTGGCTGTGTAATTTGGCAGCTTTTGAAGTGCAATGTACTGAGGTAGAAATCCTATTGGCTTTCTGAAGTGAGGTGTGTTAATAGTTCTGTTCCACCAAATAACCTGAAGTTTCTTTGTTTAATGTGCTTCAGAGAAGAGCTGAGCTGTCTCTCCAAGGTTGTATTCTAATTGTAGAATATTGGGCTTTTGACTGCCTCTTTCTTGCCTTATGGAAAGAATGTAGGAATAGTCAGATTAGATTAGATTTTTTTGTGTATTTTATTTTAGCTTCTATTAACAGATGCTTTAAAAGAAGGCACAGGAAGCTTTACAAGAGGCAGGTGTTATGATTATTGATGGTCCAAGTGATTTTCCTAATCTGAATGTGGCCCCCTCCCTTTCCTCTCAATCAAGGGCAAAACTGGTGAATTTGGAATGAAACACAATTTGCATATACCTGCTACAGTACCAGTTTGCATCAAAGTAGTTGTATATCCCTGGCACTTGAGAGTATTCCAGTTTAAATGTTAGGTTGTGCTTCATGGAAGAACTAAAGAAATTTGCAATTCTTATATTTTTAAACACTTTTTAAAAGAAGGGTTTCTGTTTAGCGAGTTGCTTAAGGTTTGCTGACGTTTGAGCTGGCAAAGTGTCCCTGTGGCATCACTTGAGAGTGACTATTGATGTAATTAAAGTGAGACACCTGTTTAAGGCAGAGCTGCATTCAGTTGAGTCAAGAAATAAAAATTAGGCCCTGACCGTGCAGATGTTTGAGCGTGAGGTTAAGCACGCCTGTATTGTCAAGTAGTTCTTGTAAGACCACTTGAGTGACTAGTGTAGGTTAAGTGCCAGTATAACAATGTTTGCAATTCTAGGCACCACTTTCATTTGGTTCATATGTTAATGAATTAATTGAATTCTGATCTCTAGCGTGTCTGCATTTGTCCAGTTGCTTGCGGAGACTCTGTTTGACAGCTGGGGTTGCATCCTAAGCACATACCTGGAACTAGAAAGACTGTGATAACCTAAACTCCTTCCTGGTGAATATTTCATAGTTTATATACAAAGACATATTGAAAAGTTGACTTTGATTGCTTTCCATAAAGTGCAAAATGAGGGAGAGGATCCCAGCACAAATATACACCCGCCTCAAGTATTTTTCCTGAGTGTGGTTGTTGCTTCAAACCTCCATGTGGTTACAAAAACAAACTTCAGCGCTACGACTCCTCAAATCTGCATTATAAAATAAAATGGAACACACTCCCCATGGTAAAATATTATTTGGTAACGTGTTCCAAAAACTATGCTAGGCAAAAGGCAGTAAAAGTATCTTTTAAAAGAAAAAAGTTGGATATAAAACCTAGCAGATGTGTTTTTCTGTTCTAGTGGAAAGAGAAACACCTACTTATTGGAACGAACAGGAGACTCAGAAGTGGATGTGATTGATACAATGTTTTCTCTCTTTTGGGAAAGATGAGGTGGAGAAGAAGTTATTAAATGTTTACTTATGCATTTGTAAGTTTGAAAGCATTCCTTTGTTCGCTGCTTATAAACGTGATGGGTGGAATCCCTGCAACTGGCAGTTTGTGAGGGCTGATGAGTGTGGAGAGCTGCCTCCAATAAATAGTGCCTTTATGGTGCCAGAGGGAAGGGGGAGAGAAGGAGGCAGAGACCAGGTAGGGCTCACAATTTTACAGCTGTAAACCCATGTTTCTGCCTATTTACTGATGGCATGGGGGGGGGGCTGTGATGGGGATCTATTGTTTTGTACTTGGGAGCTCAACTTTTTCCAGCAATCAGATGGGGAGTTCTCTTCTGGGAGATATGTTGATTGTATAAAACCAGGTTTATAATAAATATAACTGAAAGCACTGCAACACTTCAGACCTTGTTTTGCTGTTTTCACAGTTAAGAACTCAAGTTGCTTTCAGGATTTAGTTGCCCCCACCTGAACTGCTTTAAACCTCCCCTGTTAAAAACGTGTTAAGAAGCTTTTTTTCCTTATGTGTGTTTTTATTTTAGTTAAATCAAGAGTCTTGTAAATCCAGAGTTGTCTTGTATCAGTTGGAGCAGTTTTCTAGTCCAGTTCTGTACACAGTGCTCTGACTGCCCTTCTCACGCTTCTCATTCCACAGCTCAGGACTCAGCCTGCTCCTGTTTTTTGTAGCCACATTTCTATCACAGGCTACCCCGTGCAAGTGAATATTTTGTTTATGCTGATGTTCGGCTCTTGAAAGTTATTTTTGAGGACTTCTTTGTTTGTTGAACACCGTTATTATATTGCCAAAAGTGTGATTGACGTGTGCTTGAACACTCATTACTCAGAACCTGAAGCTGTTAGCAGCTTAAGAAAACGTTTCTAAAAGGCACATTCATTTTTCCGGTACACCTGTACGGGTAAAATGAACCTTCCAGTGAGATTAGTGGATAAAGAGGGAAATATTAGTTGTCTTTCTCCATTCTGACACTGATAATTTTAACCACAATTCGTTCCCTTGAGACACCTGAAGGTTTGTGAATGTTTGCAAATGAATAGGAACAAGAGTTAAATGTTTCCTTCGAAGCGTCACCTTTAGGCTTAGTTAACCTTTTTTTTTTTTTTTGCTGACATTCTCCCCTTAAACGTAAGAGGAAACAACAGTAGTTTGAGGTTTTGCTTTTAAATGGGTTAAATATTATCTTCTATCCATTTTTCTTTGTGCTGGGAGTTGCTGAGATGTTGAGATGTGCCGAGGAGTGAAAGTTGACTCCGGTGTATGAAACGACGCTGTTAAAAACCTGCTAACAAAGACGAGCATCTCTCTTTACCACGTCAGATCTGCCTCACCTGTCATTTTGACCCCGGCATGTGGAAACGAGTGCGGCAGTCTGGAGGGGAATCGCTCTTCCTCCAGAAGGAAGTGATCAGCACTCACCGAACCAGTTGCTTTTCCAACCCCCCCCCCCCCCCCCCCC
>VZTE01000362.1:120407-218142 GCA_013397775.1 Eulacestoma nigropectus | reverse complement strand
CCTTCCCCCCCCCCCCCATCTTCTTCGTTTTCTTCCAATTATCGACTAAGAGGAAACTCGTTGTTATGCTGCTGCCAGCAACCCCCTACGCCCTCAATGCTCAGAGGGTTAAAAGGTATTATAATTCGAACAGAAGTAGTCTCAGGGTCTACAGCTGGCTAATAACAGAGTTGTATTGAGTGGAGTGAGCCCCACAGCTGTGACTTTCGCCACAAGGCTCAGACTAGACGGAGCTCTAATCAGCTGGGCCAGGCGGCCACTGGGGCCCGTGTCTTTATCGGCCAGATGGTGTGAATTTAGACACTTTTGTTATGCAATTGCAGGGAGGAGTTGGGCAGAAGAAAACAAAACAAAGGCCACCATGCTGTGAGCTTATTTGAGTTTGAAATTAGAGACAGATTTTTTTTTTTTTTTAAATTTTTTTATTTTGGTGTTGGGGTGAGGGGAGGGAAGTTGAGGGATGAATTTTAAAACCATTTCAGTGAAGTGCAAAGAGGGGAAAGGATGGAAGCTTGGCTTTGGCATGAGGCTTCCGGGGTGCTCAGTTTGTAGGGCTGGGGTTGTCTCTGGGAACTTTATGGGTTTGGTTTTAGGTTTTTCTGGACCACTCAACATAAACCATCATTTTCCCCAAGTAGATCTAATTAGAGGGGAAAGTATAACAACAAAAGATGTAGAAAATCATCTTAAGCCTTGATATTCTTGTCTTAATCAAATGAGCACCTCTAAAGGTGTGTTTCCAGCCCAACATTGTAGCAGAAATATAAATGTTGGTGAAGTCATGCCAATAATTTGATTGAAGAGAATATTGAAGGCTTGATCCTGGACCACCAGAGTTTGGAGGTTTTGGCTTGGACTGAAACTGGAACCAGTCAATTCTGTTACAGACAGCACTTGTGAAACCAACCCAGTGGAAATGTTACTGCTTGGATATGGGGTGAAATACTTGGAAATGGGGATTTAAAGATTTAAGAGGTATTTTTTCTAGAATATTTCCTAGAATATTGGGCTGAAACATTCAGTCCCACTCTGATTGATGTGCAAACAAGTCTTTCACTGGAAGTGGCTCTTCTCCCTCATCAAGATTTTTTTCATTTAGCTGGGCTCAGTACCATGGTCAAAGGGGAAAAAGTCTATCACTAAAAAAGGTCTGTTCCCCAAGTGTGATAGGAATGTAGATATCAGTAAAATATTTGGAGAATTTTAGCTTCAAGCTACAGTTTTAGAGACAAAATATTTGAATATTACAAATATAAAGTTCAGAACTGCAATAATTGTGGAAATAGAAGTAAAACAAGATGCACTTGTTTCTGAACCTAGCCACGTTGTGCTCAATCTCACAGAATTCATCCTAAAATACTCCACCAACAAGTGGAACCATCCCTGGAATCACTACAGAAGTATTTTTAAAACTGGGTTCCTTTTTTTGCTTTATTAGAGTGGCTTATAAAGCAGCAAAGATTTTATTCCCAGTGTTATTTTCTGTGCGTTGCTCTGTTGGATGTGTCAAAGTACGTCCCAAATTTATGTTCCTTCGAGAGGATTTTCTGCTTTTTTGGGGGGTTTATTATAATTTTCTCCTTTAGAAAGCATCTCCCATCTTGGTTCCTGGTATAAAAACACTCCATTCTTTCTAAACACTGATTAGGCAGTGAAATCCATAGAAGATGCACTTAAAATAAAGTTGGGAGAAGGAGGGAGGGTGATGTTCTGTGCTGGTGTGAATTACCAGAGCTGCACTGAAGTCGATGGAGCCATGACAATTTACAGCAGCTACAGGGGCTGCCCCAGGGATTTTTAAATATTTAGTGTATCCTTTTATTTAAAAAGGAGTAGCATCGATGAATAAGTGCAGGTTTGAGGCAAGGGAAATGTAGGAATGTTGAAACAGTTGGAGCTGCTATTCAAATAGATCTGATCCTTCCAGCTCATGTGGCTGGGCAATTCCAGCCCCAGAGCAGGAACTTCCTGGAAACTGGAGGAAATGTTGGGATTTTCCGTAGCTGAAAGAGGGTTTTTTGTCTAAATGCTCATTTTAGGCATTTATAATTGGATATTAGGCATATCAAGAAAAAAATCCCCACTTCAGTATTTTATATTGCCTTCAGTGAATTCAAGTATTTTATTTATTTCTTCTTCTAATAATTAATTAATTAATTCTGCTTGGATGCTCCCCAGTTGGAAAACTCTAGGATTCAGAATGCTTGAGAATTTTGCAAATGTATTCAGCACCCCTGTACAAAAATCTACCAAAATTTCTCCATCCCATGTGTGTAAATTTGAACAGAAACCTCTGCAGAATGTGGAAAACATCTTCTGGAAAGGCATTTCTGTGATCAGAACCTGATCTGGTGACTTTTGATGGATGTGGGACTTCTGATAGAGACTTTCTAAAGTTTTAGGCACCTCCATCCTCCCCATCCCATGTTGGCTTTGATTGGAACAAAAAACCTGAGCATGAAAACAGCTTAAATCTTCTCTGTTGTTCCAGATTATTAAGAGTGAGGATTTCAGAGCAAGGACTGTTTTTAAAGTCTATTAAATTTCTGGTACTCAGCTGCTGTGTGTGCAAGGAGCATCGCCCATGTCAGTGATTGTATCAATGGAAATAAATTAATGACCTATCTCTTGATTTTTAAATTTTTATTATTATTTATTATTATTTATATCATCATTGAATGTGTATAAATTCATACTTAATCTTAAGGATTTATCACTGAAACAATTGCAAAGGAATCACAAAAGTCAGCCTGAAAAACATCTCTTCAGATCCTTTGTAGGATCTGAGTATGTTCAGTTTCTGGCTTTTCATAGAGCGCTGAAGTTTTCAGTCACCATATAAAACGAAGATATTTAATAATAAAAAAATACAATAATATAGAAGAATTAATATTATTGGAATACACCAAACCATTAGGTTGCTTATAGTCAGTTCTAACACCTTTTGATGGACTTTTAACCCCACATAACCCATTTGGTCCTACCTGTAATGACATTATGACATCAGTTAATCACTTATTAGACCTTTACAAATATCACCTCAGTCTCAAGTGTGACCATATTGCTGTTCATTTTTTGGCTGGGTAATTCAGAATGGATTACAGAGAGCCAGGTGCCAAACTCCAGCTGGAACCAGCCAGGAGTTGGGCACCCAATTCTCTAAATTTTCTCTTCTGGAAAGCAGAATTTTTACCCTTTCAGGCATATATGGAGTGCTGAAGCTTTTCTGACAGACTTGGAACTGATTCTTTGCTCTCAACTCTCCCCGTGGTTCTTTAAATTTGGTTTTCTTTCCCTCTCCAGTCGATGCTGTGAGAAGAAAAGTTGTGGCAACAGAAATGAGACTCCATCTGACCCTGTGATCATTGACAGGTAGGAGATGAATCCTCATTTTCCTGCAAAAGCATCCCAAAATTGTTGTTTTTCACCTTGAATCATCTGAGTTTGTTTCTTGCTGGTTATCTGTTGGTGTCTGCCATGTGGGGACCTTGATAAAATTGATGTTTAATTTTAAAATGAAGTTCTGTTTTTATTGTGACCAAATATCCCATGTGTGCATCTGGAACATTCTCTCCTCACCAGGGATAGGATCCAACTGGATTACTGAGACAGATAAAGCTTTGAGCAACCTGGCAGCTTCAGTAACGTTCTTTAACAAAAGAACAATATTTTTGTATAAATGTGGGGAGAAAGAGAGGGGTAAAAAGGCAAAAATGCAACATTAAATCTGACAGTTTGGGAATTGTGAGCAATTTGATGTAGAACAGCTTCACATATTACTCAGTTCCAGCTCCAGGTTCAGGTTCTTTTGTCAGTTTTTAGGTCAATAACATAAATGGGGAGAGCAGCAGTTTGTTAAACCATGAAGTGGCACTATAAAAATCGTGCGTATTTGTGGGAGCTTAGAAAACTTCCTTGTGGAAGTCACTGACATGGAAGGGTTTGAAATCTGGAGTTCAGCAAGGCTCAGAGAGGGAAAATAAGAACAGGCAGAGCTGCTTTAGAAAGGAGCACACATCTAAGGGTTCCAGAAGGGGAACAGTAAATAAGGCAAAGCCGGGAAGAAAATGCTTTCCCCTTGATTATTCTGTAGTAACTGTTAAAGGGCTCCTTTTCCCTGAAGCAGCTGCTACAAGAGAGCTGATGCTGGAGTGGATTGATTTTAGAGTCAGTTTTTATGTCTGTCTGTGTCTGGCCTGTTCTATCTCCTTTCTAATAAGCCTTATTTGTCACAGTGTTACTCGTGGACTTGTTTTGGCACTCCGAGCAGTAAAGCTGGTTTGAATAAAGGTCTGCAATAATTTCCTTCATTTTTTTTCCATCACAGAGTTAATCTAAATAATTTTGTAACTCTGATGATGCGATGGGTTCTCCCTCTCCCTTTACCCCCATGATTTTCCCTTTTAATTCTGTGCTCACAAGCTGGGGCTGGGACCAGAGCTGGAAGTTGCAGTGAAATGGGCTCTTTGGGGAGCAGAAGTCCTGGATGTGTCATCTTGACCTTTCCTATGAAATTTTGAGCTTATTTTTGGCTGTGTCAATGATTGGTATGAATCTGCATTTGGGAACTTTCCAGCCTGAAGTCTGAATTTTCTGAGAAGCAGCTTGGGATGGAAGGCCCTGGATTTGCCCCCGGATTGAAACCCTGAGAGGGGCAGTTCCTACCACAGCTGAGTTTGTAATCCTTAGCCAGCTGCCTATCCTCATGCAAAGTGAAAATTCTGATGCTTCCTGGGGGGCTTTGGGATCTGCTGATGTAACATGAAATGGAAACTATGAGAAAGAAAAACGCTGTTCTTTCTAACAACTGTGTGTAAAATGTGCACCACAAGTTGCCTGTTGTGCTCAGTGAGTCCCAACCTTTCCTAATTTGCTCTAGGACCTCTCCTAACTTCATCCTGACCTCTCCCAATTTGTTCTAAGCCCAGAACTTTTTTCCTGCCTGCCCTGCTAATAGCAATAGGCATTCCCTTGGCATGGAAGCATCCTCCAGGCTCAGGCTGGCAGTTCCTTTTTGTGTGTTGGTTCTTCCCTTTCTATGTGTGTGTGTCTCCATTCCAGGTGAACTCTTGAGCTCAGTGAGGGTAGATAAGGGAAATAAATAAGGAGTGCAGCCTGATAAAGCTGGTCCATTCGGTGTTAAAGGCAGTCACTAAATCAGATTTAGGCCCTACAGAGAAGAATTTATCCCAGCTCTGCCCTGCTGTCTGGAGGAGGCTTGGCTTAGTGAGCAGTGTGGTGAATAGAAGCAAAACTCAAAGCTAAATATTTTTCTTTTTTCTACCACTAACCAGTGGTGCAGCATCAAGAGCTGGCAGAGTTCTTTCTGCACAGTTATTTCTGTTCCACCCCTTTACTCAGCGAAACAGGGCCTGAGCAGTGAGGGATAATCCTGTGCTACGTCTCCATCAACACATGTAATGCAAATAAAATAACAAGAGTTTTGCTATGCCTGTCTGTGCACAGAGGAATCCTTGGCTTGTCTGTCATCCTCACGCACCTCCACAGCACCAAAGTACAGCTGCTCAGGAGTTTAACTGCACACTCAACTCTCCCAAAATACACCCTGTGGGGTAATTTTTTATTGTCTTTCAAACAAGGAGAGTCCTGTGTGCTCTGGACTAGCTGGGCAGCAGTGCTTTGATTTATTTAGGGTGTCTTTCTATGGCTTCTTTAAAGGAAAACACCTCTCCTTAGGAACCCGGCAGCAGGTGGAATTTAATTTCTGAAGTGCACCTTGCAACCATGTGGGTCAATAAATATGGTGATATTTTCAGCTCAGTGATGCCTTCATGGTGGGTTGCTGTTAATTTAAAATGAACTGCAGGTTTTCTTTAAATAGTGATGGAAATGAAGGTGTTTTTCCCCGGTGTGAAATGATAGGTAGACGTAAAAGTCTGCCATGTACCAACGCAGCTGTAACATTCTCTCGTGTCTCTGGAGAAGGGAAAAAAGAAAAATGGAGAGAGAAGAATTGCAAAAACACCTTTGTGTTATGCAGAGCTGTGTCTAAGCAAAGTGAAACAGAATTTCCATGGAATAAAATTCCAGAATCTTTGAGGTTGGAAAGGCCCCCGAGGTCATTGAGTTCAACCATAACTCCATCATCAACATAGTGATTTCCCTTTATTTGTTTCTCCCCCCACTTTTTTACCTGCTGGGTGCTGGAGAGAGACACAATTCACTGGTGTTCACCAAATCCTGGGGATTTGTATCCCTGTTTAAAAAGGAAGAAATAGTTCAGTGGGAAAAAAATGTCAGCCCTGTTGTTGTTGTTGGGCTTTTTCTTCTCCTTGAAAGAATTCCAAAAGTTCTGATGCTGAATAAAACATTTCTGCAGTGACCTTTGCTCTGGGGACTGGATTTAGATCTGGAGGCCCTTGCAGTTATTTTTCCACTCCCTCTTAGAAATGAGAATGTTTCCATATGAAGGGGAGCTTCTCCACTGAAATTCAGTGTGTGCCCTCTCCTGATGGCAGAGATCTGCAGGATACATTGGAATATTTCAGTTCCTGTGATGTTCTGAGCCAGAATTCGAGTGTAACTCTGGCCAGAATTTGGTTTCAGAGTGATGCCTCTGATTTAACAGAGATGGCACAGCTCAGATCCTATGGTGCTGCTATTATAGGTATCCAAAATTGGGAATTCCACTGGAGCACAGGGCTGGAAGCACCTGGGATTACATTTTTAATCCAGAAGGACTTGTACTCCAAGGTTTTGGACAACATAAGCCATAATCAGTTCTCAAAATGTCATAGCAAGCTTTAACTTTGTGTGCACAACCAGAATTCGTCAGAGCTAAGTTGGTTCTGGTGCATTCCCATGGTGGATCCCAGCTCTGGTGGATTCATCCCGGATTTCTGCTTGCCTTTTGAAGTTGATATCTGTGGAATTGGTCGGTTTAAGAGACATCAAAAATGTACATATTAATTTTTCCCCCTCTCTCATGGCTGAAGTGGTGGTTCTTGATGTTCTTGGTAGTTTCTTGAAACTGGAGAGTGAACTCTCTGTTTCCTTTATGGAAATCACAGACAAGGATATGAGGTGGAGGAGTGGGGGGGGGCTTTTGGAGGGAAGGGTAGAAGCTCTTTCCTTTGAAGACGGCACTTCCAACTGAAAACTGTATTTTGTCACACCTGTGTTAGAATTACTCAGTTTGTTGCCTTTCCCACCCTGCTTATGCAAATAAAAAGAAACTTGGTGTTAGGGTTATGGGGTTGTGGAAGATGCAAATTAATTTAATTCATCACTTTACTGCAGATTTTCTCTCTCATTTTAGGTGAGTTATGTAGTTTTGGATATAAATTCACCAAATGGCAATGTTCTTTCGATTTTTTTATTTTATGTTCCTTGAAGATTCAAGCTCTTTAGAGGAGATTATTTTGTGTACTTGTTACTCTTAATGCTTTACTGAGTTTACTGAAGCTGTGATTTAATTGAAGCCTCTGTGGTACAGGGGAGAATTGGTGTGACTTTTTTCGTTGAAAATTTTGCTTTTTTGGTTTTTTTACCTCTTTTTCCCCCTTTTCTGATAAACAGAAGAAATTTACACGTAATTAAAATGAAACCTCGTAAACAGTCACAAGAAATTTCTATGTCATTCAAACAAAACATCTTAATTCAATTAAAAATGCAGCATCACTGGGGTGGGACAGAATTTTTTGTTCTTGCAAGGGAAATTCCTTGGAACAGCACAAAAACCTGGGAGCACAAACCCTGTGCTGTTTGTAGCTGCTGCCTCCATGGTCCTCTGCTCTCTTTGGGCTCATGGAACAAGATCTTTTAGCTCAGGTTCTTTCAGAATCTGAGACATTGGGTCCAATTCCTTCTACTTCTAACCTAAACTCTTCCTAATTGTCCTTGGAAGAGTCTGGTGTGTGTTGCTACCACATTTTATTACTTTATTTATTGTGATTGTTGCTGGGGAGGGGATGGAGGGGATTGGAGTGGATTGTTGGGCTGGAGACCAGTGTCCAGTGTCTCCAACTGGGTCAGCGTGCAGTGGCACCAGCTGAGCGCTGGGCACACTGCTCTGGGGGGGTGTGGGGTTACACTATGGGGTGACAGAGAGATAAGCCCGGAAGGCCAGAGAGAGCCTCTTTCCTGGGCCCGGAGGTGACCCTGGGACTGTATCCAGGTCACCGGGGATGGGCGGAGAGAGGTTTGTGGCTTGTGGACAAAGCTGGAGCTGTGAGAAGTGAAGGTTGTAGTTTGTGACCTTACAGGGTATTGTTTACCTGTTCCCATAACAGGCAATGTCTGTGCACTGCCCCAGGTGACAGGGAGACACTGTGGGGAACATCTTTCCTGTTTCCGTGATGTTCTATCCTGTTCTGTGGGGGTATTTAGGCATTTGGTACTGTGCAATAAATGGGGATTTTGTCTTTGACTTTGCACCTGAAGGAGGGCAGAGTTTGCCCATGAGTGATTACTGCAGGGGGGTGGTGAAGTGCAGCATCCATCAGCTGCCACGTGCTGCAAAAGCAAAATTGAGGCTTTTGTAGTTATTATTTAACAAAAAACCACATCAACCGAATTCCTGAGCACAGCTGGCAACTTGTCAGTCTCTCTGGGAAGGAGCAGAAGAGCCTGGATTACATCCCCATGCTGTGGGGGTCCATCCCTTCACGTGGAATTGGGGTGCAGGGATGGAGGTCTCCGTCCCTGCTGGTCCCCTGCCCTCCCTGCTGCAGGGACAGAGGGCTGAGCTCTCCCTGGTTGCCTGGCACGTCCCACAGGCACTAAAACTCACTTCAGGATTAATAGGGCTGGGCTTTACGTCTTCTCTGTGTCTGTGTGCCCCCCTCTCCCCCACTTCCCTCTCCTGAAAAAATGCAAAAGAAGACATAGATGAATTTTCATTTTGAAGGATCTAACTTGAAATAAGTGCAGACTTCTGGCTGTTTCTTTTCCTTTTTTTTTTCCTTTTTTCTTTTCTTCCTTTTCTCTTAATCTCAGCCATCTGAAAAGGACTTTATCCCTTCCACCTCCCTCTTGGGGTGATCCCAAAAACCACTGGGTAACACAAGGATATTTCCTCATTCTCAGAGGCGGAACAGCAAGATTGGAGAGGCACGGATTAAATTCCCACTGACACTGGGCTGCCCTGTCACCTTAAGTGATGTGAGTCTGTGCCTCAGTTTCCCCCTTAATACAAAGCATTAGCCACTACCTGGCTGTGGAAAATGGTTTCAGATCCCTGAACAGGAGTTTTGGGGGTTTATTTTTCACATTCCTGCTGCCAGGAGGATTTAATCTGCGTGGCAGAGTTTGATTGTTCCTGTTCTGCCCCGTTCTCTGTGGCCCTTGTGAGTCTGCCAAGGCAAAATGAATGTCTGGGATCTGTTGCTGCCGTGGGGTGAAACCAGGAGCTCTTCCCAGCTCCCTGTGTGCCCCAGTCCCCCCTTCCAAGCCCCCAAAACCTACAATGATCTCTCCCCTTGTCCTAGGGAGTCAAAGTCCTTTGTTCACTGCTAAACCCTGCTCTCCTGCAAAGAGCTGCTGTTGTGCCATCTGTCTCTTTATGAATTTTTTAGTAGACTGGATGTTTGTGGGGAGTCAGAAACTTAAAGTGCACTATCACAGCCATTTGACAAGTGGTTCTCTTAGTGCCTAATTTGTTTGTTTCGTTTTCCCCTCTCTTTTAGACAAAAAGAAAATTCTTTACTAGTTTGCTGTCCAAAACATCTTGAAATCTTTGATGTGTGCAAACACTTAAAGCTTGTAAATGGACTAAACTGGAGAGTAGCTTGTGTCACTTAATCTTTTTCATTTAATGTCGACAGACAACAGATTTTCCAGCAAGCTGGTGAGTCAGAAGAAGCTTAAATATCTTTTTGAGTGTGCTGGAAAAAGGAAGAATGGACTGGTTGGGTCTGTGGAAGTCCTGGGTTCTGCTCCTTTCTCCCCATCAGAGTCCCTGTATTTCTGTAGCCACTCACAGGGTGTGTTTAACCATAAACCAAGTATGTGATTTTCTGGCTTTCCCTGATAACACAAAGACACATTTGCTGAAAATTGATGTGTGGAAATACTGTGGTGATGTGGAAGAGCATTGCTGCCGCAGCAGAGATGCTTTTGGAGCAATTTATAAAGTTCCTCTCCCCCAGGACTGTTGGTTGCTGCTGCCTGGGCTGGAGGTGCTGCTGCTTCTGGAATGGAGCAAGAAATGAGATGGGTTTAAACCACTGCTGGTTTCAAGCACAGATTACTGAGGAGTTAAACAGAGCTGGAACCTTATTTCCACCAGTGTTCTGTGCAGGTTTTCTTCTGGCCAAGTGCTGTCACTGTTGGCATCTCTGGCCTCCAGAGAGATGCCTTTTGGGATGTGTTAGAGGCAACACATGTGTGGGAGTGCCAACCAGTATTGATCACTTCAGTTCCATGAAATCTGTAACTGGGAATAGTTAGCTCATGTCCTGATCTGAGAACTGAGAGGGAAACACGGCTGAGCCGAAGCAAGGGCACATTATATAATTTAAAGAAATAAAATCTGACTATTGCTACTACTGCCTGGAAGCCTTAAGAGAATAAGTCCAATGAAGACAAGACCCAAAGGATTTTAACAGTTCTGCATAAATCAGATAAGCTTCCCTGATGCTTTAGAGCAGCTTAGACACAAGCATGGACGGATTCCAATCTTGTTAGATTGGTTGAGATAAAGACACTGATGGTGCTCAGGCTAAATCCTGCCCGAGCAATGCAAAGTTGGGAGCAAAGTTTACACACGGTGTAGGAGAAGCCTTGTCCCTTTTAAAACTGAGGTTTTTTCCTGGAAATAGGGAGAATTTGGTCCTGTTTGTGCTCATAAACAGCGAGTGAGGAGGTTAAGGGGCTGCTGACCTCAGAAGGACAGAGAGCAGAGTAAGGAGCCATTGGAATCAATGAGGTTGGTAATAGTGGAAAGGGGAATGGAAAACAAGTTTCCCATGGACTAAAGCACCTCTGGGAATAGAAGCTGAGGATAAATTCACTGTGCAAACAGCGCAGAAGAAATTTTGGGCATGTAGAGCAGCAGTGTGTGACACGGGATCTCCACAGCTCCACTCCTTGCGTCTGCATTTGCCTGGCTCCATCTGCACTTGTCAATAAAACTGCCAATATTTCAGAGTATTTGCATCCTAATGAAAACATCCTCTGTGTATTTATGACCTGAAATACTCTTCCTTCTCACTTTTGCACTCAGCTCGGCCTCTGTCTAGACCTGATTTTATGGACTTGTCACTTCATCTGCCCTAAGCTTTTTAGTTACTGCCTCTTGCTTTCCTTTTGAACCTTTTGTTTCTCTTCATCCCTTCCCTGTGTGTTCCTTTCACCATCTGTTTCTGGTGGGATGTCCCATATTTTCTGCCCTGTAAACATCCCAGGGTTTCAGCCTCTCTGAACCGATCACTTCACCTCTGAAAAGGTTCTCCCAATTAATGCGTTCCTGCTTTCAGATGGGGTATGAAACAATTTGTCCTGCTTAGAACATCACCGAAAATCCTTGTGAAGTGAAGACAAGATTGACACCGAAAGTACGTGATGTGCATCTGAAGCTTAAATCAGTTGGAGATGTAATTTTAAAGCTATTAAGAGCTTATATGAGTTGCCCAAGATGATGTAGGAGACAGTTTGTAGGACATACTCCACACGAAGAAGGGGAATCCAAGTCTTGTATTCCAGGCTGGATCATGCAAGCATGTCCTGGAACAACATTTCCCCTCTGCGGCTGTGATTCACATTCCCATCTTTCTCCCTGGTTTGGATCTTTAATACGCTGCTGTCATTCAACCCATCCTTCTTTTTCCTCCTTATTATTTTTCCTTTTTCTCTCTATCTCCTCTGCTACTTTTCCTCACAAATAAATGCTAATTTCTCCATGGGCATCCCACTTACAGCTCCACATTTGGTGGCTTTTCCTCCAAGTGGACTCCATCGAGCTTGTAAATTGTATTGGATCAGTGAGCCCATAATGAGGCTTCTAAGTCCAAACAGTGCAAGTCTGCTGGGATTTTACTGTTCATAAAGCTCCTTCCCTGGGGAGTGATAGAGCCATTAGGTGTGTGCTGTGTTTAATATTTGGTCATGACAGGAAGCAATAATTTTCTATCTTTTACTGTGGCTCCCAAGTTGTTTTTATGCAGTCAGCTTATTTAGTCTCAGTGGCTGCGAACCCATTAGGCAAACAGCTCTTCCCTCCGTGAGTTTGTGTCTTCCTACAAAGGCTGTTTCAAGAAAAAAAAATAAAATCAGGTGGCAACTGCTTGCCCTGTGGTGGCTTTTAATCCCTTGCCCTTCTCAGTGGCTGTCACTGACCGGAGTTGGCATAACGCTGGTTTCACCAGAAAATGGCATTTCTCATGATGAATGAGATAAGAAATTTATTCCAGTGGAGAACCACCAATGCTCCTGTTTGCATGGTGTGTTACGGGTTTGGGTATTTATCTTGTGCAAATCCATTATTTTGCTTTTCAGTGGAAGCAGCAGCAAGGTTGTATTCAAATATTCTGGAAGTGGTTTTATATCTATATAATCAGAAAAAAACATGAAAATAACAGTTTTGGGTGTAGCCTGTAGGAAGCTGCTCCTCTGACAGTCCTTTCCTTGCATTCCCAATGCTTCCGTCAAAGAACCAGGCAACTTTCTCCATGGGCTGTGCCAGGAGTTCTGCACATTCTGTGTTCTGGTTGTACCACCAGGCTGCTTTTCAGCCTGATTACTGCAGGTTCCCTTGCTCTCTGCTTAGGTCTCTTCCTTTGCTCCAGGGGAAAAGTTTTCCACTGCCTCATTTCCCCGCTGGGTCCTTGTCTTGGATCTCTGCAGCTCAGTGGGAGAGGTTTGTATCAGAAAGGGAAAGAATAATTGGCTGGCTCTGTATCCCAGAGCTGTTGTGAGGCACAGAGACACGAGGTGGGTTTGCATTAACCAGGAACACGCAGGTTCTTTTTCCAAACCAAACCTGAGAGGAAGATCCAGGGGTGTTTGGGAAGAGGGAAGGCAATTCCAGAGGTACTTAAAGCAGTTGAAAGCCAGGACACAACAAACACATGAAACAAGCTCATGGCATAAAGAAATTAAAGCTGAGTGCTGATATCTTACAAATCATATTTCATTAATTTTTAAGAGGTGTGCTTAGGTTTTCTTATGATAAAAAGTTATTTATTTTGGTTCATCAAAGCAATTAACACTTTGTATTATCTAGCATCAGCATCAAGAAGGGTGTATGTGAATAGTTTAAAAGAAAAGTGAAATGGCAAAGATTGATATTTGGGCTCCTGCTTCCTTTCACAGTCACAAACTTTCTGTAAGAAAATTCAGGTCTTGAAGTTGCCTTTTTTTGAAAATATGAGACTTAAGGTTCTCATGTTCACATGACTCTAAACCACAAAGAGCAGTTTTGGGTGGCTGATAAAGCAGAGAGTTCTGCCTCTTTCTACACCCATTTACCTTCAGTTTTTATTGTGGAAATGATCTTGGAATTTATGGCTGCTAGAAAGTTCCCTGAGTCTTCAAATTTGAGTGTGCTAGATTGTAATCTGGATTAGAAGTGCTTGAATATAAATTGTAATTTGGATTAGGAGTGCTTGAATTTGGTTTTCCAAATCTCCACTATCTTTGGGAAGGTGGGTGTTCAGGGCCCTGAAGAAAAGCAACCACAACTTTTCCATCTGAATCCCTGCCAGTGTAAATCTTTCCCCTTGATGCTGACAAAGTATCTGCTCAGTCAAAATTCCTCTGCTAAAGAGGGGAGAGAAAGCTGTACAGTGTTGTGTCAGTGTCACTTGTTGACATAGAACCTCAAAAAAACCCCATCCTCTGGGACGTTTTGGTTAAAGGTGTGGTTTTTTTTTTTTTTTTCCCTTTCCTCTTTATCGCAAACATTTCCCAGCATTGCTTCAGGGACATCTGGTTCTCTCATTTTCCATCTTTCCTTTGGTGCCTTCAAAAAGTGTCACTGTCAGTTCTTTCTCTTCAGCCAAACAGCACAGGCAGGACACTGGTCCTGCCAAGTAATTTGCCTAAAATGTAGGTGCCCTTCAGAAGCAGAGACTGCAACCATTTCTGGGATGGGGAACGTGACTATGTTGCCCTTTGGGGTTTTTTTTTTTTACAGGGAAATAGATATTTTTATATATACATACAATACAATGTATTTTAAGTAATATACATTATATATTATGTGTTACTATTATATATTGTATTATTCGATATTATATGTTTTACAGGCAAATATAACATCTTTGTTATACATGAAGATATGTGAAGTTCAGTCTTTTTCTGCACTCATAAATTGATGGTTCTTTATAATTATAAAAATATCATAATAGAGTTAAGGATTGTACTGGATATGTCAAAAAGGATTTAATTTAGAGTTACTTCTTTCATCTTAATTCTAGCATTCTGTAACCTCTTTATGAGTTTTTATGAGCAATATTCTTGTACTTCAGATTTTTGGTGTGTGAAAGATTTCCCTTTAACATTGCTGCAGCTGCAGGAGGGTGTGAGGTTTGATCTTCCTGCAAGCTTTAATAAGGGTGTTAATAAGAACAATAATAATAACAACAACAACAATAATAATAATTCTTCTCTGTTTCTTTCATGTACTTTACTTTTCTTTCTATATAAGAAACCTAGAGCTGTTCCAGAGCTGTTTTGGAGCAGTGCCAGCGCTGGCAGAGCAGCACAGGGTGGTTTTTAACACTCCAGTTACACATCCCAGTATAAGATCCTGCGGCACAGCCAAGTTCATTCCAGGTACCAAACCTCCAGGGTTGTACCAAACTCCCAGGATTTCACTCAGCTCATGAACTGAGCCTCTCTGCCACCATCAGCTCCTTCCCCTGACATGATATTTCATGTCCGTCATGCCCCTGAACAGTGAAGTTAAACCAAGACACGACAAGATTTGAGTTTCAGCCCCTTCTCCGAGACACGGAGTTGAACTTGGAAAATTCCCTGAGCTGGTTTCTCCCTGCAGCTGGTTCCAGCCCACACTGAAGCACTGGACAGGAGTCTGCAGCAGGGAGGGAGATTGGCAGCTCCCTGCTGGAGCAGCGAAGGCTCCAGGAGGGAGGGATGGCTGTGGATAATGGATTGGTGTGGCCATCCCAGGGGACTGGGAATGGCATGTGGCACCCACTCCCTTCTCCTGTCATCCGTGGTATGTCAAATCCCCTGGATAGAAAGGGAAGACAGCTCTCAGTGACATAAATCTTCAGTTTTCAGTCTTAAGGATTCAGTGCCCTTTGTCCCCAAAGGTCTGTGTGAGATATTTCATCCCTGCCATGGTCCCTGTCCCTTTGACGCGGCGTGGTGGCAGCACATCCTTTACCTGTGTGCAGACCCACCTTGGAGCAGCACATTGTCCCTTTCTTGCATTTCTTAGAGTAGAAATGTCCCTTTCTGAAGGTTTGGCACTGTTGCCAATGTTTTTTATCCAGATTTTTGTGTTTGGGTGGGGAAAAGGGCTCTGCACTCTCATGCCCTGTGTCTCTTTGTGGCACTGACTCGGGCTGTCACCTTGTGCAGGTTGGTTTTTCCTCTGGAGGAATTGTCAGGAGCACAAAGGGTCATATTCCCATCTCTGCCTGAGCCCCATCCAGTGCCTGGTGTCAGAGGAATATCGGAAATTGTGTTCTATTGTCTGTATGAACTGCTTTGTGCTGTCTCCTGCAAAAAAGGGTCTGACATGTAAAACTTTATTTAATGGAGAACTAGTCTGGAGACAACTGCAGAGCACTGTGCTGCAGGACTATTTTGGAATACAACATTTAAAAGGAGAGTGTAGTTTGTTAGTGTCTGACAAAAAAAGTCAAGATCCAACTTTTATGCTGCGGGTCCTCTGCACTTCATTGACTGTGTTAAAAGCCTCAAATTGGGCTCTTGCTTATATTGATTTAAGTATCTCTTTTAGGCTCCTGGTATTTTAAGGCTGTCCAGGACAACTGTCCCATTTTTCTTGTGTTTCAGCTATTCCTTCTCTATCCCTTCTCTTTGGGAAGGTCTGGAATGCAGGGGGTTTGTACTGTGCCTAAAGACTTGGGGTCCTGCTCTAGGCTGAATCTGTAGCTGCTCCTAAAATAATGCAATAATTTCAACTTGCCCCTAATAGTGATTGCTGCTATACATGGAAATGTGTTTGTTTATTAAATGAACTCAAATGACATGTTTATTTTCTCCCTACACCACAGTTGTTTGAACCATTGTGTGTAAAGTAATTCATAAAACTGAATAACCATTTAAATATTTTCAGTAGTTTCTTAATAATCATCTTCTAGAATTCTTCGTAATTTTTCGCATAATTGGCAAAACATTTCAGTAGGTTTTGTTACTTGTTGAAACTCTTTGAAAATAAGAAGTTTTTCTTTATAAAACCTGGTTCTACACCCTGCATGCTCATGCAACATTCTAATTGTTTCACCGAGAAAAAGTAATCTCGGATTAAAAATTAGGGATAAAATCCTTCATGAAAATTATTCTACTCATACGCCTCAAATAATCCCTGCTAACGATGGGGTCTCTTGTTTCCAGACTGCTGGTTCTAATTGATGTCATTTGATCTGATCTGTTTGCTGGGCACTGAGTGGCAACTGAAACGTGAGACGGCTTTTGAAGGGTCTGTGTGAAAAAAATTTACTGCCACGGTGGTGTCACTGCAGAACTCCTGGCTGTGGAGGGAATTCCTGTTGTGTGCAGATACAAAAACTGTCTTTTAGTCCATTTTTGCTTGGCCCAGCTCTCGTATCCCCAAATATTTGCTGTAAATGGCAGTAGCCTCATTGCAGAGGGACCAGGTGGGACACCTGAGTGTTCTCCTGCACTCAGGGATTCTTTGGGATCACTAAATCCATACCAGCCCAATAATCCACATGGAAGACTTCCCCTTATCTTGTTACTCAATAGCTCACCCATAAAAAATCCTCCTCCCTCATCCCACTGAAAATTTCCCCTGTTCCATAGTCCTACCTCTGTCTCCTAAGCCATGTTTTCTCCTGGAGTTCACCATTGTTTTGCCAGCCCACCCCTCACAAAGCAGAGGTCACATCAACATGACCTCTTTGCTGGTATGAGGAGGCTGCTAAATAATTCACATGGCCAACTTGATTTCGGGGTCCACATTTGTTTTTTCCACTCTCCTAATCAAGATGCTCATTTAATTCTATTCCAGCACCTGTTCAGCAATTAACACCCTACAATTTGCATCTTACCCTGACATTTGCTATCTTTCCAATTAGTTTTTATATCAGTATAATTAGGTAGGGTTATTACAGTGCATCAAGCAGGGTCGAGGATATTCCCAAGCCTTTAAGCTCTTTCCCAGATTTGTTTAGGGAAGCCACTAAGGGTAAACGGTTGATTAGGATCACTGTTTTTCTTCTTCATTCAGATCAGGCGAAAACTGTTTCCCCATGTGGCACATGAAAGATCAGGGAAATATGTCAGTCTGTAAGAACTAATATTATGTAGTTCGTGACTTTTTGGGTGAATATACAGGGGATTAGGAGTAAGGGTCAGGCTGTGAAGCCCCTTGCAGCAGCATTCACCAGTAGCCTTCATTATGCTCTTGCTTTATGTTAAGCTGAGCAAATTGCAGCAATGATTTTAATTTTTAAAATCAATTTTTTTTGGAGTTGACACGTGGGTGGGTGAAAAATCCAAATTAGAGGGCAACCTGACCATATTGAACATTCAGCTTAATTGGTAAAGACTCTGGGAGTGAAATGACTACTCCTAACACCTTTTAATTTAAATTTCACAGAAGGAGGGTCTTGCTGTTCAGCTGTGATTGGTTTGGGTTGTGGGCTCCTTGAGTCAAAAATGGTCCTGCAGCCAATGTGGCAGCACAGTGGACCTTCTTAAAATTGCTGAACTCCAGCTGATCCCCCCTCAAGACCCAGTGCTGATAGAAGGGAGACTGATGTGTGTGTGGGGAAGTGAGACACGAGGAGGAGACATCTATAGTATAGATCAGAGGATTTTTTCTTGTCTCACACCACCCAGCTTTCCATGTTCTCCTTTTTTTTAAGGTTTAGTTTAAATCATCCCCCTGCAGCCCCCAAATTCCCCTGCATGTCTCTTCATTCTGGAGGTGCACACAAAGGCTGGTATTATCAAGAAGCAGCACTGCACTCGGCAAGATCGCAGTGAAGGGTGGAATTGGAGGAAGATTCACATCGAGCTGAAGAAAGTGAAGGGGTGGATAAAAAAACCCCCAAAGTACCACACTTCATGTCTGAATCTGGATGTTACTCTGAGCTTTTCTGCAGTGCACCTTAATGATGCTCTCCAGGCCTGGGTAGGGACCTGCTGGGACCCCAAAGGAGGGGTCAACCCAAATTCCCCAGCCTGGAAAAGCTGGAGAGAAGCAGAGCTCTTCTGTGCTGTGTTGGTACAAGCAGTTCTAATGTTTTCAAGTACACAATAGATTCACCCTTGCTCAATTTAATATTATTTACTGTAATGAGCTTCATCTCTCCCCATTCTGTTGCAGTTTTTTTAATCTCCAGTTGCTTTATATTGGTATCTGAACAGGCTTAGAAAAATAGGGGGTTGAAATATCTTGAGGAATTGGGGCAGCAAGGAAGAAGTGAGAGGTTGTTTTGTGGAGTGGGCTGAAGGGGTTGGATGTAAAGAGGCAAAGCAGGACACAGAGATAATGGAATTCACTCCCTCTGCCAGTGCACAGAACCACCCTTGCTCATCTCCCTTCTCAGTCTCTGAGAGCAGAATCTGACCTAAAAACCCAAAGTATTCCCATTTATTGCTCGAAACTTTGGATCAGACTGTACTGGTAGAAGTTACCTCCTCAAATTACTAGAGCTAAAAATGAGAGCAATTAAAAAAAAAAAAAGGGAAACTTTTTGTGAGGGTCAAAACTCCATTTGGGGAGAGCAGAATTGACAGAAGCCCCTGGTGGATGCTGTGCCCAGCAGATTTCAGAGCCTCTGCTGTGAGCAGGCAAAGCAGCTGCTCACCTGTGCTGACAGGAACTGTGGGGTGTCCTTTTTCCAAGGCTTTGTCTCAGCCAGGAGCCTTGTTCTTGGGCTGTCTGGATGAGAACGGCCTCTTTATGCACTAAGTCCCACACATAAATGATTGTAAATGTGCTCTGAGAAATGGCGAGGGACAATTTGTATAAACCTGATTTAAAAAGAGGAAGAGCCTATATTGAGGAGACTTTTAATGAGATTTTTCAAGCTCTTCTGCTTAGCTGGATGCTCATCTAAGCTAAACGCTGAGCAGCAGCAGTTCTCCCTGATGTTCACCCCTGTAACTCCTGTTAAAATCTGGAGCCTCGTGTACTGGGTAGGTGGGTGGAGGAGAAACTCATCAAACAATTCTGTTTAACATAACCATGCCCTGTGTTGTGCACGATGATGTCATTATCTGATCAACTTGTCTGCACTGAAATCTCGTACTTCATCCTTTCCCCTTCATAGATTTCACCTTGGAATGCAAATACACTTTGTCACTGGTGGGTAAATGCGGTAACACAGAGCCTGGTTACTGTGGGCCAGCAAGACTTTATAACCATCCATCATTTAAGAGTTCTAAAAGAGTTCTAGAAACTTCTAATGGAATGGCAGGAGATCTTCTCATGGTGACGTCAGGACAGGCTTTGGTGAGAGCACTGAAGGGCTGAATTTTTCCATTGCTGGTGGCACAGTTTCTCAACCAGCAGTTGGAAACCTTCTCTGAAGCTCACCTGCTTATTCACTGTCTTGGTTTGAAAGACAGGTGTCTGTTAAGGAAGGCAGGAGCCTCCCTTGGAATGGAAAATGCAACCCCCTTCCCTCCAAATGATTATAATTTTGAAATTAAGGGGCTCTCAGGCACAGATATGGGGAACAGGAATAACGGTTCTTTACTAATATATATATGTATAGAGGCAAGCAAACAGCACTAACTACGGCAGCGATAACAAACAGAACCAGAACCCAGCGCCCGCCTTCCCTCGGCTGTGGCGGGGAGGGTGCGATGGTTCCCCCGCGGCTGCAGGGGGCGCTCCGGAGCGAGCTCGGGGAGCGCGCGGGAATGGCGGGCGAGCAGCTCGCCTCACAAACCCCAGGGGCAGCCGATGCCGGGGCCCGGCCGGACCCTCGGGAACAGCGGGCTGGAACGGCAGGGACGGACGCACGGAATCCCGGGGGGTGGGCGAGATGTATCAAACTCCGGAGCTGCAGCGGGAGCCCCGGGAGGTCTCGGCAGGCGGGGGGTGCGGGGCTGCGGTGCAGCGAAGGCTCGGAGCAGCGGCAAAGGAACGGCAGCCGTGGCCCGGCTCCCGGCAGGGCAGGGAAAGGCGGGCTTGGGATCCCGGGGTCCCCTGAGGCACTCGAGCACATGGGTGGAAGGAAGGCAGCAGAAGGCAGAAGTCTGTAGTAGTGGGGAATTCTCTCCACACCGACAGCAGCTCCTCTCCCCCTCGAATGCCGGCAGGACAAGAGACCAAGGAGCCCCACCCAACCCCTTTTATCCAGTTCAAATCTCGAGACCTCTCTGCCCCACACGAGAAAACCTCAGGTGAAAGAGGCTGGCCAGCCAGACTCCTCCCCCTGTGGCCCGGTCTTTTGTGGCAGCTTGTATGGGGAAAAATTCTTTGAGAGAAAAAGAAAACGAAAGGAGACCTCCTAAAACCCCAACATTCACCAAGGTCTTGGACTTCAAAAATCAAATCTTTAGCTCCCCCATCACAGTTTAGACTGAGATCTGCTGTACTGCCTAGGAGTTCATAGCAGTAATTATAATCCAAATCTAATGGCCGGCTTGGAAAAATCAGCCTAAAGGCAGCAGTTGATGTTATAGAAATTGCTGGCTCTTAAGAACTTTTGAAAATGAAGCCATTTCCAGCCTGTTGCTTTTGAATTTAAGGATTCTGTTCTAGATCATTGTATCTAACGTACATAACATGAGTGACCTTGTTTCAGGAGAATGAACTCAGTTTGATGGACCTTTTATCAGACTCCAAAGAGAAAATTTAACCTGGAGTGTCCAGAATGTGCTTGTTGTGTCTTTCTCTGTGAATCTTTCAGTTTTGAGCTGCTTTGTGAGTGGAGTCAGAGTTATAAAAGTTGGGTCTTTTCCATCTGGATTAGCTCATCTCATGCTCTCCCTGGCGTGTCCCTGCTCAAGAATCTCTCGCTGTATTTATTAATTAATTCCCTGCTGTAACTTGCTTCCCTGAAGGCAGGTGTCCAAGGTTGATGGGAGTTACATCCACTGGCACAGGGATGTATCAGACCCTCGCTGTGCTGTCTCCAGGAATGGGAGAAGAAAGAGCTCAATGAAGTAAATGAATAATCACATTAATGATGTTTGCGGAGTCTCTCATCCCGTGCACCAGCCAGAGTAATTGCTTCAGAGCTTTGTGTGAAAGCCAGCAGGCTGATGGAGAAATATAAACAAAATTGTTCCCTTCCCTTTACCCCAAACAAGAAGATAACCATTAATGCGGGCTCTTTGTTTCCTCAAAATCTAAAAATAGGAGCATGATGTGAGAGCAGGCAAGGTTTGTGTGTGTAATCAGTACTGGCTGCACTGCCAACTGTATTGGATTTCCTCTATTTTGGGGGGATCTTCCAGGGCTTTTGATGTTGTGTTCATAGAAATGAAATTTCTCTGTATGAACATCTGAATATTTGCGTGTGAGAACCAGCAGTGATCAGTTTTGAGCTGTTTTTCCAACCCCAGATTTATCAACACATGATTAAACCGAAACGATGCAAAACTCTGCAAATCCTCTTTTAATCTTTAAAAGCAAATTTGGGGGAAACAATAATAATAAAGGTTTACATGTTCAAAGCTGAAAGCAAAGTTTAAAATAAGACAGGAATCCTGCAGGTTAGGTACCGTCAGCAGGGTGTTTGACTTTTCAGTTTTCCTCCTGTAAATCTCCTTGGGTGAGCTCAGTGCTTGTAAGCTGTCAGGTACAGAAGGAGGTGGCTGCTGTTTGGAAATAAATAAATTTGTAGGATGAAAGGTCACGCAAAATATTTGAGACTTCTGCAGCTGGCACCCGGAGCAGCTGCCTGGATTCCCTCCTCAAGGTGTTGCTGTGTTATTTTGGGGGATGTTTAGGGGGGAAAGGGACGGGGAAGGGGGAACCTGGTGAGTGTTTTGCAGCCGGGAGCAGGTGACCAAATTGATGAGCTGCTTCTGTGTTTTGTGCTAGGAGGGGTCAGGGAGGAAAAAAAAACTTGTGCGGGGAGGGCTCTGCATTTTAACACCTTCCCTGCTAAGCAGGAGGCCGGCTCGGGGTGCTAAATTCCTGTCTGTGAAATAAATCCGTGTGTTGTGCAGTCCCGAGCTGTCAGCAGCGCTTTGCAGTGATGGGCTTTGGAGAGGTTTCCTCCGGCTCCCGGAGCAGCCGCAGCCACTAGGGAGCTGTCTTTAGCTCGGATTTCAGAGTTAGCTCATTAGACCAATAACAGCAGACAGTCACTGGCTTTTTCTTCAAGAATTTGTCAAGTCGGGATGTATTTATAGAGTTATGGCTCGACGATAATAATATTACACCTCCCTTTACCTGTTGCAATGGTTTTCTCACAGAGATCAGCTTTCCCATTATTCCTGTGTGCTTCTCCTTGTGCTGACCTCTTGTCTTAAAAGGAGTTTGAGATTGTTGAATTCTTTGGCTCTTCTCAGATTTGGGGGTTGGCCTTCTATTTTGAACAATAATCCCAAGGATCGAAATGGGAAAATTTTACACCATCACTCCAGCCATTAAGAAAATCCATCCTGTAGGATCTGAAGAGATGAGACAGCCCTGGTAATGTAGTAGTGTAGGAAAAGATACGGAATTACCAGAAAAGCAGAAGCCAGGACTCCAGTTTTGATTAATATCTGATACACTTTCCCTTAACCAAGTAATTTGATGTCTTTGCTTCAATTTTAGTAGTCAGATCTGACTGGTTTGGGTTGGAAGTCCTCAGTTAGATTCCATAAATAAGAGGGAGAAAACTGTGAAAGAAAAATAATAAAAAAGTTAATGTTTTTCAGTTTCAGCTCTGATATGGGAAAACTGTGACTTGCAGCTTTTCAGCCCTGTCTAGGCCATCACAAACATCAGCCTGGCTTGTTAGCAATGACATTTGGGATTGTTAAACCAGAGCTGTGGTACCACGGCTCAAAGTGGGAGTAAAGAAAGTCTGGAAATGTGCTGTGTGATCCTGTCTGGGACTTGCAGAGTGCTTGGAGCAGGTGGGAATGCTGTGGCAGGGGAGGCAGGATGTGATCTGAGGAGGAAGGATGTGAATGCACTGTGACCTCCCAGTGTAAAATGTCATCACCCAGTGCTTGGCTGTGACTGGGAAGCCAGGGATGGATGTCAGGGATGTGTCTGCTCTCTCTTCCAAAGGAAAAATGACTCAATCTGCCCCTTGTTCCCAGACACCTGATGGGTTTAGGACTGGAATAGAGAGAGGAAAACTGGAAGCTAAGGGGAACTAGAGCTAAATATCTGTTTAGATAAAGGTGACAGTGTTGGAAATTCAGTGGTGCCTTTCATGCCTTTAAACAAGGAAGGAAAACTACTGAACTGAGCTAATAGAAGTCTTATTTCTGCTCCATCAAAATACTCTCCCAGCTTTGGATCTAAGCCTAAAATTTGTGCAGCTGGTATATCTCCGCATGGGAAATAGTCCAAATAGGACTGACAGGCAACTGGTGTCCAAATTTGTTTTACCAGAGTAACGTAACCATAAATAAGTTTTTAAAAAGTAATACAGTGTCAAGTTGGTTAGGAGAACATGATAGTGGTGGCTTTTCCTTATCAAACAGAAGATACAGCTTCCCTTGCTGTCCCTCTGGGTCCTATTTGCACTTGTTTTCCTGAGGGGAGGTGGGTTTGTATCTGGTTCTGTAGCTGGAGCTGACACAAAAGAAATGATTCATTTGTCACAGCGGCTCCTAAGTTCCGTGCTTTGTTCTGGAAAAGCTGTCAGTTGCTCTGTGCTGCACTGGAGGCACCAGTGGCCAGTTGGCATTTGGGCTCATTCCCTGCAGGAGCCATGGGATGAGCAAGTCTAACACAGCCATATCTGGCAAAAAGCACTGGCAAACTGAGTATTAATTAAACAGCTGATAAAGTTTCATTTGGTTCATTTTCCCTGCAATAAACCACTAATTATGTCAGAATGGGAACGTTTTCTGAGCACTGCAGCAGGATGGGGTTGAAATGGTCGTGACGGCTGTGAGTGCAAAGCCACCCACACTGCTGCAGTGACGGGAAGAGCACAACAATTCCAGAGCCAAGGGATGAAGTCGAGGAGGAAGTGGTGGATTCTGATGGTCAAATCTTTCACTGAATCTCTCTGGTTTCAGCACACAGCTCAGCATCTCTCTGCTTCAGCTGACAGGAGGAAACTTCCACTCAGATTGGTGATAATTAAAACAAGTTGGAAGCTGTTTGAGACTTTGTGTTTGCATAATAACTCTAAAAATTAATAGTGACAAAGTTTTCCTTTCTTAGCAAGAAGCTCTTGGAAGGTGTATTTTCAATTATTGCCGGGAAAAAATTTCTTTTTTCAACCAATAAATGCCCATTAAAGGTGATGAAGAGTTGCACTGCAGTACTTCTTAAGTCCTGAAAGGAGAATAACTAATAATAGAGGTAATTTATTATGACTGTTTAAGATTATTTTTGGTAGAGAATTTGTTTTTTCCTCCAGATCCCCAAACTCTTTCCAGAGATAAAGTTGCAGGACGTGGAATAGGATTGATTAGCAGTATTTCTGAAAGAATTAAATTGATATCTTCTGTAGTAATAAAAATATTTTTCAGTTAATTTTTCCATTACCAACTTCCTGTTTTGGTGATTGTGTGCTAATTTTAGGACAATTTTCTTAATAAGAACCACCTTCTTTGCAGCTTTCAAATTGGGTTAATGGATTTTGCTTTTGAAAGCATAAAATAGCCAGCTCCAAGTGTCCAAAAATCTGTGACTGGGACTTTGTTCTGTGTTTGGAATATGAATATGTGGAATATGAGACTCGATGATAAGGCTGATGTTTAGGGAAAGGTCAGTAATCTCATCTTAAAAGGGTTACAAAATTTTTGTGATGGGAAGTTTGGACAATGCTGTTGTTGTCTGAGCCCAGGCCTGAAGGCAGAAGAACAAACTGATGTCCCTTCAAGGTCTCTCTCAGTGTTAGTTTTTAAAGATTGAGGGTGGTTTAGCCTAATTTCCTTCCAAAAAAACCAACTTCGAGTGTTCCTGCCCTGTTGAGGGCATTCCTGGAAATGAAGCTTTTTGGGATCCATCTGGCAGCCTGTGTTCCAGGCAAGGTCCTCCCAGATGTTCCCAGATGTGTGGTAGTTTCATGCATGATTTTGTGTAAGGCAAACCATGTTTTTAGGCTGTGTCTCATCCTCTCTCCTCCCCCATCCTCATGTGGTTGTTTCTCCTCTGAGGTTAAGCTACAGTCGGAGAGAATATGATAACAAATGCAATGAGGAAAAGAAGCTGGGGTTTCTTTTTAGCATTTCAATTTTCTTTCTTTCAAATGACACTTGAGGAGCTGGAGCCTGTTAATGCTCTCTCCAAGGAGCAAGGTTTCTTTTGAGAGGAGAACCATGGGGAAACGCAGCAGCAACAACAAAAGTGCACCAGAATCCCTCAGACCTGGGCATTCTCCGAAGAGCTCTGGCTGTCATAATTTACACACCTTGCCTAATTCAGAGCACATGTCTCAGCTACAAGAGGCATTCAGTAGACACGCTGCTGTCTTCCTCTCAGTGGGCCTGCTGTGAGTTTGTCAGCAGTGCTGTTAACAATGACAAAGTAGTTCATCAATATATATATATTTTTTTTTAACATCAATATCCCAGAAGCAGCAAAAATCTCCTGTATTGTTCCTGTGCTGTAGCCTTAGGGGGAAACTCAGTAGTAATAGAGCTGCTGCTGCTGGGTGCTGAAAGCCTGTTCTTTAATCGAGGAATTGGCAGTTTGTCCTTTAAAATCCCTGTCTGTGGGTTGTTCTTGTATCCAGGTGGGATTCCCTGGGCTGTTGGTTGTGTTGGCACGGAGCTTGGAAATGCTGCTGGGCCAAGGGTTGTGCTGAGCTGGGAGCAGTGAATGCATTCCAGGCAGAGCCACTTGTGCTCCTTGTTATTTTCCAACTCTGCTGGGTTTGGAAGGGCTTGGAAGGGTCCAGCCTTTGGGCTTGAGCCTGCTCTGTGTCTTCTGTGTGGAGCACAACCAAGTTAGCAAACCCTCATGGATCCAGAAAAGCTTGGAAATGTGATATGGAGAGATGTCTGAGCTGGCTCTGCAGGAAATACAGCTGGATGATTCCATTTCCTGGTGATTTTCATGCCACTGCAATACCCAGTGCCAGCTGAATGGCACTTTATAATCCAAAAATCAGCACTTGCACTTTTCCATGGACCTTTAATCTGCCCAAAAATCATCACTTCTGTATGGACCTTTAAGCTGCTTGTTTGCCTCGGTGGGTCTGATGGGAATGGAATAGAAATTTGTTGAAATTAAAGACTGATAACCCAACAACAAAATCAAATGGAACTGGTGAAAATTTCTGGAAGCTTCTGGAAGTCCTTTTAGGAGCAGATTCTGGAAACAAATGCAATGGGAGAGAGTAGATAAAGAGTAGATAGGCGTGGATAAGCCAGTCCAGAGCCAGGAGCCTTGGATTTCACCTTGTTTCAGTATAAAAGTGTCACCTAAGGTTTATCTTCTCCTCAGGCTGCACTGAACAGGAGACCCCAGCTACTGACCTCGAGGACTTGGGCACCCACTAGAAATCTTCTGGCTAATAAAAGAATGAAGTCCACCATTTTCATGCTGATTTCATTAATTTCTTAATGGTCCTCAGTCTTCAGCTGCCTGGTGGGACTTTTTGAGGGGGGTATCTGTTCTGGGGTGTGGAATGGGCAGACTGGGAACTGACGCCTCTTATCTGATAAAGGAACCTTCCCCTGTCCCGCTCCCCACTGCTCAAGGAGCTTGGTCTGACTCATGTAGCCTCTACAACATGTGGTAAGAGTTAAGAGAAAGGAAAAAAGGCAAAAAAAAAAGTGGGGGAAGGGTAGGATGGGAAGGTTCCACTGAATTTAGTAAGATTCCTTAGAATTTATGCTAAAATCCTATAGGGAAAGTACACACACAAGCACACACAATGTTTCTGCAAGTTTAGAGACAAGAAATGTAAAATTTGGGTGGAGGTGTTCAGAAAAGACACAGGACTTGCAGGTAGAAAAAAAACAAAGAAAGAGGTGTTAAAATGAACACCAAGTTAGACCCTGGGCTTGGTGGAAATAGCCCTAAAGCTGTTGAATCCCATTCCATTGGATACCAGCTGGGGGTCTGGTCTTCTCCCAGAGAATGTTTGGGAAGAATTGATGGAACTCGCCCTTGGCCACAGCGTTGGGTGAGTGTTTCAGGAAATAAAATAGATGCTGTTCAAGCCAAAGTTGCAGAATCCATGTTCCCTTAATCCCATCCGTATCTTTTCCATCCCCACGGAAGGCGGTTTGGAATCATTTCTGAGTGAAAAGATTTGTTCGAGAAAAGATTTGTGGAGCTCAGCTGCAGGAGTCTCAGGCCTGGGTTTGCTTTGTGCCCAGCCTTCCCCCCGCCTTGATCCCAAATTGTGGGAATTACTCTTGAGTCGGGTCTTAGTGCAGATCCTACAGGGAGAGTTTGTGTTTCCCTGGAATATCTTAAGGCCACATTTGTTGTGTTACCTCTGTGTGGGCTTTTTGGCTGCCCGTGCACTAATTTGTTGACATAAGAATAGAACCATATTTTCAAGCAGCATCTGCTTGTCTTTCTTCCGTGAATTCTGCATATTTTCTGCTGTTTTTCCAAAAGCTGCCGGGCCTACATCCAATAACCTCTCCCCAGCTCTTCCAAAAATTGTTTCCAGCAATTGACTGATGACCTGAATAAGGATGAGAAAAAAAAGGGTTATCAGCATGAGAATGATTGATTGATTGATTGATTGATTAATTGATTTTAAGAGTGCAATAAAATTGGAAAAGCTAAGCCTTCTCTCCTCAGGAAATCTTGTGATCCGTAGAGTCCACAGCCACGGAATTTTAAAAGCGAGGCCTCGGGGTGTAGTTTGAGCAGTGCCATGAAATCAATTTGAAATCTGCTCACTTAGGGCTTTGATTTGTGTTTATTTACAGTACATTAGCTCAGATGGTGCCTCTTCTGCACTGCAGAGCTGGTGGAGTGAATAGCAGAATCCCAAAATGGCTTGGGTTGGGAGGGACCCGAAATCCCATCCAGTTCTACCCCTGCCATGGGCAGGGACACCTTCCACTGTCCCAGGTTGCTCCAAGCCCCATCCAACCTGGTCCTGGACACTTTCAGAGATCCAGGGGCAGCCACAGCCAACAAATGTGCCTGAATTTTACTCACATTATGGACAAAGATATAGCTCACTGCTATAAACTGCACCTTAGCTGGGTTTAAGCCAAGCTTAGTTCCCTTTACTGGCAGGTAAATGCTGTTTGTTTCACTCTGCTACTCTGCTCTGAGAGGAGTAACCCTCAAAAATCAGAATTATGAACTGCTGAGGGCAGAAACTTCTTTCAGCCCTCCCAGGTGGATGTGTGAGGACATCTCACAGCTGTTCCTGGTGCAAGTCTAGTGATGAAAACCAAGCGAACAACGCATAAAGTGTGTAGAGGATGAACTTGTGTGCCACCCTTGTGCTCCATGGGTTGTGAACGTGCATCATCAGCTCTTCTGGAAACAAGATCAGTCTTGTCATGCAGTGCCAGCCACAGCTCTTAATTGCCCTGTTGTAACGCACTATTCCTTTGCTAATAGTTTGAGTTATTTCTTTGTTAACCTTTACACAGCCAATAACAAATTAACCATCATTATCTGAGTTTAAAATAGGCTGTAAATCTTGAAGCTCTGCTCGGTTCTCAGGTGCTTACAACGAGGGAGCAATAAAAGGGCATTTAATGACACTCCCAAACGCAACATGGAAGTGTTATAAGCAAAAGGGAGGAAAACAGGCCAGTTCTGAATTGTCCACGGGAAGATTGGTTTGCATAAATGACTGATCTGAAAAAGTGATGCTGATAAAAGTGGGGAGTGTTTCAAGTCGCAGGCAGGTAATGTGGTTCCAATGCTCCGAATGGCTTTGACTCAGCAAAACTAAAGGCCTATAGGAACATTTGCCACAAAATCACTCAAATAACTGCTTGCCCCATCCCTGGAAGCGTCCAAGGCCGGGTTAGACAGGGCTTGGAGCAACCTGGGATAGTGGAAGGTGTCCCTGCCCATGGCAGGGCATGGAATTAGATGATTTTAAGGTCTCTTCCGACCTAAACCATTCCATTATTATATGATTTATATATTATGACAACAAAATGCTGTTGCTTGTTGCTGTGATTACTCACATGACACTGGCACTGGCACAGCCAGCTGTGACTGGGATCAGGATTTTGAGGATCTGAGCTGTGGATTTGGTTCCCTTGGCCAGGCTGGGACTGGAACCTGGCATTTTTGAGTTGTAATATTTTCCTCCAACCATCTCGCTGTGGCATCTTCTCCCTTGTACTTCACCCTTGTGGTAGCAGCTGGAAATTAGAATTAATGCTATCTAAGCCTGGTTTTTCTGCTGTAGAACTCTGTTGCTGCTGAGCTGCAAGCTGCAGCCGCATTATGAGTGGTATCTGTACAGAGCCCTAGAAACTGAATCTTGAATCTTTTCTTCAGCAAATTCCAGGATCAGACATCAGGAACAATCCTGCCTGGGACATTTCCAGGCTGTGCACGTGTCGCTGTTGTACCCGGGACGGTGAGAAATGACTCAACCAAGATCCGGAGAAAATGGCTCATTTAATTAATTATAAATCGGTTTATATAACTTGATTCGCAAGAGTAGCATGGTACTATTGGTCCCTTGGTCAACCACCTCCTAGAATGATTGGTGGAGGCTGTACAACACCCATCTCAAAATATTTTCCCCAGTGTACCATAACAACACGAACTGAACAACAGCAGGTGCAAAGATAGAGAATTAGTTTACAAAAACCCGTAGCAGTGTTTTGCACAGTTTTCGTGAGAGACACAGAGTTCTCACAGAATGCTGCAGAAAGCTGAAAAATCCCTCTACTAAAGCTTTTCAGTGTCCACATGCACGTACCACATTTGTTCTGCAGAGGGAAATCCCATCAGCTCCCACCCCAGCTCCTGATGGGGTAGAGTTGGCTGACTTGGTGGAGGACAGATTTCAAGCAGATTGGATCTTTTCCTCACCTTCCCAGAGGACTGCAGTGTGAAACCCTATTTTATTTCTAGTTTATGATGAAAATACGTTTTGGCATTACAATACCGTGATGGTTTGTTTTGGAAGGGGAATTATTGGCCCTGATGCCCTTGGGGCAGATCCCAGTTTGGGCGCTGGGTCATACCATTTTCTACCTGTGATTCCTGACGAGGTTCTTCACTAACGTTTGTCCTCCGTGCTGTGACCTACACAAGGCCATACTTCCTGCTGGCACTACTTGGATGTATTCCTTCCATCATAATTTCTTTAAAACCTGTGAAGATGAAAGCAATGATAGAAGGTATCACTGCTAAAAAGCAGTGATAGAAGGTATTGTGTGCTGGCTTGGCAAGAGGATTAGAATCTGTTTTTCTTTCTGTTTTCTGCTCTTGGTGGCTTTAGCTTCTACCAGCCTAAGCCAAAGATGACAAAAATGTGGGGAGAGGCCAGACCTGGAGTTGCTCCTTGCTGAGCTCTGGGCAGCTCCTCTGACCTCCTGCAGCTCAGTAGCAAACATTTGCTGGGTTGTGCCTACAGACAGGACTTTTATTGATTTAATTTTTAATTTATTTCTTTGTAAAGGTGCTTGTTCAGCTTTTTAACTGTTTAACACCTGTTCCCTCTTATTGCAGCTTGAACTGGAAATGCTTTTAGAAGATAAAAAAAGAATCGTGTGTTTGTTTCTGAGCTTTGTGCTGTCTAGTAATATGGAGTTTGCTTTTTACCTGGAACAAAACCTACACAGAGGTTGCTGTGGTTTGGAGATGAGTGAAGACACCTGAACATCTGAGCCCTGATGTCCCTTTGAGGGACAAGGAGCAGCTTTTGGAGAGGCTCCTCGGTGCTGCCCTATTTATTTTTGCACTTGAAGAGATTTTGGAAAGTTTGTGGTGCTTGGGGCGGAGGGGGCAGCAGGACCTGAAGGAGGAGGACCCGGGGCATCATTAGGGGTGTCAGAGGTCGTGATCCCAGAATTGACACACTTGACCCATTTCCCTGCCCCGCGGAGCCGAGGCCAGGAGGGAATTCCCGAGGGGACAGCACAGGGGGTTTGGAGCTGGATCCGCAGCCCTGCCCTCCCCTGAGGTGGATAATTCGGTATTTATAGCCCTTCTCTCCAACAAGGTCTATGGCACCTCGGGGACCCATTGGGGAAAGAATGCTGATTCCCTTTATGAATTTTTGATAGGAAAGGAGGAGCAAGTGAGGCCACAGGGGGAACTTGTGAAGTGTTAATGTTTTTTTCTTTTTTAGTGGTGCTGTGAACATCCCCTCTGATTGTGTTTGCTAGCATCAACTTCCCTGAATTTCCCTTCTCTTCAATTCCCCCCTTCCTGCCTGCAAAGCAAGGAAAAATAGCCAGGAACTCCCATTTCCACTCCACAATTTCAGTAATCACAGAATTTTCAGCTGCTGTCCTCCTCCAGAAGCTCAAGATGCTCAGTAAACAGGATATTTTCCTTGAATATGCTCTAAATGAGCCTCCTTTGTTCAGCTTTATTTTGGTGGTCCATGGGGGTGGCACTCCTGGGACTGGGAGTGTCTGACAGTGTTTCAGTGCCGAGGAGGAAATGAAGGGTTTGCTTTTATTAGAGTGTATGAATCCACATTACTCAGCTGTAATTTTTCTTCTTCTCATCATTGACGCAAACAAATGTTGACCCCTGCCTTCTTTTTGCAGGTGAAATGTTCCCCCAGTGTGACCTTAACCATAGCTTTAATCACAGAGGGGGTCTTGTGGGGTTTTTTGTGGCGTGGGTTTTTGGTGTGTTTCCTTTTTTTCTTATTTAAACAAAGCTTTGCAGAAGTAAATCTGATTTAGTGCCTTTCTCTGCTGATTTTGGTTTTGTATTTAATCATAACTTTCTTTGGCTTAGGGTGATGCAAGGTCCGTATTGTAACAAAGAGGAACCAGTGATGCTTAATTTTTGTAAGGGACCATCAGGCAAGGGTCAAACAGGACAAATGGGCCCAAAATTTCATTGATAAGAAAAGACAGAGTTAGATGTGGTGAAAGAAGGGAAATGGTGACACAGGTGTTCAGATGGTTATTTTGGAGGGAAGAATATCATTGATTTTTAGTTGAAAATGTGTGCATCAGAGAGGAGGTTTGATGTGATTTTCCATAGGTGCCATATCCTTGTAGAGGCAGGGAGGGGATGAAATAAATGCTGTATCCCCGACTCTGTGCCCAGCTCCCTGTCTGAGTGGCCAGGACACATTTCCCTTTTCATCTTTCTCTCCCCTCTCAGGGTTTCAGAAGGTGTGTGGTGAAGTGCCCTGGCTCTGGCTGGGACCTGCTGCTGCTGCTGCAGTGCCATCAGCACTCCCAGAGCCACGGGGGTCTGTGCTCAGCTGGAATCAGGGGGATTTTGGACTGCAACCTTCAGGCCAAATACTGAGGCACTCCTTTCACTGCTGTGAAAATAAGGATCTGTGATAGATGGCACTGCAAGATGCAGGGCCGGGACCAAGTTTTAGGAACAGGCACAGCAGCATCTCCTCTGCTCCCTGTGAGGCTGCAGAGACACTGGACATGCTCTGCCTCTGTCACATCTCGTGCAGTCCCTTCACCTGGGTTGGCTCCACATTCAGTCTGAGGGCAGTTTGGGCTCTGTAAGTTGTGTTTTCCCCTCTCCCTTCCTGTTCTGAGGGGAAGGTGTCAGGGCAGTTTGTGTGATGCTTTTTTGGGTGCAGCAGGTGGGCAGGCAGAGCTGGTTTCTAACAGCACTGTTCACCTGGGGAACTCCTGGCTGCACGGTTTCACTGGGGCCTGAGCACTTTGGATTACACAAAACTCTTCATGGTAGAATTCAAATGTTATATCAAATAAAAAGGAAAAAGAAACTCTCTCCTCCCCATTTGGAGCTGGCTGCTCATGCTGGTTTAATTTGTGTTCTGTTTGCACTCGCATTCTGCCTCTTCCTACCTTGAATTAGGGTTTTGTGTGTGCTTGAGAGCCCTATTTCTGTCCCCAGAACCTTTACCAACTTTCTTCTTTCTTTAATGAGAATCAGACCTGCCCTCCATGAGCTGTGAAGCCTCTGTGATGATGTAAAATGATGTTACAGAGCTCTCTGTCAAAAGCTTTGCATGGTGTGGTGAGTTGAGCCTCCTTCCCAGTGCAAGGTGACGCAAACACTGCTCTGATCTGTCAGAAAACTCCAAATGCCAGTAGGACATTGAGATTTGAGATTATTTTTGAGATTTTGGTATTATTATGGGCTTTTTACTTTAGATGGGGCAGGTAGTAAATACACCATCTGCCCTGTTTTGCTTTTCCTATTGATTGACTCCCAAAACAATGTGAAAGCAGAGGCAATTCCCAATGTAGCCTCGGTGCTGGAGACACTGAAAACACACGTTTAGCTTCGCTCTGGTGAGCAGTCCTGGGGAATAAGCCAGGGCCTGGGCTTTGGGGGTGTTGATCTGTTAGATAAGGGAAGGGGGAATCAGAGCTGTCCTGCCCTGCTTCGAGGGCTGGGGATTGTCTGGGAGTGGGATGAAGGAAAGGGCATCAGGGAATTCAGAAGGTCTGCTCTGTCTGTGACTTCAGAGGAGTCAAAAAAAAAGAAGGGAAAAAAAAGAGAAAAAAAAGAGGTCTGGATCCTTGCCTTGGATTTCCTCATCTGTTCAATAAGGATTAAGATACTTTCTCTGCCTCCCATCAGGGTGTAAAATTTAATGGATTAGCTTGGCTGCTTTTTGATGGCACCTGTTAGGTGCTGTATTTTCACGCCTGGTGGATGCTGTTTTCCCTTCTATGAAATCTTTATCCTCATTGCTTTCTGCAAAGTCAGGAAAACTTTGTTTTTGAGTTTGTTTTCTCTTCTCAGACTGGTCCTCCGCTAACGGACTTTGTTTCAATGTTTTCCTTCTCTAAACCAATCCTCAGATATTTTTCCTTCCTTGTGTTTCTCATGCTCCCTGTTTCCGTTCATGGCCAACACTTTGCAGCAGCCTTGCAAGATAAATTTGACTTTTACTCTGATAATGATGTCAGATTATTTTCCAAGAAGCTTTAGTGCTCCATTACCTTCAAGAATCACAGGCTCAAGGTGAATCTTAATTTCATCATTCCATTTTGCTGCACCAGGACCCATTTCTTACCTCTTCCCTGTTGTTGTCCATTCTAGACCTCTTCATGAGGGTTTTTTTTTCCCCCTCTTCCTAGCTTGTTAAAAACCTTTGGGAACTTAGAAAAGATCTCCCAGACTCTTCTATAAAATAACTTTTAACACGAACTTCTGTGATGATCCACTTTACCATATTGGTTGACTTTTCCTTCCTTCTTTCTTCTGGAGTGTGTTGGAGTTTGTGGAGGAAAGCCAATGGACCGGCAGTGTTTGTGTAGGACATCGCCAAACTTGCTGAAACTTCTGCCAGTTCTTTGCAAATATTTGTTGCTTTATGTGGAAGTCTTGCTGGGAACAGCTCTATGAATGTGGAAAGCTTTTAGTATCAGGAGGGACAAGGACAACAACTCTCCTACCTCGTTAAAGCAGCACAATATAAAAAGCCTTCACACAAATGTGTTAAAAGGAGGCTGTTAGGACCTCTTAAATAAAGCCTCCAATATAATTAGAGTGAAGGAGACTGTTAAAAACATTCATTCCCATCACGATGAAAGTGGGCTAATGCAAACGTTGGTACAACCCCCACTGTCACACAAGCAGAGAGTCCTACAAACCCCTGTAGGAACCTCCCCATCTCCACAAACGTGCAGCAGAGCCAGCAGTTCACAGGAGTCTTGCTCACCATAATAAAAGCAAATTAGCCAGGCAAATACCACAGGCATCTGTCAGTAGAATCCCTGATCTATTTTGAGGAACTTGGAGCATCTTGGTTCCCAACAGCCATCTTGACATGTGGCTGCACCATAAATTGCTTGGGGAAAAAGCCAGGCATTTAGCAGTCATAAAAGAAAAGGCTTCCTGCTGCTGCTGGGAAGGGTTTGCTGCTCCCCACGCTCCATTTCTGTGCTCCTGCAGCAGCTCTGCCTCTTGCTGAGCTGCAGGTAAACCTTTCTCAGCTTTGCTGACACATCTGTCTGTCAGTGTTCCTTTCAAGGAGTGCAGCTCTTCACTCTGCTTTCCACGGCTTGATGAAACCTCAGTGACAGACACTTGTGATGTCACCAGCCTGTGACAATGGACTTTGCTGCTGAGTGGGGTTTGTGGTGTTTCATCTGCTCCTTCTAAAATGACAAGGGTCATTTTTCTGAAGTGACCAGGAAAAGGGCAGGTCAACGGGGATGAGAGGAGAGAGGCAGATTCGCTTCTGGTTCCTCTCTCCCGGTTGTTTTCTGGTGGCTTCCTCCTTAACCCATCACTCAGGGAAGCAAAGTTCCACAAGTGTTGGGACCTTAGCAACTCCTGAATGGATTTGACATTCAGTTTCCAAAGCAAGAACTAAAATCCCCCATTCCTATTCCAGCACTTAGGAAACTCCTCATGATCTTAGCAGAACTGGTAGCAAAGTTCTTATCCAATTAAGGAGCAAGACAATTCTTCTTCATGTTTTGATCAGCTCTGATCCTGCAGGTACAACTCCTTTGTTTGGTTTGGTGACAGTGAGGCACTGAGCAAAGCCAGATGCCTGCCCTGCTTCCTCAGCCCCTCACAAAGGATTTGTGTCCCTTCTACACCCTCCTCCTGTTCTACAGGAATTACAGATTAGTATAAGTTAATATATAGCATAAGCCAGTGGGCTCCTTATTGCTAAAATTCTGGTGGGTGACAGGAAAGCACTGCCTGTGTTATTACACCAGTCCTTGTGTGTTGTATTGATTGATTGTAGAAAAACATTGGATTCCAGTGGTTATCAGAGGTCAATACTTGTTCTAGTGGGACCCTTAATTTTATCTGGTGTGGAGGAGGAAAAGAGGAGTGAGGTTAAAACCTGATGCTTTAAAGTGACCTGCTTTCAATTGAGGACTTTGCCACAAGCTTCCTCGGTGACTTGGAGTTACTCAGTTCCACAAAACCTTGGTTTTCCTGTCCAGGAAATGGTTATTGTAGCATTTTTCTTACACCTCCTCATTGTCTGAGGTTCTGGGGTTCAGTCCTCACAGTGTTTCATGTACCAGGAAGATCCTAAATGGGCTGAGTGTTGATGGTTTAGTGCAAATATTTCCCACAGTTTGCTTTGAAGATGATTCCGTGGCTGGAACGCTGCTCCTGCTCTGCTGAGCAATTATTTCGGAGGAGCTGTTGCTGTTTAGGATCTCATCTCTTTCCATTTTAACTTCTTGCTAGTAAACAGAGAGTATTGGCTGCTGCTGGTGGTTATCAGTGAGTTACTGCTCTGGGTTGTTTTGTTCAGCTGCAGCTTTGGAAATGCCTCTTTTCTCTATTCCCTAATTGGATATCAGTCAGAAAACAACCCAGCCCTGGGAACATGAGATTTTAATGTGCAGTGAAAAAGTACCTTGAGACTGAAGCCTGTCACTAGAACTCATCTGGAATTGCTTACCATGGAGTAAATTTACTAGAAGCTGTGCTTAATACTGGAGTTTAAAAGGTGGCACCTAAAGAAATCCTCTTAATGTCTCAACAAGCTGATGTTGACAAGTTCTTTGCATTAAGGACTTATGGCAAAGTCCAAATCCTTTCTCGGTGCGTTAGACAAATAATTACAGGGAATTTTTATCTGGTTACTTTGCTCTGAGGTATCCATTCATAAAATATTTACAGTAACTGCAGAGAAAGCAACAATCAGTTTGGGGGGTTTTTTTCTTCTTTCATTTTTCTTCCCTCTTCTCAGAACTGTAGGAACGGAACCCAAGCTTTAAATTTTTAGCAGAGACATTTCTTAGGAGAAATTGACTTTTTTTTTCCCTGTAACTTTAATAAATGCAAGAAAATATGGGGAATCATACCCAAATAATCACTGTGCTCAGTGGATATTTTTTGCAGCTCACTCCCACTTTGTGCCATTTTCCAAAGTCTCATGCCCAGAATGTTATGAGAGCTCCTAAAGATGTCAAGTGACCACTCAGCACCTACCGGGGCCCACAAACCTTTATGGAAGTCAGCAAGTTCAGCACTTGGCTGGGCTTTAAGAGCAGCCTGTGATGGGAGATTGCCGAATTGGCCAAATTATCCTGATTTTGAGTCCGAAGCAGGGAAATAACATGGAAAAAGTGCCTGCGGTTTGGAGGAGCTCTGTTTAATAAGGATTTAACCATTTTAACCACATCCTACTTAAAAAAAATTAATTTCTTTTTATGAAGTGCATGATGCAATATTTCATCTCCTGAAAATCTCCATCAGAATCAGAAATGACTCATAATTTGTATTATTTATATATGTCTGCACGGTTGTCTATTTTTTAATTGGATATTGGTTTAAACATTATTTAAGAATCTTGTAAAGATTTAAGCCAGTAGCACCAATTCATTTTTCAGGATTTAAATTTTTGCTTTTCATTGGTAGCTACATAAACTCTGACAAACTTTCCTGAGAAACCATTATTATTTAAATGCAACTCCATGGCTTGCTGGTATTTTTCAAATACACATTAATTTTGTATGATGTCTAATTCTCTGTTTTGAAAAATAACGTTGATGTAAAGCAGTTGAAAGCTTGGGGTGCTTTTTAATTATTTTGGATATTATTTTTGGACAAAAGTAGCAACATCTTTTGAAAACTACTATTTAGATAAACACAAAAACATGCACTGGGTGCCTGGTCTCAGTTATTTTTGCATTGGAAGTTTAAAGTGCAGACAGAGGTGGAATGTTTAAAACACATGATTTAATTACTGAACATATTGAATGAACACACAAATACACGTGTTCGAGAATGGAAATACTGAATCTGATCTGGATTCTTAGTTGAGGTATGCAAACAATTCCTTGTGGAAAAAAGGAGGAAAATTCGTTCTTGTACCTATTTGCTCAAATTTTTTTCCCCAGCAAATTATTTTGCTGCCTAATTTATCAAGCAAACAGTGTTAGTTTATAGCCAGGAATGAGGGAGTCAACATTAATAATAATAATAATGATAATAATAGTGATGATGATGATGATGTTGGGCTTGGTGGTTTAGATTTTTCACAGAATCAGAGGTTAATTTAGTTACTACTGGATTTCCCAAACATAAGTGTCTTTGTTCTAGGTGTTTTCAGAATGGTCCAGAGAAAAGGCCCTTCCTGTCCCAGGGCACTTCCAAGAGTTTCTAATTTTACACGATAAAGACCCATAAAAATTGTAGAAATTCTCCCCTTGCTCAGCTCTCAGAGGTGCCACTTTGGGCTAGAGTTACTTCGAGCTGGATGTAAACTTTTATTTGTATTTTTTTGGGGGTAGATGTTGGGTTATGACTTAGAAGAATGAAAGCTCTGAGGGAAGGGGCCATCCCCAATTAATCTTGTGCCTCTGGGTTTCCCAGTGCTCATGGCAGTGGCCATTCCTCTCCCCCAGTGGCAGCTCGGTAACGAGGGGGGAGGCACAGCCAGGAGCTCGATTGTTCTGGATGAACTCTCAGCCATCCACCGGGAATTCTGGTACCTTGACCTCCCTGACCCTCAAAGTGCTGAGTGTGGAAAATGGGAAGTCTCCACGGACCTCAATATGCACAAGATGTCAGAAAAATGCAGTTCTTGGAAAACTGTACCTCTTTTTTTTTTTTTTTTTTTTTAAGGTTGCATCATTGTGCTAACATTACAAGTTTTCCTCCTTTTTGTTTGGTTTTGTCCCCAAATGCATGTTTGTGGGGTTTTTTTGTATCCTTGCAGTAATGTTCACATTTTTATAGCATTTTCGGGTGTTTGCAGCTGTCCCGAGAGAAGAAAAAATTGTGAGAGAGGATTTTTAAACACAGTTACATCGCAAAATTGTGTTGTGCTCCTTCTCCCGCCTCCACCACGGAGCTGGGATCTCTTTTAATAATCTCTTCCCCACATTCAGCCAAAAATCTCTGCTGAACTTGAGTAAACTTCCTACAGCTCCTTTCGGGCTCATTAAGGGCTGAGTTATATTTCAATTTTGATATTTGGGTGTTTCCTTGGCAACAGGTTTTTTCATTTGGACGCAGGGCAGGTTATGGATCCTACACTTGCTGCTCTGAGTTCCCAGGGCTTGTTTGGGATGGGGGAGTCCGGGCTGGGGCTGGACAAGAACAGGGCTGATTGCAGAGGGGCTGCTCGGCACCGATGTTGCCGTTTCTGGGTTCATAAGCACTTCCAGATCTTTTCTGCCAATATCCAGAGATGTGTATGGTGAGCAGACAACTTGCAGAAGGTTTAGTCAACAGTTTTAAGATTTCAGTTCCTGAGCCAAGGTTTAATTTTTTTCTCCTCTCCCTTCTCTTTAGAGGACAGAAGGGTGTATTTGATTTACAGTTTCTGTAGTCACCTCTTTGGGGCTTGGGTTTGTGTTTTTCTTGGTTTCTTTTTATCTAATCATATATTTTTTTAATGAACACACCTGCCCTCCCTCTTAGTTCACTGCAAGTGTATTCTCCCTTTTTGCCCAATGTGATGCATAATGCTGGGCATGGATTTAGGAGTTGAGAATAAAAGTTCAGCTTAGGCTGGCATTAATAAATTAACTTCCCACTGTCCATGCCTTGGTTTCTGTATCTTGAAGGAAAAACCCCCAGACGTTTAGGAGCAACTGAGACTGGATTTTGAAGGAGTTAAAATGATTTGCTGTTGCAAATGAGCCCCCTATCTCAGCACAGATGCTGAGGCAGCAGCACAGGCCAGGCATTGTTCTGGATTTGCTAATTTATTATCAACATTCCCTGGTTCTTGATGGGATTTCGTTAGTGGGTCTTGGGGCATCTTGACAGAGGAGGTGCACTGGTTTTTTAATTTGAATGCTCTTGACATGGATGATGGAGTTTGTTTTTTTTAAGATGCTGTTCTTGCTGTAATCGTTTAAACACGCCAAAAAAATTCTTAATTAACAGAAGAAATCAACAGACATAACTAATATAGTTAAAAATATATGTACTGTATATACAAAATTCTGATCTTTTACTCTTGAAACAGGAATAATTCTTACTGTATCTGGTCTGCTACTTGAAAATAAAAATACAGAAGGATGTTGGAAGAGTAACACCTTTTTAAGATAGACAGGAAAAGCAAAGGGACTTCTTTCTTTACCGTGGTCACTTTAGACCTTTGTGAAAGTTTAAATCAAAACTGCCTCTGTTTTTCAGCTGCTTCAGCACTGTCAAAGCAATGAGGCCCTAACAGAGAAAGATCAAGTTTATTTTGCTCCACTAGAAAAATAACAAAATACATTCAGTATTTTATCAAATGCGCCTTTAAAAAAAATGATTTGAATTCTTAATTCCTGCAGACTAAACCCTTATTTACCTGAGAGACCAAACATCTCCAGTGGTGGTTTTCTGGTCTTCAAGGTAAATAATGAACCCTTTACAGAAGTGCTTACTTAACATCCTTACCCGAGGTCCCTCCCGACTCCCCGGCGTAAATTATATGTTTTATGAAGCTGGTAAGAACTAAATACACACAAACCAACATTTAAATAACATAGGGAGGGGTATGAGAGTGTCCTTGCACTCCCATCTGTGCACAAGTGGGCCTGAGCCTAAAGATGAAAAGTTCTGGCAGGAATTATTTATAGCTCAGATCATTTTGTCTTTGCCTTTTCTTTTCCATATGAGCTAGAATTTGTAACTATCAGCCTTAACTTTCAATTTCCTGGGCTTTGTCAGCTTAAGCCAGACACTTAACCTCATTCAAAAACTTTTTTGTTTATTTAACTTTTTTCAGATTTTATTGAGGCAGAAATATTACGAAAAAATTGAAAAAAAAGGACTTGGCTCAAATAATATTGAAGAGCAAAGTTATTTTTCACTTTCTTGCAACAAAGAGAAGGTGAAAAATGCTGATTTTTTTACCTCTGCTCCCCCAGAGAAAAAGGGGAGGTTGAGGCAGGAAAACAGCCTGGCTGTGTTTGACTTTGCAAACACAATTCCAAAATCCAGATGTATAATTAAAGTCAGTGAGTCAGAAAACTGCAAATATTGCAGCAGACTTCAGCAGCACGAAGGGTGTTCATCTAGGGGCTCAGAGGCAGCAACAAAGACAAGATGAGGGTTTTTTTTTTGGTTCAGGAACCTTCAGCAAGCGTGACACACACACAAACTTAGCAATTTTACTGAGAGATTTAAAATGCCAACCACCATTTGCCTACAATAATTTTTCTTGCAAACTGCTCCTTCTGGACTTTGCTACAATATCATTGAGGGTTCATAAATCAACACCCAGAGCCACCAGTGGTGTTTGCATCCTGCCCTGGGATGTTCCTGGGGGTTTTCTCTCAGGAGCCCTTTTTTGGGGGGTCTGAGGTTTTCAGCCCCCAGCTCTTCCTGCGTTACAAACACCTCAAGAGGCTGCAACCAATAAGTTATAGAATCATGGAATAATTTGACTTGGAAAAGACCTTAAAGTCCATCTTTTTCCACCCCTTGCCATGGGCAGGGACATCTTCCACTAGCCCAAGTTGCTCCATCCAAACCACCCTGGGTACAGTTGAGCTGAAGTATTTTAGGAGGCTTCCTATCAGCTTTCCATAAATCTTGGTCAATCTGGAGAAATGGCCAATATCAGTTGTGGGCATGGAGCAGTTTTTACAACACTGGAAAATGCTCATGCTAGTGAGAGAGAATGTCTGTGGTGAAAAAAATCCTGATTATACACAGACTGTACCTGCCAGGAGTTCTTGGAATAAAGAATGGGAAGAGCAGCCATGGGGACAACACAATATTGGAGACAGCTCTGGGTTCAGGGGCATCTTGTAGGTTATTTTTGTGGCTCTGAAAACTTGAGGTATCTAAGGATGTGTGTGGAGTCCAGAAAGATTTTTTTATAAAAGTAACTAAATAAGCTGGGTTAGAAAAGCCAAGCCCTTGCCTCATGCACCTCAGTTCCCCATGTATGGATCCCATCACTTTGGAATGGAGAAATACAAATATTCCTGCAGATACTGAGGAGAAATGCAAATATTTCTACAGATTCTGAGGAGAAATGGACAAATGATGATCATTATGATTGTTTTTTAGAGGATTAATGGTATTCTTTCCACTGCAGCACTCCCAACACTGCATTCTGGCTGGAAGGGTTGTGGCAGTGGGGACTGTGCTTCCCCTGGAGTCTGCAGGATTCAGGGATTCACAGGAGGATCCTGCCCTCTGATGAGGGATTTTCCAAGCCACGAACTCACCTGGGGCAAAAACAATTCCCCCAAACCTCTCCTGAGAATGGAAGTGCTCCAAAAGCATTCCCAGTCTGTACTTTCCGTGGAGGTGTGAAAGTGTGGGAGAAGTGACCCACGAGCAGCTCTGTTTGTTGTGGGCTCTTTTACTGGGAGAAGGAAAGCAACTCTCCCAGTTTGCAAGTCTGAGGAGAGCTTAATTAAACTGATTTTCTCTTACTGAAATACCCCTCCACCTGCTTCTGTGGGGCTTGGAGAGGCTCCTGCTCCCAAAAGGCTGGGAACTAGGAGGAGAGAGTCAGATTGCAATTTGTTTTTTATTCTTCCAGGCTTCTGAGTCTTGGGCTGCTGTGTTTGGATTTAAGTATACAGAAATAAAAGTAGAATTTAGGTGACTTTCATGGGGAAAGTTCCCAAATAATAGCAAATTCTGTATATCTTTAAAAAACTTATTCAATTATACTTTGGGTTTTTCAAAATTCTGTGTTTATAATTTAGTTATTCACAGCTTTTTAAAAGAGTTGTTATAAAATTATTTTTTCTCTCTGTTTTTTCTATTCTGGAATTTTTATATAGAAAATTGAGGTTGGAGAAGAAGACAAAAAAATGAATAAAAATTTAATAAAATACTGTCTTTCTCACTCTTGTCCAGCCACAGGAAAAATTTCGGAGAGAGGGCACCCTCAATGGCAAGTGTTACTTGTTTAAGTTAAAAAAAAAAAATAGTATTTCACCAGGTCTGGTTTTAGAAGAAATTATTCTTTGTGCAGCCCAATCTTCTGACAGAATTTCAGTGTCTTGATGCAACATGATAAGCATTATAAATAAGCATTGTATAATATTTATTTATAATAATTCGGTGAGCGTCTGGCACAGGTGATTGAAGCCACCCGGTGCGATGCTGAGGAACTGCACCGGTGTGATCCTGATCCTCAGCATCCCGGTGACCCCCAGGAAATCAGGGAATTCTGCTGGAGACGTCGAGGGAAGGGCTGTCCTTGGTCTGCTCTTCCCATTCCCAGCTGGAGGGGAGGAGGAAGGAAGCGCTGGGTTCGCTCCCCAGAGTCTGCATTGACACCAGGAAGGGAAGGATTTCCCAGAGGGAGCCAGGACAAGGATTTCCCAGAGGGTCTGTGGGTGAGGAGACGCTGCTTTGGGACTTTTGGAAACTGGTCCAGCGCTGCTGGCACAGTCCCTGAGGATTTACAGCGTTGGTCACCAGCCAAACCAGCACCCAGGGCGAGCTGCCCTGATTTTGATGGAGCCCCGTTACCTGCAGCATTACCACGCCCTGCAGTAAACTGTTAATCACTCTAAAAGCTCATTAACATGAGTAGTTCCATGTAAAGCTGGTGGGGACACCCCAAATGCTGCCTTCGTGCGAAATATTTGCAAGGCAGTGTCCTGATATCAAATTGTCTAGCAGGTTCCTGTCCTGTCTCTTTAAGGCAAATGTTTCTCTTTCTTGGGGGATGTGTGAAAATTTGGAGCGATTTCTTTCTCTTTTTTTAAAAGTTCCTTTCCTATAGTGCTATGGCCTCTTTGTCTTCTCATCGGTTCAGCCTCTGCAGCAGATTCCCAGGCTCCTCTTTCCCCCTCTGTTCTCAGCAGTGATTTAATAAATACATTTCAAAATCACTTTTTCCTTTCTCCTCCACCCAGCTGCCAACTCCCACCCCCAGAATGTGCGTCTGAATGTGAACTGAATTCACATCCGCAGGCACTGATAGCTCTGATTTCACCAGAACTTAAGATGATCTGGACTTTTTTATTTTAAACTAGTTCCTTTTTAATTCCTTTTTTTTCCCTTCTCCCACTGCCTGTGTATTTTGGATCTGGGGTAAAAGTCAATCTCGGAGTTAGAATGTGAATTAAACATCAGACTGTGGAGAAAGGGAAAACTGAGGTGACCAGGTCACAGTTACCACCAGATACTGTGCTGATTCTTTTGCCAAAACCTGCTGGCACTAAGTAGAATTCCCTAAATTCCCTAACCAAATTTGCTCAGTGGTACAGTAAATATTTTAGTTCTTGTTGCTTAACATTTAGCAGCAGGATGCTCGAATGCAGTGGGACTGCCTGATGCGTGTGTGCAGCTCTGCTTTCCAGTGCTTGGATATTTATGGGAATTTTCTGCTTCTGAGACCTCAAATTCAATTTCCATTGGCACTGATCTATGGCAATTGCCATGGATTTCGGTGGCACTTACAGCACAGGACCTCTGAATATTTCAGTGGAGCACTGGAGAACAGGGATTTCTGCTTTCCTTCCACTATCCCAGGTTACTCCAACCTGGCTTTGGACATTTCTAAGGATGGGGCAGCCACAGCTTCTCTGGGAATTCCTTCCCAGCCCCTCACAGAGAGGAATTCCATCCCAATATCTAATCATGCTGCACCACAAGGCCGCAATCCTCAAATTTTCCTCTCCCTGGACTGCTTTATCTGGCATTATCTTATCTTTACTTTAAACTTCCTTTTGCTTCTCATATGCAATAAATTTAGATCCAATTAATGCGTAACAAGGAACGAAATAGCGAAGTTCTTGTCTTCTGCTCGTTCATCCCTGTGGCTGTAATGAGTGCAATGAAAATTCGTGCAAAGGAAGGAGTGGTTTGCTCTGAATAAACTCAGGACAGAACTTGACTCCAAGATTCCTGCATTTCATGTACTTTTAAAACCTGCATTTCTAAGCTGGTCCTGCTGCCCCATTGGTGAAGAGCAAAAGCATTAAGGACCTGAATAGAAGTGAAGTAATGCAAGACAAAATCTGTCAGCGCAGGCTTTAATGTTGCTTAACAAAATATGTTACAGTAAATCTTTATAGACTGTATAAGTACGTCGAGTTCCAACAAAGTAAACCAAAGTAAACATTTCTCTTATGGGAAATTAAATTCCATGCAGTTAGTGCAGAGCCATGATTAATTCAGAGGCAATGAGAATATAGCAAAGTTATTGACTGTGTCTGAGAAACAATTTAATGTAAGGGAGAAAAAGGGGGGGAAAAAAATAAAAAGTTTAAACACCAGATAGTAGGAGGGGAGAAATAGAAGTGGAGTTTCTGATCTTTAATTATAAATGAAAGCATTGATGCTGTAGGTATTAAAGGGGCATCAATTATTGATAATGAGCTCGCTGCAGTATTAGGGAGGAGTTCTTTGCACTGAAGATCCCACTCTGAGGGGATGTGTGTGTGAGCGCACGAGTGAATTCCCTCCCTGCCTTGCTCAGGAACAGCGAGACTCCAAGGGCTCTTGGACAGCAGCCTCAGCCCCAGTGCTCGGCTTCATGATGTTCATTTTAACTTTAAATGATTTTTAATATTCCACATATGGTTTCATGGTTTTAAGCCTCCTCACTGGGAATGAACAAGGCTGTGGTATTATGATGAATAGTGGATCAAGTCCAGGAACACCCACTTGCTTCCCTACATATCAAACATGTGGCGCTCCCATTAAATATGGGAATCTCCCTGAGGATTAGGGTTGTCCTATCTAATCCAGTCCTGTTTTGTTCCCCCGACCCGAATTGAGTAGGATGCATTGTTCCCATACATTCTTCTTTTAATTAAATGCAGTAGATATGTCATGTCAATGAAATATTCCAGGTCTGTTTTTACATCTGTAGCCATTTTCTCCTCCTGTACTTCCATTTGCCTACTTGGAAAGAAACTCTCCATTAAATACAGCCTTGGATTAGTTGATTGGCTGTGTGTGTGTGCTGCCAGAACAGTTCAAATAAAAACCTTAATGTTGTGGTGTTTGTTTTTTTATTTTTTTTTTTTTTTTGCACCTATGTAAAACTAGACCATAATGTCACAGACACACTGCTCCTCTGAGAAGTCGGAGAAAACTCAGCCTCCAAATTACCTGTGTTTGTTTTGCTAAGTGGATGGGGTTTGCAGCAATCACACCAAGCCTTTCCCTCCTTGTTCCTGCTCTAATTCCTGCAGGAATTAGCACAGTGGACACCTAATTGGGCTTGTTTTGTAGGTTTGCTGGAAAAATTTGGTAACTGATCCAGTGGATACAAAGGTGTACCGTTATTTAAAATAAAAACCCTCTCTGAGTATATGCCAGGCAGATTATCCAGGTTTGGAAACTGATCTCCTTTTAAAAACCCAGTGTTCCATTATTATTTTTAAAATGCTGGATTACAGCTACGAATTCTCTGGAGGTTAAACCGGAGCCTTATTATAAGGGGAACTACAAGTAAACATTATTAATTGTAAAAAAAAAAAATTGCTTAAATTAGGTTTTTTTCACACCTGCTTCTTTCTTAATTAGCTCGTAGTCCACATATTTCAGTCAGTTGAACTCTTTAGTATTTATTCAAGCATACTTGACATTAACATACTGTTTGATGTTTGATATCCTGAGTTTTTAATTTAACCACATGACAACAAATGGTACTTATGAAATATCAGTGAGCTGGAAAAATATCCTGTGTTGCAGTCGTGTGCTGGAGTGAGCTGAAAGCTGCTTCCTCTCGGAGCTTTAAGAAGGGCTTAAATGCACAGGGGGAATTTGTGCCTCGTGCTGATACCCCTGGTTTTTATCCTCAGCAAGATTTCCAGGCTTCTGGGGGTGCAGAGCTACCAAGAGGGAAGCAGACTTGATCTGGGAGGGGGGAAGAACCACCAAAATACTTTCAAAATGATGTCATAACTTAGAGGTTTCTTACAAAATGGGAATTTGTTCTGACACATGAGTCACCAGCAAAATATGTGGCATCTATTTGTCTGCATTTATTCATGTTGTTACATTTATTTGGATTGTGCCTTCCCTACCTTCTGATAATTTGCAGTGATATTTACAGTTATTTGCATCAAAATTTACTGATTTGTGTCCCAGCTGGGAGCTGGCCTGGCCCTGTTGGGTTCTGTTCACCACAGTCCTTGCCAGAGAGAGAACTTGCTTTTAAACTGGATTGTACAAACACAGAGCCCAGAAACCACAGCAGCCTGTGGAACAACTTCCTGAGGATTTCACAGTGGGGCAGTGGCAGCACCAGGATTCGAGCATATTCCCTAAATCCCAGGCTGTTATGACAGCATTTTACCATGAGTTTATTTATTTATTTATTTTTTAAGTGGGCAAACTGAGGTATGGAGTGCCCAGCTGGATTTTTTTTGTTGTTGGGGACAAACCCCAGTCCCTCAGCTGGTCCTTGGGTGCAGCGTTGGCTTGGGGCTGGCTCAGCCCCTCTGTCTCCGAGTGAATAATCTCACATTTGTAATTCCTGAGCTCGTGGCCAACGATGACGGTGCCGAGCACTGGCCAGCGTTAAACTTGCAAAAATTATTGCCAAAATCTTGATACCTGCTGTGCTGGGCTTCGTATGTCATCTCTGCAAGGTTGCAGGGGCTGGCCAGGCTGGGGGTGAGGGTTTCAGGGATGGGTGGGGCAGATGTGAGTAATTTGCTAAATCTGCTGCAGATTCTCTCGTGCAAGTCTTGTCCTCCTCGGGCTCCTTCCTCTCTGACAGCAAAGTTTTCTCATTTTGCTGAATGCCTCTTACATTAAGCAGAACTTGGTGTTTTCAACAGAGCTGTGCTGTTAATCAGCTTCTTGATTTATTCACTAAAATATTTCAGAGATCTCAAATGAAAATTTTTGAAATACTAAAAATAGGAAATTTTGAGCTGACTTAGGATTAGAATTTTTCATGATTTTGAGTCTAAAAACCGAATTCTGTCTTAAAATCAAACCCCTTATTCTAAAAGGTGATAACAAAATATTTTTGCACTCTTAATGCCTTTGCTCCCTATGAAAAATGTACAATTACAAATGTAATTGTAAATCTCCTTCTGCTTTTTGCATTGCACACTGAAACTTGAGGTATGATTCTGTATTTGTAAAAATGCTGTTAATCTCCATGATGACACTTTTAGGTTTTTTTCTAAGCCATATGGTTAGAAGATTAAAAGTGCAAAATTTTTGAGGATAAAAATGTATCACTTTTGTGATCCTTACTTCTGGGTCAGTAGGAACAACCAGAATTCCAGTAGGAATATCATTCTAATGAGGAAAAAACTGGTTTAACACCCTAGCTTCAAGCTAATACTGTTTTTTTTTAAAAAAGATTGCTGGTTGTTTTAGCAGACACGAGTTTACATGTGATCTTGGTCACCAGTAAATCACTTTATCTTCAGTCACGTGCTGTGTGAACACGCCTGTGTCATCCCTGCCTGGCTGGTGCTCCAGTTTGATGGCAGGAACTGGCCCTTCCTGTGCCATCTAAATGCTGGTAATCAATAAAAAAGTGGTAATAAAGGAATATTTGTGCTTGCACCCCGTATCTCTATGCCCCACACCAGGAGGTGCTGCTGGGGTGGGACTGGGCCGGGCTCAGGCTGTGCTGTGTAACAAATGAAGCATGTAAAGAAATATTAAACACGGGGGTTAGAGAAAATCCCTCATGTTAGAGGAATGTTCTAAACTGAGGACAATATCTTCATAAAAATAAATGGGAGACAGATGCATGGATTGCAAGGAGCAGGATAAATGGAGTGGAGAGGAAGCTCGGGTTTAATGTTCACACTTGTTAGCAGGTCAAGATAACAGGAGAGGGGGTGAAGCTTTATTTAGAGTCACTGGAGCTCATTCATACAAAACTGCTTTGTCTTTGCTGGGATCTTCGCTCTGTGTCTTAATTAACATGGGATAAGGATGCACTTAGCTGGAACTGTGACTTCTGAACAGAAAGCTGATGTCAGTGGAAGCCTTTCACTGACCTTGGCTGACTTGGTCTGGAACGTGGAGTTGGAAGCTCTGTCAGAGCTCCTTTGACACACCAATGTGGATGAAAAACTCTGGGTTTAGGGATTTAGAAATAGAATATTTTCTCTAACGAGTTCCCAGTCCAAAGAGAGAGAAGAACAAGTATTGACCTTGAGGAGGAGGTGGCAGCACTGCAGCAGAGATGAACAGCAGAGCTCAAACCAGTCCTGGAGTGCTGCTGTGATTCATGAAACCCACACTGCACTTCACACCCTGTTTGACTGTCTGGTTCAGAGACACACAGAGAAAACAGTTTTTGCAAGGCTTACCCTTATCCCTGGCCTGCCAGGCTGTGTCACTCCCTGTCTGGAAGCTGAAACCTCACTTTATTCTCCTCATAATTACAACTTGTCTCTGGCAGGTGGACTTGGCCACATGACTGTTGCCTTTGGGCAGAGCGCGTGGAAGGGCTGTGAGAGGCAGTGTCAGCCCCCAACACTGCTGGAAAACGTGGAAACAGGACCAGAACTGTGACAAACTGCATTGCTTTTAAAATTTCCTATGATTACTTTGAATAGAGCAAATAAATAAATAAATAAATGAAAGGCAATGTAGCAAAGTTTGCAACACATCTGTGCCATAAAATCTTCCAAGGAGGCAAAACTGCCTTCGAAAGGCTGAGCTTTAACACCAGTGCTGCTCCAGCCGGGGACAAGGAATGTGTTGGAGCACAGTGCACACTTTGGGCCTGAAATTTTTATGTGTGTCTGGGTATATTTTGAACCTAAGTGTTGCTTGAGTTCTCTCTCTCTCACAGGGACGTCAGTGAGAAGCTTAATGGAGAGAGTGGGATTCTGCCAGCTGCAAAACCAGCAGCTCCCACCAAAGTGAAATACATGGAGGTCCCCCTCAGAATTAGGTTCTCTCCTATCTGAGAGAGTAGAAATATTTGAATAATGGCGGTTCACTGTCCAAAGTTCAGATCTACAGTCATTAGGTTAAAAGGAAAGGCCCAAATCTAAGAAGGGGTGAAGGTCTGAAAGCTGCAGGTTGAAATTCTGAATACACCAGAGGGGAAAGAACAGAAGGACCTGATTCTTCTATTACTCCTTGGGTGCAGGAGTTATTTTGGAGAGGGGGTAAGGCATGGGTGCTGCAAATAGTGATGCCGAGAATATTTATTTAAGTTTAAAAAGCCCTGAATAAAAGTGCTTATGGAGTGGTCAGCTCCCATAACAGTGGAAAAGACTTAGGTGGAGAGGTTTGTGAGGATGCTTTGAAGTGGGAGTCCAAGAAAATGTATTGGGATTGCTGGAATGAGCTGACCAGGAGGAAGGAGGTGTTAAGGAGAAGCTGATCTAGAAGAAGACTTGATGATTATGGAAGAAAGGCACCAAACCCAGCAGTCATGAAGGGGAGATCCAGCCCTTTCCATTTGCAGCTTGAAGGAAACATTTCCCCTGTAACCCTGGTTTGTTTAGGGCTACTTTTACCTCAGTTTCTGGTCCTTTCCCTGATCCTCTGATCTGTTGGTGCCTGACACCTGCTCAGGGTGACAGCACTGGGACCCTGCTTCCCATTTATTAACAGCATTTCCTTTATGTGTGAAAAGGGGAGAGATTTTTTGCAACCACCCCAGAACAGTTCTGCGTAATTTAGAACCTGGAAAATTCTTTTACTCTGGACAGTTTTAGTGAGGACTTCAGTTCTGCTGCAGCTCAGCTTTTGGGCTCTACCTGCATAAAACACACCCTTAAATGAGCCACTGAGAGGATGATTTTTCTTTAAAGACCACAATCCAAATGCCAGATTATTCCACATGTCCAGAGCCAGATCAACAGGCCTGTGTAAAAAAGACACCACTGACTCTCTACTTGATTTTTTTTTTTAAATTTTCAACCATTTAAAAAAAAAAATGTATAAAGAGGCTACTTCAGATTCTGCAGAAGTAATAATAAAATCAGACCTAATGGGTCACCATGTGTGGAGAGGAGTTCTCTTGGGTCTTAGGATATACACTTAAAGAGTGAAGTAAAGAAAAGGAAAAAAGCAGTAATATTGGCAACTGTTGTTAGGTAGTATAAACAATAGCCAGCCATTGGCTTGGAGCAGAGGATCAAGTTCCAATAGCACTCAATAGGGAGCCTTCCTTAAAAAATTAGAAGAAGCTGGGTTGGAGCTGGTCCATGCTGGGAATGGCAGAAGAAGCAAAAACAAGAGTAAATGAATGGAAATTAAGCAGCAGGAAATGAGGATTTGGCACAAGGTTGGAATTTGAAACTGCAGAGAGGTGTCAGTGATAAAGGTTGGATAGAGTTTCTGGCCAAAAACAGAAAGAAAGAATGCAGATGTGTTCATTGAATAAAGTACAGATGTAGAAACAGGGAGAGGGGGGCTGATGGGGAGAGAGGAATAAAGAAAAGGAAAAAAAAAAAGAAAAAAACAGAGGAGAAATAATGCTGAAAGTAGGTGCATTCATGTTGAATGTTTTTTTGGAACAATTTTTCTCTGTGAGTCCGTAGAGAATGACAGGTCTGGGCTCAGCTCGATCGTTGCATTCTGCAGGGAGCAGATTTTTGCATTTAACTTATTCTTGCCCCTTGTGTGTTTTGGCCCCACATTCCTTTGGATTGTGCACTGTTCCACATCGAGGTGTGAGGTGGGATTGGGGATCTGCTCATTTATCATCTGACAGAAGCTCTTCAGGAAGAGGAGCTGATGTCATTGCTGGGGCAACACGGTTTATGTTCTGGACCTCTCATAAAGAGCCTGGGATGTAAAGTCTTCTGTGCAGGTTTTTATTGGTGTTATCATTTTATCAATTGTTTTTGTTCCTTCCTACCTCTCTGCAGTGGAGTATTTATGCCTAGCTCCAGGCATATGGCAGCACAATCAACATTTACCATGTATTATTTAAATAAGCCCACATTGTGGCAATTGACAGTGGGTATGTTCCTGCTAATTACAAAGTAGGCTGATTTGCTTAAACTGTTGTGAATATGAGCCCATTTTCCCCTGCAGTTGGGCAGGCTAATGACAGTTTTGTTTCCCTTTCTGCACTTCATCTGATGAGTGATGCTGTTGTGTTCTTTCCCAAAGTTCTTTTATGGCCCCCACTGCAGTTGCTTCTGGTTTCTTGTGTGGAGATCTGGCTTCCCGCTGCCCCAGTGATGAGGGGAAGTCCTGTCACTCCTGCTGAACACCCAGTAAACCCAAAGCTGGGAGCTCTGGAGGCACTCAGCCATTTGTCTTCTATTGATCTGAGCCCATAAAATAAGAAATATGGTCTCAGCAACTTGCCAAATAATCCCATAGCCTGGAGCAGAGCTTGGGGTAGGATCTGGGCTTTCTAAACTTAGGCTGGGCTTCAGCTATTGAACCAATTCCTTCAATGCTGTGCTCACAGAGCTGGAGCTCAGAGAATAACCAGTCCAGGGGTCAGGCAGTGTCCTCTTTGCAGTGGAGCTGCCTCACCCTGGAGACCCCACAAACATAACGAATTTTAATTGATGCCTAGTGCCTTGAACTCACAAGTTTGAATCTGTATAAATATAAAATCTGTTACAAATGTCATGGTGTGTTTCTGAAGGGCCTGATTCTCTGCTGACCCCTGTCCTGTGTGCCATTTGCTGAGTGGCAAAGCTTGCATTTGGTATCTGCCACAGTTAATGTTAATAAATGACCTGCAGGGCTGCATGAGGCCAGAGCTCCCTGCAAACAGCAGCCAGAATGAATGGCAACCTTTGAGTAACGTTGGACCAAATCATTCTGTGGTTTATGGATCCATGGTGTTAGACCCTCATCTTGTAACTCAATCTGTGCCGGGCCCTGTTGACTTTTTTAAGAGCCTGTTCAGGAAAATTGTTTCCCTACCCAAGGCAGTTGCAAAAGACCAGCTACTGATGTTTTAGGCCTTCCCACGTGTAAAGGTGGGTAACCCCCTGCAAAGGACTGGTTGGTTGACTTTTAAATTCAGTGTAAAGTTCACAAAGAGGACTTCGTGTATTGTTGTGGCACAACATAGGTGAGGGAAAAAAGATACAGAGAAGTTGAGTAAAAAACAAGACATGGAGAGGTTAAAGAACTGCTTTGACAAAGATGACAGGAAGTTTAATGGAAAAACAGGGATTTAATAAGAGAACCACTTATATGGATTTAAATCTGTTCCCTCCCCCTAACATTTCTACCAGGGAAGATGCAATTCATCAAAGCTATATTGGTTAATAAAAGGAAAGCTGTGAAGAGACATTAAAACTCCCTTTTCGGGGCTAAAACAAACTTCTTCATGGCTTTATGATGAACTTTGTGCTGACTTTCTTCTGAAATGGTGCCTGGTGCTGGCTCAGGTCAGAGGCCAAGTTTGAGGTCAAAGGGCTCAGTGTTACTATAACAGAACATGGAACAATGTAGGATTTGATGTGATGTGCCAATCCTTGTGTTTCCTGGTTATCTGTGTTTTTGTGTAACCACTGGACAATTTTCTGATTAAACCCCCTGGTATCTTGCTGGTGCTCAGTGAAACCACCCCAACCTTCCTGGATTTTTTTTGCACTGACCATTGAATATCTCTGGCTGGATTGTCCTAATGAAAACTGTGGCAGGTGCTGTCAGCCTCAAAGGCTTGGATCAGAGAAGTGAGGCCAAAATATGGACAACTGGATTGTCTCTGAGCTCTTTCCTAGATCTTTATGCTTTGTGATATCAGTTTCTGCAAACTATTCCAATAAATATTGTTATTTGAGACTTTGTGAGAGCTTAGATCCCATGATCATGGCAATTAATGAGCCTGGTTTTAAAGAAAGGAAGACCTTAAGCAAACTAAACTAACAATAATAAATAAAAACTTCCATGTTACTTATAAAAAATTATATTTATCTACTAATAAACTCCTTGTAGGCTGTTTTGCTATCTTACTTCTAATTTTTGCAATTTAGGACTTGGCCATCTGACTCTGTTTTTTTTTTTTATTACGACAGAAAATAAATGATATTTTGGCATCTAAGCATCATTTGATATTTAGCTCAAGTATAGAATGTCTCCACTCCAGAAAGTCTTTATTGTCTTTTGAGCTCTAGAAGGAATTTGTAGCTTTTTCACAGCTGTTGTTTTGCTCTTAACTATGAGTAGTGGTTGCACAACATTTCCTTTATGTTTCAGGGTATTGTTGAAAAAAATAAACCTGCAAAATGAATGTGTTTTTAAGGGACACAAAATTTAAAGGAGTGCTATCCCAGGTTTTTAAGCAGCATCTGGCCACCTTCTTTATTCTATTTCTCCATTTCTGCTTCATATCTCATCCCCTCTCCCCCCACCCTTCCCTTTATGGAATCTTAAGTGTAGATGCTACTTACATGCCTAAACAGCTGTAAAACTACCAGTGCAAACCCCCTGAAAATGCTGAACAGATGTGCAGGGGTGAGATACACATCTGGGCAGCACTGCCACCACATGGGAGCCTGGACCCTTCACCTTCTCCCCTCACTGGGAGGGCAGAGTGAAAAAGGGCTCTGCTCCAAGGTTTAGCTCCTTTGCTGAAGCTTTTCACTGGGTGGACTGGGAAGGGAATGTATCCTCATGGAATCATGGAGTGGTTTGGGTTGGAAGGGACCTTAAAGCCCATCCAGTGCCACCCCATGCCATGGGCAGGGACACCTCCCACTGTTCCAGGTTGCTCCAAGCCCCATCCAACCTGGCCTTGGACGCTTCAGGATTCTGCGACAGGGTTTGATCCTAGTCTTGGATTAAAATTTGGACCAGATGACAGGATCCCAGGAGAACTCCTAGAGGATTATGAATGGCAAAACCCTGTGTGAACACAAGGCAGAGATGCCAGAAGATGTAAAATTAATGCTTAAGCCCCCTCAAACCCTGAGGCTGGAGTTGATGAGATGATCTTGAAGTATAGAGACATCTTGAGAAAAAAGGCAAGAAAAAAGCTCAACAAAGCAAGACACAAACAGGTGAGACACAAGAGAGGTGTAGAGGGTTGATGTTTAGTGGCTGTTTATCAAGTGCTTTGAAAAACTGCATCTGAAGGCACATTCCTGCTGCTAATATATAACCACACTCATAATAACCTATAGATTATTTGGCACATGTCACCCCAGAAGTGTTTTCCAGGAAAGCCATGCGCCTATTGAAGTGCAGCCAGCCCGAGAGTGGGGGACAGCAATCAGGCAGGCAAGAGCTGTCACGTGAGGGCAAAAGTAATTCCTCAGGAGAGCACCAAATTCTTCCCAGATCCACCAAAAATTCACCCTATGAATACCAAAGTTAATGCTGGGCAGACAGGAAGCCGCCTTTCCATCTCTTTCCATCCACATGGAATGTGGTGGGACTGTTAGGGGTGTCCTGTGCAGGACTTTGATGATCCTTCCAACTCAGGATATTTGATGATTCCACAGTTCCACCCAGCCTTTCCACCCCTGTGCGCTCTGTCCACACCCTGCATGGAGCACAGGAGAGCAGGTCAAAGGAAGGGGATGGAGAGTGAAGAGAAGCAGCGATTTATTGAAAGGAAAAGTAAAAAGGAAAGGGGAATAATCTTTGAAGATCGAATAGGCTTGGAAAAATCCACTTTCTGATTCATGCTGGCAGGGAACTGGTGTGGGATGGGGCTGCTCTTGGACGTGGTTGGTGCTGCCATCTCTTCTGAGAATCCCCTCCTCAGTGCCCACGGGTCTGCTGTGCCTCTCTGAGCCCACTGCAATGAGGTTGGGTTATGTTCCCTGTCTAAAAGCCCTGCTCCACTGAATTCCTGACTCATTCCCTTTCCACAGGCTGTATCCCACACCAAAGATGAGTCAGACACCTCTTCCTACTCACCCACTTCACAATAAAAAACCCCTTTGCTGCCCAGCAGTGCTTTGTCAAGAATCAGCCTGTTAATTTGTCAGGGAATGCTGGATGGGATCTACATCAGTGACTGAACCGTTTTATCATCCACCAGAATCAGAAATGTTTCCACAGCTCAGATCTTGCTCTGTTATCCAGGACGTGTGCAACTCTGACTGACAAAATTGATCTCAGTTTTAAAACTCCAGATCTTTGCAATGTGCTTAAAATGATCTGGTTGAGTTTGGGCAGTTGTCAGTCTGAACTGTCTTTGTGTGTGACGGGATTCCCATCTAACCTTGGATCATTCATTGGTTTGGTGGATACCCAGTTTCTGGGAACATCCCACTTTCCTGGTTTAACTCTACCTGTGAGATTGCTGCCCACAGGATAAATGGGACACAGAGGGACTCACCTCTAATTAAGGTTCTGGGCAGTTTTATTTTATCAACAGTGAAGGGAGGTCAGAATTCCCAACCGCTGCTTTAAGGTACATGTAAAATTCTTTAAATCCTGTATTTTGTGTAAGATGGGAGACTGACAGGGTGATGACTGGAGAAGGAAGATGGTGCATTTCTACACACAAAAATAGGACTAGATTTGCAAATAAGGTTGAGAGGACTTCCTGACCTGCGGGGGTGGCTAATGGGGCTGTTTTTGTGTCGAAACTATGTGAAAATTGCAGCTGTGAATAAGGATGTGTCTGAGCCACAAGGTTTGGATTCATTTCCAGATTCACAGGCATGGGCGTTGGGATGTGAGATTGCAGTCTGAGCTACTCCTTGGGTTGGATCCAGTTTAGATCCTTGTATTTTTCTTTTCGAGCTTGTTTTGTTCCCTTCAATTTGCAGCCTAAGCTGGTGGAGGTTTGCAGCCCTTGAATTCCCAGTGTGTTGTCAGGGAGGGCAGAACTGTGCTGGAGTGAAGGAATCGTGAATGTCCTTCCGAGGAGGGGTCTGGGTCCAGCAGAAATGCAAAGATCTCACGTGCTTGATGAAATATTTGTAGGCTGGATGTTAAAGCAGCAATGCTTGACTGGGCATGGGGCTTGCATTAAAATTGGAATAATAGCTCCGTGCCTCGTCTCTGCGTGATCCTTGCACATTTCCCAAGTTTTGGATGGCAGTGTGCAAATTGCAATTCCTGCTGCAGGGAAGCTCTGAGGCCGAAGTTCTGTGCAAACCATTACTGCCCCAAACAGACCTCTGGAAATGAGCCTGCCTGCAGCAGGAAAGTGGGATTTGGTTCTTCCCCTAAACTGCAGCTCCATCACATCCCCCTGACTTCAGCAGTTTGGCCAAATGTTTAATTACTGCAATTACAAAAGGGCATCGTGCTGCATGTCAATCATCCTGCATGGCAAATGTTTGCACATAACCAAGATTGAGAAGAAAACAAATATACAGGATGTGCATATGTTCTAATTTCAATGTGAAATACTAATCTTGGAGCCTGTTAATGTGCAGCAAGATTGGAGCAACACTTACAGAGAATTCCTGTGAACTGGCTGAGAGCTCTGAGCTGGGATGAGCATCCTTTTGTTAGGAATGTTAAATAAGAGCTCCGTGAGTTTTTTGAAGAAAAAGCTCCTTTCTCCAAGTATTTTGACACGTTTGTGAATGTATCTCTACATTTTGCATCAATGCGATTTAATTCACCAGAGTAGTAGCTGGAAAAAATATTTATTTCTTCCCTCTTAGAATTCTACTGAGTAAATAACCATAGGATCCTACATGCTAAATTATGATAGAACCATATGGTTTATTCCCAACTGAATATAGGACTTCTGAAAAGGAGGATGGTGGCATAAATTTTTTCTCAGTACAACCATCATTGTCTATTTACGTCAATTTCACAAGTATGTATTAGGGAAATGAAGCTGTTAAAATATTCTATTTTCTGAGTTTTTTTGAAGGGCCACTGTGGGATGGTGGGAGTGAATTTTGATTTTAAGAGAGATGTTTCTGACAGCCGAGCTTGTGAACAAATATGGAAGAAAAATCTAGAAATGTGTGATTTTTTTTTTTTTCCGGCTGATATTTGATTCTCTGTCGTATCTAATTTTTTTTAATCAAGAGACTGTTTTCTGTGCAACGCTGAAAAATCATCTCTGGATGGTGACACAGTTGCACTCCCACTCCTGTGGCTTTTTCCTATATTAAAAACCAGATGATGTCATTAGGGCTTCCTTCCTAATTTTCATTTCTTTCAGGTATTTATTTGGTCCTTTCCAGCTAAAACTCACGAAGATTCATCTGTTCCTTTAAAATCCTGCACAAGGTTAAGAGATGAGACATCTCGGTGTATTTTAAGCCAGGCAGACTTTTTAACAGCCGTGTAGCTAAACTGATTTATTTTTTTTCTTTCTCCTTGATTTCTTTTGACTCTCGGGGGGGGGCAGGGGAATAAGCAGAGAGGAAAGCGAAAAAAATAACATTAACACAAAGGAGCACTTCTTATTAAGAGTAGGTGGGTAAAGGCATTGGAAATATAATACCTCAAGATGCATTGAAACATTTTAGGGAATTAGGGAATTCTGATCTCCTGCAAAAGAAAAAAAAGGAGAGGAGGGAGGGAGAAAATTAATATTAAAGACAAGCTGTGAGTTTCCATCTGGCCTTGCCGCTTTCGACTAACGCTTCCATGACGGAATTCATCTGTCCATCAACTGTCAAAAATTCTCCTGTCAGTAAATCCCTGGGTACTCTCTCTCCAGCCCACCCCACTCAAAAATATTCCAAGCCACAGAGTCCTCCGGATTCCGAATGTCCCCCTGGCCCCCCTCCCTTCCCAGCTCTGCTCTCGCTGCTCCCAAAGTTGCAGGGCCCGGTTATTTTTATTTGTTTATTTATTTATTTATTTATCTGTCTGTCTCCATCCTCCTCCTTTGGAACCGGGGTTCTGGAGAGGGGAGAGAGGTGGGGAGAGAATGGGGGAGCCCTCAATCATCCGGAGGTTAAATTCCCACCAAGATCCTCCTCAGTCTCCCTCTCGCAGGCTGACAGCAGACAGCCCACATCTGTTTTAAAGCACTGAGTGGTTGTGAAGTGTGAACTCCCCACTGTTTAATGTAACTACATGACTATTTAATGTACACAGTGGTAGAGCAGCCCCGAATGCCAAACTGTTGTGACATGCCTGAAGGACATATATAAACATAATATACAGTGGTTTATTGTGACAAAGTGCATCTATACCACAACCAGAGAGGATCGCTTTGCTCCTGAGTGGAGTCAAATGGGAGCAGAATACGATTTACCATGGAGGTTTTGGTTTTTTTTTTCATTGCAGGCGGAAGACAAATATACGTGAAACTTATGTTCTTTAAAATTGCACAGAGTCTATTGAAATTCTCCAAATGAAAATTTTTTTTTTTTTTAGCTGAGGATTCATCCAAATTTGCGTGTTCTACACTGTTACTGATGGCGGGAATAGGAGGGAAGGAAACAGGTAGGGAATTTAGGCAGCTCCTGTAAGGCTCCAGCACTTTACATGGCCCAAAAATCCCATTTCATAGTCATGATTAAAGGGGTTACCCCCCCCCCCCCCCCCCAGATTTGTGGCTACTCTAATCTTCACTGGAGTATTGATTTTTTAAAAATTATATTCTAATTTTTTTGACTGAAAACTCAACGGCCTTTGAAACAGCTGCCTGTTCTAGGGTGGGAAGAAGTGGGAGAAACATAAAATCTTTAAAATGACATTTTATTTCAGTGTTTTCCCTTCACAAAAGTGTTGGTTACTTGTGGCTTCTGACACCTCATTAATCAAGTGATCAGAATTCAGTATTTTACAGCAGTAAGCCCAATTAACCTTTGCTAGCTACATAGCAGCCAAAAATAATTTCTAATTGTCAAAAGGGGAAAAAAACCCCACCCCAAACACTGAACCTCTGAAGCATATAAAGATTAAAAAAGGTGAGATTTCTGCTTTATTTTGAAGGCATTTAATCAGAGAAAAATTCTAAACTCTGTGTGCATGGGTTTCTTTTTTGAACTTCTGAAAATAATGAAGAAATTTGGAGCGGGGAAAGTTCAAAGGTTTGACTCTGCTCGTTGCAGAGGGCCAGCCCGGAACGTCTCTAAATCCCTTTGGATGAGGGCTCAGGCTCCCCTTCCCGGTAACTCGAGACGCTGTTTGCTAAAAACCCTGCCTTTCACAGCGAGGGTGTTGGTAGGAGACAAAGATGATGGGAAAGTCTCAGCTCAGACTGTTTTATTTTGGTGAAAATTTCATTTTAGCCTGTCCAGCGCTCTCTGCTGTGCTGCTCCCTCTTGCAATGGGTTTCCCATCCTGCAGAATTCCCGTCTGGAGCATCAGCGGCAGATCTTCGTGGCATTCAAGGAGGGAATTCTGCCAGCTGGGAAGCTCTGAGTGTAGCTCCCGACCTGAGGGTTTCCTATTCAACCCAAATATCACCACTTACTTTTCACTCCTGCACTCCTTAAAATCAATCAATCAATCAATCAATCAATTTTTGGTTATGGGCTGTATTTATTGTTTGCAGGGAAATGGCAGTTTTAGAGGCAACCAGAACTAAGCATTCTTTTGGGCAGCCTTAGATTTTGAGTGGAGATGATCTTAAAATGTCTTTTAAATATTAATTGAGGGGAAGGATATGATAACAAGTTCTTTGTGAAGGGGAAAAGTTACCCAAATTGTCCTTATTTTCTTGTTATTATTTCTCAAGAGGAAGGATAAAGCCTTTGTCAAAATTCCATTATGGATCTTCAAATAATTAACCAGTTTTGAGGGAAGGGCCCCCAGTACGCAATCTGCTTGTCGACCACACGATCATCTCCTGATTTCTTATTTCTTTCTCCTTATTTCTCTATTATTTTTATGCTTTTACATTATTATTTAGTTCTCCATTTTTTTAATCATTTAAGCCATCGGGAGATCTGAATACAAAGTCACGCTGAGGTTCAAATCCTGTATAAGCTCATTAATAAGAGCATTATTGCAAGCTTTTAGTTAACGTTGTGATGAAATTTGCAGTCAAAATAGAGCTCAGCCTGTAAATATTGTCATTTATTCCTGGCACTTAGTATGATTAATTTTTTTTAGAGAATAGTAACATTAATTTTTTTTTTTAATACGTTCATTACAACCCAAAATTTGATTCAGGCATTTGAATCAAATTTTCAAACGTGTGGACTCACCTTTAAGAAGTATTTCCCATTCTAAGTATTTTTCCTGTGGGTTAAATTTCACCAACCACACTTTTAATTACAAGCAGGCCATCTCCATCCTCACTTTGGCCACAGAGTGAATCACAGACTTGAGCACAAAGCGCATCACCAAATTGGACACAAAGCGCATCACCAAATCGTGTCTCAGGGAGGACCTGTGAGGTTGGGGGTGGCTTTCTTTTATTGTGTTTTATTTATTTTTCCCCCTCCTCTCCAGGTTCCCCCTTCGCCCCCTGCCAGGGTTGCTCAATCCTTTGCGAGCAGAGGAGGTCACAAACACTGGTGCATATGCGGGAGCCAAACAAATCGCCTTTCTGCCGGGTTGGGTGACATGTGTCACCCCCTGTCAGCGCGGAACAAGGGAGGCAAAGTGCCCAGACAAAGGCGGGGGTGGGCTGGCCCCGCCCTGGCAGAGCCTGACCCACACGCGGGGCTTTGTGCGGCAGCTGCCGCCTCTCATTGTTCCCCGAGCCGCTCCCCGCCACCCCTGACAACAGCCACTGCCGCTGGCATCCCACCCCGACATCTGTTCAGCTTTATTGATGCTCTCCTGGAGGAATTCCCAGTGTAAACAGGGAATTCTCCACGGGAACCCCGTGTTGTAAAAGGGATGAGCTGCATAATGCAAAGATTTAACCACTATTTAAAGGTGTGACACTTGATTGAGAGTGACTTGATTTTTTTTTTCTCTCTCTCCCCCTCTCCCCAACCACCTTTAACTGTATTTGGCACAAAATGTCTGGATTCACTTTTTTAAATTTTTTTTTTTTAAAAGTCTTTTAATTTGGGGTGGGATTTCTCCTCCTCCTCTTCCTTTCTCCCCCTCCTCCGTTCTTTTGTTTCGTTGTCAGGATGAATGAAAGCTAGGAAAGAGAGAACACCAAAAATGGAAAACAAAGCAAAAAAATTGCAAAGGTGAGAGACAAAAACCTGGTTTGTGTGGAGAGGAGTCTGGTTACTCCTCTAAAAGCTGTCAAAGCCCACCTACTCCTAGGACTGACAACAAATGGCTTGGAGATCTCTGTGTGTCTCTCTACTGAGAATTTCTTCTGAGGGCGCTGGAAACTGGGACAGAACATTCAACATCCACAGTAATAGGAAGGAAAATCAGGTACTGAGCCATAAAACCTCTTTGTTCCTGTCCTTTCTCCCGGTATTTTTAGAAGGGAATCCTGTGTTCTTCCACTGTGCCTTGGTTTTCCCTGCGAGCAGCAGCAGATCTGCTCCTGTGGAAAATATTCCACGGGATTTTGGCGCCCAAAGACCTGATCCAAAATCCATAACAGCTGATGAAGATCAGCCCATTGATTGGAATTGGCTCTGGGGCAGGATATGGGCTGCTGAGGCGGCCAGAACAGCACGAGGGGCTGGGAATTGCTGTGTGTTCTCCTCATCCAGGGAGCACCATGAGGAGACCAGAGCTGGCAGAGTTTGGACTGCCTCATTTGTTTAAATAAATATGTGAAAATAAACGGGGATGCTTGAAATGCAGACAGGAGGTTCTCTGCTAATCAGATCAAGCAAAAATGTACTGCAAAAAAAATCATGCTACAGAAGTCCTGCAGAATTTTAACAGGCTACGAACTGATATTATTCTATTGGAATTGCTCTATAAACCATTGTGTCTCAGGCTGGAGGTCCAGCTGAGGTTCCCCAAGCCCAAACACATGGTTATTTAAATTAACTCTGGATCTGGCCTATAAATCCTCATTCTTTGTTCAATTCTGGCTGTATTTTATTGTTTTGATTTGTATGTTAGGTATAAATATTTCTGCTATTGGATGACACACAGGTAGAAGAACAACCCCCCAAACAGTGAAGTGCAATAAGAGACACCAAACCTACACTAAAAATTATACAGAAGGAAATAAAATGTTATAAATGTTTAAGGAACAGGAAGAAGGGCTACATTAAAGAGAAGTCTCTGAAGTCTGAAAATGTTATGCTTAAAATCAATTCAAGGTTAGACTGTGTTAGGCACAGAGAATACTCTGTAGTTATTTTGGTTCTTCCTGGGACATAATCTTCCAGGCTGGAGTTTTTATTAGGTTTATAGCATCACTGGGATGAATAAAGTAATCTCAAACTTGTAGCAGAAATGCATAGTCTGCATTGGTTTGAATTAATAAAAATTTCTGAGGTGGTTGTTATGAGGAAAAGTCTTACTGAAACAACAACGTGAAGTTTTATTGGATTGTCTGTAGGATTTCACAGTCAGTTGGGTTTTTATTCCATGATTCCATTGGATTGTTTAAAAAATATTGCAAGTCTACTGATAGCATCTCATTTTAAAATTAAAATGAAATTTAAATGGGAAGGATTTTAGAGGAATTTCTTTTAGGAATCTCTGGCTAAGTTATATTAGTGCCTTTTGAAATTCTTTCCAAGAAGGGAGGTAAATGTCTGAGCTTGTTTAAGAGGAAAAAAATCCAGAAACATCCTCCCTCCCTCAAAGCCACTGGCCAACTGAGCATCTTTTTGTGGAGCTGATAGGGAATATGGGTTGGAAAAGATGATCTTTAAGGTCCTTCCAGCCCAAACCAGTCTGGATTCTGTGAAATGGGGGGTCTCAGTGACCAGAGGGATCATCCAGGGCCAGCACAAGTCCTTAGCAAGGAGAGGCAGAGCTCCCAAGAAAGTCAGAGCAGGATCAGGCCCTGGAGGTTATTTTGAAACTAAAACCAGGATTGTAGGGAAAATAACAGGAGGCTCCTAATGAAGTTACAGGGAGGTGGGTTTGATGGTATTTGTAGGAGTGTCTCTAATTAGAATGTCTCATTTGCCCCCTCACTTCTGCTTTCCCCTTGCTCCTGGTAGTGGAAATCAGCAATACAAACAGCAGGGGCGTTGATGGATGGCCAAAGTCGTGGCCAAATCCCACTTTGAGCTTCCTATACAGCTCAAACTCAAACACAAGGAGAAGTTGCTACTGGAAATCTCCCCAGCAGTCAATCAAGACCACATTTACAATAGAAAATTCGGCTTCCCCTCGGAACAAACCACTTCAGTTCCTTTGTAAGATTTGGAGCATGAAGTGATTATGGTTTCATTAGAACCTGCCTCTTCCTCGTGTCCTGAAATGCAGCTTTTCTCCCCTACTAGGTGTAAATGTTTGGGAAAAATAGATATTTTCTAAAAAACGTTAGCAAACATTTGGTCTATTTGTCTTAATGTGAGAAGAGTGACAGGAATTATGTGTTTGTACACTTAATAAATGTGTGTATAGTACCTATATGCGTATGAATGCATATTTGCACAAATCTATTTGCATCCAGGTCAAATAACAGCTGTTATTATTAAGTTCAGCTTTTATTATCAATTTGTTGGTAGATTCAGGCACTATTTAAAACCAAAAAAACCCCTCAAACCAGAAATCCACATCTGAGCTTTTTCCTAATCAGTTCCCTCATTTTGCTAATATTCTAACGACTGTCAATTTACTTCAGTGGTGCCATTTGCAGAATTTTCCAATTAGCAGGAAACCTGTTCCACCTTCTCCCATAATTACAGGGGACTCGCTTCAGATCAGCTGTGGCCAGACAGCATCTGATGCACTTGCCAAAATCTGTGCACTGTGGGTTTTTGTGTGTGTGTGTGTGTGTGTGTGTGTGATTTTTTTTTAACCTTTGCATGAGCTGGCACAGACTTTACATCTCTGTTGTAGGCAGGGAGCTCCCTCAGTAGTGGCATGTGTCAAAATATCCCAATAATTCCTGATAAACACACCACAGTGAGAACACAAATACCAGCCTAGCCATGCTTTGATGGGGTGTGATGGATGCTCAGTGCCTTGCACTGACACAGATATCTGTGTACAGCTATGAAAATCAGGTAAATATTCAGTCTCTGCCGTGTTCTGCTCACACCAGATGATTTTATCCAAGAAACATCTATTTGGTCACTTTTTATCACCTTCATCCGCCAGTGTCTGTGTCACACAATGTCCTGACACTCTCTGATGTTACCCCAGCTGATCAAAAAGCAATCAACCCCTTTTTTTTCAAAGCTGCTTAACCAGCTGATATCACAGCCCTAACAATGGAGCAGCAATAACTATTATTGTTACATGAAAAGAAAATATATTTAATAATAAGCTCATTGATTTTTAACAGCATCTCTGTGTTGCCTAATTGATGGGAAGTTGTATGTTTGTGTAGCCAACGGGGGTTATGAATTAAATATGGTCGTCATTCCTTGAGGGATGCATGTCAATGCAAGAAGGATGGAGGATCTACATCCCCCCCAAGCTAAACAATCCCCTTGTAAAAGACATAGGGAAGCCTGGAATGGGAGGAAGGAGGGGGGAAAGGGAATAAAAAGCATCCATCACTGTTTATTAAGTGCTGCTACTTGAAGGTAAAAGGGGTATTGAACTGTTTTCAAATTGGAAGGAGTGTAGCTAGACAAAACATTGATGGTGATATTAGGCTGGTGACAAATTTTATTCATTTGTCCACATTTATTACAGCAGCAGTTTGGAATGATTTATGCCTCTCGCCCCTCCGAGCCTCTCTGCATATGCACACACACCAAAATTCAGTGTCTTTGAGTAAGAAAACAAAACTCTTTTGGTGACAGGCACAAAAATATGGGGTAAAAGCATCTGGAAATGCTGGATTTTAAATTAAGACACTGAAGAGGCTGGTGAGCAGTCCTTGGTAAAAAATAGGCTCATCTGAAGATGTCTCAAAGTGGACACTTGATAGAGAATCTCTGGGCACTTGTGCAGGCCCCAGCCAGACTTTGCTTAGCTCAGAGGGACATGGGCAATGTTGAGGGATGCCAAGGACTGCAGTAGTTTATTTTTTGGAGATTTTAAAGATGCAGAGCTCTCTGGAAGCCCAACTTTCTCAGGTGTTGAGCCTGAACTGTAAATTAAAGGGAAGCTCTGAGCTCATTGCACGCCTGAGGAGCAGTGGCAAGCAGAGAGTGGTTCAGTGCTTGTATGAGCCATCTCCAGTGTCTCACTCACTTGTGTACAGCCTGTAATAGGACCTAAAAACCCCCAAAATGCTGTTCCATGCATTTATTGGTGTGCTTTAATCAGGAGTATTCTGCAGACTGGAACATTTCACCCCTGAGGTGGCAATTCTTGGTCGATAGCGAACGCAATAGTTGTTACCTGTCACTTTTCAAGTTCCTTTTGCCCAAATCTTATCTCATTCTTCCCCCATTTTAGGATCATTTTCTGTCTGCTCAGCAGTTCAACTTGGCCAAAGAGGGGAACGTTGGTGGGTATCAGTGGGCAGCCACTTTTTGACCATGAAATGCACATGGAAGGGTAATAGCAGCACAAACTTTGCTGACCCCAGGAAAGTTCTGAGGGCTGCTGGACCATCCAAGTCTGAGTAGGGCTTTGTCACAGTGTCGGACACGAACACACAGATTCAAACAGCAGGTCAGGACCACTGAGCAGAGCGAAGGACCCTGCCCACCTTTATTCTCACCTTTTTATACCTCTCTTAAAACAACCACACATTGGTAGATGAGGTTAACACCTCTGCAATTTTACAGGATAGGAACATAGTCTATCATCTTTCTCCGCCTTGGAGAAAGGAACGAAAAACAATCCAGAAGATCAGAAAACATCCTAGGCCGGTTAGAAAAACAAGAGCTCTGTTTATAGAAAATGCATGAGAACTTCTACTACAAAAGTAAAAACAGAGAACAGTAGAAAAACCAGGGGGACAGGGCTTTGTCAAAAAGTTGTCAAAAATTCCTGTTACAGGGTCTCTGAATCCTAAATGCCATTCCATTATCTTCTGTCTGCTGCTGTTCCATGGTCAGATCTATGATTTTGCTGTGATCAGTGGGGATAATGTAATGCAGAGCAAAGTTTGGGGTGATCATATGCGTGCAGGGCATGGAGTTTGCAGGTACAACGCTGGCTGCAGTAGCATATTGTGTCTTAATCATCAAAGAATTCCTGCTAAATTTTAGTGAGAAATGGAGCTGGAGTTGTGGTGTTTGTCAGAGCAGGATTTGTTCTTGTAAACAGCTACAACAAAAACAAAACCAAAACCACTGGGGATGGTAATTAAGTGGGTAGATTCACACCAAGGCTGTGACAGGCAGAGTTTGAAACATTTAGCCCAAAGTTTGGCCCTAGCAGGGAGTTCCCCACAGGATGCTGCAGGAAAATGAAAATCACCCTCCCACCCAGAAAAGGAACAAAATGCTCATGGTGGGAGGATTGGTTCTGAGAAAACAGGAGGGTTTATTAACCAGGAGAGTCATGGTTTTGAATCATTTCTTACTGTCAGCTTCACCTCCCACTTCTGATTCCAGCTTCAGACGCTCCGAGGTGGGAGCAGTCATTGGCAAAACAGAACTTCTGCTGGATCCAAGCAAGGCTTTGGAGCCAATTTCCCCTCATTCTTGGATCCTTAGAGGATCAGGAAAGGGACTGTTCTGTCTCCTGCTCTTTTTATAACTGCTGGGACAGCAAGGCCCTGATCCCTCTTTAAGGGTTTTGGAGAGTCTTTTAGTAAAAATAATTCCTGTCACTGAGAGGGAAAGATGTTCACAAGTCCCCAGGCGTGGCCAGCCCAGGCAGTCACAGCCATGGGGAGCCAAACCAAACCACGGTAGGGAATGGGAGAGGAAAAGCCCTTTAGAAAAACAATTTCACCTTTTTCCAGAGGTTTGTCCTTTTCTAAGCTCCAGCACAAACAGTGCCAAACATAATAACTGCCCTATTATTTTTGCTCAGGTGCTCAGGAATATGAGCTTACTCAACAAGGAAAGAAAATGAGCAGGCTTTTATTTTATTAGAAAGAAACGCTCTGTTGTGTGTAAAACACACTTCTCCCCTAATATTTTACTTGTTAATGGATAAGTACAAAGTAATTATGTAGGACAGATTAAATGGTTTCTAATGCCTCATTTCAGGAATTATAGTGAATGTTTTCCTAAGCTGTCCTCCAAATTGGTAGTCTAATTAAGCAACAAAAAATTATGTTGGCATTCACTGAATTATTAGAAAACCAGAATTTACACTGAAACTGTTCAATAATTTTTTTTTTTTGGTGGAAGGTAGAGAGGAAAAAGAGGAATGGAGAAGGGAGGGATTTGGGATCTATTATTAGAGGAACTGATTAATTGTCTAAAATTTCTTAAGTGTCCTGGCAAAAATCAGTTTCTGCCTTGACATTCCATGGTTTGATATTCCTTATGAGTGTGATATCAGTATATTTAAACCCCAAAAGCTTCAGAGCTGTGGCACGTCCTCGTAGGACACATATTAAGATGTTCAAATCTTTTAGTTCATCTGTAGTAAATCCTCATCTTCTAGAAAGAGATGTAAGGTTTTGGTTCTGGGTCCCCAAGAAAACCCATTTTGCCAAAATTAATGTCTGTAAAGCCGCTTAACCTTAAATCTCTGTATTGAACTGAATTTTTGTCTGTAAGATCTCGCAAGGCAAGTGTTGCTGTAATTGTCTGACTACAAAATGATGCACAATTTCCCATAGAGACGCTCTAGAAGCATCTCCCGGCATCCTCAGTGCAAACCCAGCTCAGGCTGGGGCTTTGTTTGAGTTCCCAGCTTTCACCAGAGCTGGAATTGTACACTTAGGCATGAAGAAACTTTGCAGAGTTAATTTTCTTGGTAGCAAAAAACACCTTTGAAAATCTTCTGGTCTTTTATGGAGCATTTTCCCCTCTCCTACTGGTTCCTTTTAAGATGGATTTTGGGCCCAGTGGACCATAACTCCTGTAAAATTGCTGCTCCACAGATATTCCAGGAGATACTTCCTAACATCTCCAAAGGAGCCTTTACAAAGGATTACATCATGATGTGGAGTCATTGAAATATTTCTGCATATTGGGGGAAAACTGAGTTGTGCAATGGAGTGGGGAGGGAATAGACAGGAGCTGATTACACAGAGGAAAGTCTTTATCGGCTCCAAATCATTACAACTTAACAATTTCTTTGTGACTTTACATAGCTGAGAGTATTTGAGAAGTTCAGAGAAAAAGCCTGTAAGAAACAGTAGAAAGTTCAGCCATCACAAGGCTGTCACCATCCTCAGTTACAGCAGTGGAATTTAAGAAGTGATTTTTAAAAATCAATTTATCAAAGCTACTGCAGACCTGCACATCGTGTTACTTCCTCTTAAGCTGACTTGACTTCAGTGAGGTTAAGGTTGGTTTTTAGGAGGTTTAAATTAAAACAAAGTGAGAGTTTAACAATGGAGGCAAAAATTAGGACAGCAAATTCCCAGTGTTTTGAGTAGAACCCACATTCCCTCAGACTGAAAATTTCACTGTCAGTTCTGAAACCTTAAATCAAAGCAAACCTACTTAGGCTTAAGTCAAGCAACAACTGCAGCATTTCATCTGGGAGCCTCAGAAACCACCCTTGCTGCTAGATGAGCTTGGTGAGAGGGTCTACAAAGTGGAGAAATGGAAATAATTCCTTTTTAATTTTTTTTTTTTTTAATCAAACCATATGAAGAAACAGAAGCTTTTACAATAGCAAAGCTCAGGATCTATTTTTCCTTACAAGTTCTGTGCAGTTTGTGTCAAACCTTGCTCAGCATCTCCCTGAGTGTCAGGGATTGCACTGATTTAATGTTTTCCAACAAGCTGCTCTCCTTGCTTCCCCTAACCCGCCCTGACACTGCAGGGATTGAGTCCTTATCCAGTGTCTCATCCTACAAGTTCTCCCTAACGACAGTGCGACTCCCATTAGCCTTCCTTGATGTCTATTTACCATAGCAGCTTCTCAATTATTTAAAATGTAAACATCTGGATTAAATAAATGAAGAAAACATCCAGCAAATGTTGCAGGCACTCGAAAACTTTTCTCTAGGAATTATGGCTGCAGTAGAACTTGGGAAGGGAAAACAAATCCAAAATTCACTGCACACATCAGACTCTCGGTGCACCAGGGACGTGGGCAGGAAGTCCTAAAGTTGGGAACTGCCAAGAGACCTTTTTTCAGTGGAGAGCATGTTGTGATGATGCATCTGGAACGATACTTTTTTATTCAAGGCATCCAAACAGGAGATTTTCCAATCAAGAAGCCAACTGTCGGCTGGCAATCGGTGCTCTCATGGATGTGTGTGTGCGTGCACATAAAACATGTAGTACGTGTGCACAGAAATATGTTGGACATCTCCAAGAGATAAAGTGGGTTGGATTCTCTCCCTGAGAAGTCTTTCAAGCTCAGTTAAGTGTAGGTTTATGTCCAGCTTTGTCACTGCCAGACTCTTGACAGAGCCTCATCTCTGGATTTTGCAGCCCCTCCTTCAGCACCAGCCTCGATCCCTGGGATCTCCACAAGCTGGGGAGGAATATCAGGATTTGAAGTGAGTGAAGAATGTGTTTGGAAACATCTGGGGCCCTCACACGAGCTCATTAGTCTGGTCCTAAAGCAGAGCCTTGCAGAAGTCTTCCCTTAATGGAATTAAAACCAGCCCCAAACAACCCCGTTGTGGGAATGACCGGCTCTGGGTGGGCTCTTGGTTACTTTGGGAGGCAGTTGGGGACTTGGGGTCTTTGTCCATCACTGGATGGAGTTGTGTGATCAGCAACTGGGTGGGGATAGAAAGTTTGGTCACTCAACTTGTCCCAAACTGCCCACAGTGTTCAGCCTCCTGCAATTCCCCTCGAGGAGATGCAGAATCACAGAATGTCCTGAGCTGGAAGGGACCCACCAGGATCACTGATCCAACTCCTGGCCCTTCACAGAAACCCCAAAATCCCATCCTGTGCATCCCTGGGAGCGATGTCCAAACGCTCCTGGAGCTCTGGCAGCCTCGGGGCCGTGCCCATTCCCTGGGGAGCTTGGGCAGTGCCCAGCACCGTGGGGGAAGAGCCCTTCCCTGAAATCCAACCTACCCCTCCCTGGCACAGCCCCAGCCGCTCCCTGGGTCCTGTCCCTTCTCACAGAGAACAGAGAGAAGCTGCAGACCCTGATGAGTCTCTCCTCAGCCTCCTCTTCTCCAGCTGAACAATCCAAGTGCCTTCAGCTGCTCCTCCTGTGGCCCCTCCAGACCCTTCCCCATCCTCATGGCCCCCTTTGGACATTTTGAATCCAAAGCCACGTCTGTAACCACCATGGAAAGAGGCCCAGGAATGGGATATTTTTGCATTTGGTGCAAAAAAAGTGCATCTGCACTTTCAGTGGGTGGAAGGTCAGGAGCTGAAATTATCAAGTGTTAACTTAGGATCTCTCCCAGCAGCCCTGGGAATGCTCTTGGCTCCAGCCAGAGGGAAAGGCTCTGTAGCTGAACACAAAAACTTCATGAATATACACACAGACGTGCTGGGGTGATCGAGGGGAAAATCAAAGCTGTGGCCTCCCCCACAAAGCTTGTGCTGAAGGAGCAGTTCCCTCTCCAGAATTCCGTGTCCTGGAGGAGGATTCCTGCTAAACCTGGCTCTGAACACGGGAACTCTGTTCGCTCAGGTGAGCGGCAGGTTCTGCATTGTCTGCAGCACTGTGGGAATAGGTGTTACACGTACACACCAAAATGAAAGCAGTCTCATGCTTCAGGGTGTAAATTGATCACTGGAAAGGTCAGGAAGCAATTTTCCTCTGCTGTTAACATCACTGCACAACTTGGGGTGCGTGTGGGTGTGTTGTGCACACGTGAGGGAGAGGGATGGAGTGAAGGGAAGCAATTTCTCCTGTAGCATAAAGTATCGGCCAGAGGCAAAATAACTTCCTGCAGCCATGAGTTTCTAGCAAAGGGACTGCCCAAGTGCTTGGATTTTACCTCGCTGGGATTTCTGGGTGCCCAATTTAAAGCACTTTTAAGGAGTGTAGTTTTGGGGATGTATTTCAGGAATATTTGGGCTGTTTTGGAGCTGAGACTTGGCACTTGTAGTTGCTCTTCTTGCATGAAACCTGTTCTTGGAGCTTGTCCTGGTCCTTCCCACAACCTCCTGCCCTTTCCTACAGCCTCATATTAAGACCCTGAAAAAAACATATCAAGTTTCTTCACGGATATCTCACCTCTTTGCCAATTAACAGAGTTTGTACCCCAAAATCCTGCTGCTTTTTTGGTCTGTGTATGTGCTACATCAAAGGGTACTGAAAAGGGTAATTAAACTTGGAGGCCAGTACTCAGGGATGAATGAAATGATTGCAGTACAAAGTGGGATCGCTTGAAATGTATTAATTTTTTTACAGCACGTAAGGAATTTTCTTGTTCCTCATAAAGTCAAGATGGTACATTTGTGTCTAAAATATTAAGTGTCTGGAAAATGAGTGGATTTTTGAGGATATACGTTAAAATATAGGAAAAGGTGGGGTTCAGAGTTCAGAATTTTTCTCTCTAAAGCAAAATTGCCTCTCCATACACAGGCAGATGTGCACATCCACAATCTTTTTCAGGAGTTGAAACAACAAAAAAGTGAAAAATTATTTCAGCTGAGGCAGATTCCATGGCCAAAGAACTGGGACATGGTGGGAAGCCCTGGGCACCAGAAATCTGAAAGATGTGGGTGTTGATATTTGGGGTTGGCCTCATGCTGTGGCTGCAAAATCTCTTCTTCTGACAAAACTGGAATAGCTTTAAAGAATTTCAGGTGCTCGTGTACCAGCACCGTGGCTCTGGAGATACAGATTCTATTTCTGCCTCAGCCATGTGACCTATATATCTTTGGGCCAATTCATCCATGGTTTAAAAAAAAAAATAAGTGCGGGCAGAAACGTGGAGGGAAAAAATACAGACCTAATCCTGATTTTTTTTTTTTTTTTTTCTTAACTCATTACGTCTTTTCTGTCTGCTGAGTTGGGATATTGGAACGCAAGAAATGGAGATGGATGAGGTAGAGAGAAGTTTCCTTTGTTCCTCTTTAACTTCCTTTGTCACCTGGTGATGTGTCCAGTGGCTATTAAGAAAACCCCATCTACTGAGGCTGTCTGAAAATTTATAACACAGAATTGCTAGAGCTGTTCCATGTTCAGTCCTTCAGTCTGTGGTGATCTCGTGACACTGCTGTGCTTTGGGAGTGGACAGGATTCCAAGAGTGCAATTTTTCTATATTTTTAATTTCAAGATGATATTTTTTCCCTCAAAGAGAGGCCTTTGTTCAACATGTGCCATTCACAAGCACCTCTCTGCTCTGAGGAGGTTCTGATGAGTTCAAGCACTGCAGAATAATTTCCTGTCTTTCTTGGGCCAGAAAGTTGTTTAGTTTGAGTTTTAGTTTTAAAAAACCAGTGATTTCCTATGGACTGTCCAGTAGGAAATACTAGAAAGAGGCTTGGTTGGCACACAGTGCCAAGAATTCATCCTGTTTAAGATTTTGTGTTTTCTGTTTATGCAGAGCCCAGGTCAATTTCAATGATGTATTTATCTAAAGAAGGGCATTTGTCCAAATTAATAGAAAAATAACAGAAACGTCAGGCAGAAGTGTCTGATGAGGACGTTACGTGCGTTGTTTGGAGCAGACAAGCCACACTTGAAGACTTGAAGTGGTTCAGCAATTTCCTCAGATAGGAATTAATATTTTTCTTGCTTCCTTTGTTGGGAATCAGAAGGTCTTGTCACAGATTTTGCTTACTCACAGTTGAGGCAAACACAGGGTGACGTTGGTGGTGCTGAATTTGAGGAGGATTGAAGGGAAGACAAAACAAGGAGCAGTAGAGCTGAAATGCTACATCTCAAGGTAGGTAAATAAATACAGGGAGTGAGGCTCCAGAAAATGTTTGTAAATAGAACGCTCATATTATTGTGGGCATCCTTGTTTGCAAAATATCCCGTGATGTTCTGGATCTCCTCTTTCCCTGCGTAATTATTTTGGAGAGAGATATTTTAGATCTTAAGACTGGACTGTTTTAAGCACAAGGGTTCTTTGTGCATCAGTTTGTGGCCTCTGACCCAGCCCATTTAAACCTGCTCTGGCACGTGCCCTTCTCTGCAGCCCAGCTCTCCAACATGAAAGCAGAACCCTTCATTTTAATCATTAGAGAATGAATCCAGTGCTAATAGCACTTAATTGTTTCTCTAGAATGCTCTCGGTTGGTTTTGGCAGCCGGGATGAAAACAATTCCAAATCCCATCAAAGGACCTGATCCACACCCAGCATGTCCAGGGTGAGGGGTTGAGAGACAGCGCTGGGGTGGCATCAGAGCATCTCCTGTTCCTACACGAGGTTCTGTCATCCTGCCCTGCCTCACTCCGTGATCTTGGAAGGTCCGAGGGGTAAAAGCAAAAAAAAAAAAAAAGGAATAAAACAGACACAGAAAATCTTGGTCCATGCCCCTGAAAATAATGTGCTGACGGTCTCTTCAAGCACACACCTCTATTAATCTTGACTTTCTTGAAGCCTGCCCGCTAGTTTGAATTTGTACGCGACATCAAACATACCTTTTCACATATGTTCTTTCCAGATTTTTTTTAACAGTTACTTAGCAGTTTATAGAAGGAAGTGAATGATCTCATCAAGCTGCTTAGAAATTAAAAAAAAATCTGTGCTTATTAATTATGCAGGATTAGTCTAATTATAATTCAGCAAATTAATTAGCGACAGAAGGTGTTCTGAAACATTGGAGTACATTTGCATGTTAAATGGAGAGGCTAGTCTGTAATATATGTAAATTTATGCATGGCTTCATAGTTTAATTTAAAAATTTGCAGCTGCATATGGTATGGGAGCAGGTGAAAAGTCAGTTTTAGTTTAATGATGCTAACAAACATTGGATGCTGTCCTGTCTTAGGGAAGGAATGCGCTGAATGCACCCCTATCTGCCAATCCATAAATCTGTCATAGGAATATAATGTTACACCAATGTTCGGATTCAAGGTCATCTGTGCCTAGACCCAGAAGTACAATAGGTGCAAATCTACCCTCTGAATAGCCCTGGAGAAGGGGGGAGGCAGAATGTGCCTGGACCCTGAGCTGCTGGGATGCAAATCTGCCTCTTTAGCAAATGAATGCACGTTTATTCCACACAAACCCAGTTCGGGGACGGATCCCTTCACAAAGGAGTGAGAGCTCTGAGCTGAGTGATATCCACTCTGGCAGGTGTAAAATGGGAGCCTAACCTTGGTTCCATCCCTAACGTTCACATCAGTGCAGCTCTGTGATCTCCTGGAGTCGCTGGGAAGTTATTTCCAAGTTCTGCCTTGACTGCAGGGTCAGGAGTTTTTCTGTGCCGGGCTCTGCCATCTGGCAGCAACAGTAAAAACCAGCAAAGCCAGCAGAGAGAGGCTGCTGGTGTAATTGGTGCTCACTGTTCAGCCTAGCATGGCTCAACAGACTGAGGTTTTAGAGAGAGATGGGCTGGGAGGATGGAAGGGTCACAAGAGAAAGGAATTGTAGGTTTCTCTCAGTATTGAAAAAAAAATGAGTGGAGATTGGGTCTGTGCTCGTTTAACACCTCTTTCAGCCTTTCTGGGATCTGCAGGATTTGCAAAGTAGATCCTGAGATAAATTTGCACCTGTGTAGAGCTCTGAGGATGAAGTGATACCAAAAATGACTGGATTTAAGCAGGACTGCAAAGCATCCTCGGGCCTGTGTTTGGTGACACAGCCCAGCTCCAAATCTTGTGTGTGCTGCTGAGGCTGACCCGAGTGTAATGAACAAGACCTTGTCCATGTTTTCCAAACCCTGCTGGGTGTTACGTGTGGAGCCAATGAGCTCTACAAAATTTGTGTCACTATTAAAAAGAACCAGTAAAACCCCAAGCGTGGACTTGCAGGAATGGGATGTGGTTGCTGCCTGGAAAAGCAACTGGCTCTGTGCGATGGGGCACACAAGGCACTGAATTTCTCTGTGCCTCGACTTCCCCGTCCCTGAGATGCACAAAAGCCTTTCCTCCCTGCTGTCCTTTGTGCCTCCCTTCCCCAACAACAATTTCACAACGTGGCTGAGCTGTGCCCAGCACAGTTGGAGCCCATAGACACCGCAATAAACCAGGGAATATTATCTGAAGGTCCCTTTCAACAGCCCGTCAGCCCAATCCTCTCCTCTATTACCTCCCTGCCTATTGACTTTTGATTATGCTCTGGCATTTGGGCCCGTGCCAAATGGCATGAATAATATGGATCTTACAGGATAAATAAGCTTTTAGCCATTGTCTTGGAAGTTACTGGAAAGTTTTGGTGTGGGAGGAAAGGGGAAAGCCCAAAGGATAAAGGGGAAACTGCTCAAATTGCAAAGTGTCCTCCAAAGACTTTTTGGAGAACAATTGCAATTACAAACACGCTGTTAGTGTTGTATTTCATTTTCAATTCGAGCCCATAGAGTTCAATTATTATTTTCATTAATGGTGTCAGGTTTTCATCAGAGTGCACAAACAAGGAGGTTTTCCTTGGAGATTTTGGCTTTTTTCCCCCCTAGCAAATGTGGCCGTGGCAAATAAGTACATTGAACACCGAGAAATGACTGTCTGGTTACCCAGCAGGCCACTCTCCCCCAACCCTTGTTTCTTGAAAATGGGATCATTTTGCAACAGAAGAAGTATTTATTTACCCCAAAGGATGTGAATTGCAGTTGTGGGGGTGTGTCCCTGCTCAGAATGAGGGGGACACAATCTGCTTCAGAGATGAAAACTGCAAAATGTACAGAAAATCCACAGAAAATAAATATCAAGTTTCCTGGCGTGCTTGGAGGTTGGGGGACACATTGCAGGTTTCTATTCAGTTATTATTGGTTTGAAAGTAAGCTTTTTTTTAAAAAAACCAGAAACACCAGATAAAGGATGGAGAGAAATATGATGTTCCAGGCTGCAGAGAGAGGGGATATTTGAGGAGGAATTGTTCTGTGGCTGAGGGAAAAGACTGGGAGTTGGACATGGATCAAGGTCAAGCATTGCTGTGGACTTGTGTGCAATGTTCTCTCTTGATCCATCTGAAATACAGGACATTTTCACCCCATGTCTTCTTTAATCCATTGTACAGTGTTACCTACCCAAGTGTGAGCAGGACCTCCTGGCATGGCAAAAAAATTATAATTAGAGGCAGTTTTAGGATGGGTTCTGCCATACTGTAATTTTAAGGTTGATTTTCATGTTGGTTGGATCTCTTGGGCTCCCTTAGCTGATTCCCTAACCCTGTTTTTGTTCCTTTTTCACACCTATTTCCGACATCGGCTTTTTTGAACTCAGGGCCAGAGGAAATCAGTCACTTCTGCCTTCCCCCAGGTGGCATTTCAGGGATTAGGCCCCAGATAATGTTCCCACATCAAAACTTAAACTTTAAACCTAAAATTTAAATTAGACTGAGTGACTGCATGCAGAAAAGAAGCCTAATCAGACTGAAGAAATGACTTTGAATTAAGGCAAGAGGATGGAGAAGTGTTTCTGGTTTGTCCCATCAGGAAATGAGGATTTTGTTGGGGGTAGGAATAACAGGCATAATGTTAATCTGCTTTTAGTTTGGTTTGTTTGTTTTTGTTTGTTTGTTTTGTTTGGGGTGTTTGTGTGTGTGTTTATAGGTGTGGTTTTTTTGTTGTTTTTTTTGTTGGTTGGTTGTTTTTTTTGTGCAACTGGAGTCTTTCTATTAAAAAAAACCCGCAAGTGACAAATGATCAGCCAGCTCCTCTTCTCCTGGCCTAGGCTTGGGATCTCAGCATCTGACTCCTGCTCCCTTCTCTCCCAGTGAATCTCTGACAGACTCAGAAAGTCTCCTGACCTACATATGTTGGTTTTCACGTTTGTTAAACTGGGTTCACACTTTATGCACAGGAGTTTTGTGAAGATTAATTAGCTGCTGTTTGTGGAGTATCATATAAATACCCTGGCTCACTGCAATAACCCCGCTCATTTCTCATACAGTGGAAGGTGTATGTTCATTTAAAGTGCCTCTGTGCACTGCCTGATCCCACACTGACTGTAACTGCTGCAAAAAAAATGGGAAATTTTCTCATCGGCTCCCTAATAATACACCCTGACATAATAGATCGAAATTACTCCAGAGATAAATATTCAGATTACGAAGAAGTCTTCTGCTGTGATAGTCATTAAAATCAGGATGGTGATATCAAATAAATGCAATTAATTGATTTAAAACAGCGACCTTCAAATGTGGCACTTTGAAAGGAAGGAATTTGAAGTTGTGTGGGGCACTGGGTAGGGTTATTTGTCACACTTATCTCAGAGCTGGCCATGTCAAGACACACACGGGTGACCTGAGGGGAGGATGGGACACCCTGATCCATAATTCCCTTGCTCTGACGGAGCTGGAGTCAGGCCCTCACTGCAATAATAACACTTTTGCAGTTCACAGTATATTTAAATTTAATATTGTTTAACTGATGCTCATAATAACAACTTCTGGTTTTTTTCTTTGTTCCCTTTGTGACTTTTTGGAAGCACTAAATTGTTTAAGCAGAATTGCACCGTATATTTGTATTTGCATTAGGTTTTGGCATCGCAGGATTTGCTGGTAAGCATAATCAGAATTATCCTAGATGGTAGGCGTGTTCTCATGCCAAAAAATAACTGAGGCCACAACTCCAAATTCCACAGCAACCCAAAAAATCCAGAATTATCTCAATATTTTCTTTACAAGGGATAATTTTTAGGTGTATCCAGAATTTTTAGGTGTATCCAGAGGCTGTTCCCAACATACAGACAGTGTTGGACCTCTTGATCCTGTACCTTTAGGGAAGCACAAAAGGTGGATGGGGTTTAAAAAAATTATTAACGGGTTTATTTATTTCTTTTAAACTGCACCTCCTGCTGCACGTGGGACTGAGCTTTAGGGCTTCTGCCTAGTCCTGCCAGAGTCACCAGAAAGATTTTTCTGACTCCAAGAGGATTTGATTAAGGTCAATTTGATTCTTCTCACTCATCTGATGTGGATGAACATCCTCAGAGGTGTGGAACACAGGTTCCAGTTCTAGCCAGGTACAGAGCCTGATAATTTGGGCATAGACCAGCAAGATGGGAGTGTGGGTCAACAACTGCTTTGGAAACAGCTTAACTGATGCAAGACCTGGCTTAATTTGCCCTCACCCTTTCTCCACGGCCATGGAGAGCCCTCTGCATCCCTCAGCTGTGCCAGGAGCTCTCCTGGTGCTTCCTCACCAAGGATTGCTCAAGGTATCGATAAAAATTAGTAGAGATAACACAGCTGACTTTGTACCGAAGTGGAAAAGGGGCACTTAAATGATTCATCAGCTGAACTCCTGGGCTTGGTGGGAACTCCCAGCAGGAGCAGCAGTAACTTCCAAAACAACTCTAAAAAGAGGGAGACAGATTTAAGGTGGTGTTTTGGAGACCTCTCAAGCGCATCAGCCTTTGCCCAGTGAGGTCAACGATGGAGAGAGACAACAGGAACAGAAGTCTATGCTTATATCTTAATTAATTTTATGTCTGTGTGTTAAGTCAATCAGGTTTTCTATAGAAATGCCAGAGTTTTCAGGGGTAATTATTGAAATGTGTTTAGGTTTTCCCCCAGCACCCTGAAATATTGAGAGGATGGGCCAAGGCCCCTCTGCTTGGCTGGAGCCAGAGTCACCTGCTGAACTCCCACCTAATTCTGTCCTTAGCAAGGCCAAAGATTGGCCAAGAAGCATCAAAATCAGCTAATTTTTTATAATTCTGTTTCTTAAAATTATTATTGTTTTTTGATGTCTATATAGGTTAAGGCCAAAAACTGGCTAAAGCGTCTCGTTTAAAGAAATTAATAAAATCTTCCTGCAATTCTCCTGTTACCCCTAAATCAGCTTCATTTAGTGCTAAACCTTCCCTCCTCTTTGCTCCCCCCAAGTCATTTTTATTCTAATGCTGCAATAAATATTAATGCCTTTCCCAGATGCAACCACTTAAAAAAAAAATAAATATATATATATATACACATTTATATATACACATATATGTATGTACGTATGTCTGCACGTATAACAACCTACTCAATACTTCATGCAGGTGCCCACTTGCAGCTCAAATTTGACTGGAGGAACTCTGAAAAGGAGAAAAAGAGAGATGTAGTTCAACTGGAAAAAAAAGATAAAAATCCCTGTGTGCGCAGCTGAATGAAATTAAATCTAAATTTTGGGGTGACGGGAGGGAAATTGTCCTAGTGCAGCATATCCAGTGATCTCCAACAAACATCTTAGCAAAACAAATAGGAATTCTGCCACAATATTTAAGTAGTAAAACCAAAACCCAGCGCTTTCAGAAGTGAGCGAGGCGATCTTGTGGTATCTTAAAGCAGCAAAAGTCTCAGCATTTTCAGCAGCTCAGCAATTCCAGAAAGTCAAGGCACCTCTAAGACACCTCAGTGGGATGTCCCAAATCGCTGGGGTTAAACATCCAGGCTGGCCATCCCAGGCTCGGTAGGTCTGGATGTGTTTGGTGCAGAGCAGTTGGGGAGGACTGGGAGTGTTCAGCTCTGCGGCAGCTCAGGGAGAGGGGGAGTTTTGTTTTCTGTGGTTTTTTAATGGACATTGCACCCCTTGGCAGGAATCAGGCCGGATTTAATTGGAATCCAGCCTCATTTTCACGTGTGCTGTTGGTTTGTGTTTGCTGGGGCTCTGAACCCTGATTTTCTGCAGGCATTTGGCAGAAAAAGGGGATTTTAGTTCCTTGCCATGCAGTGTGGCAGAGTTTGCTCGTGGATGCTGTTAAATGTACATTTGGAATTTTTGCCTCTCTGTATCTGCCTTTTAGGGGTTGTGTCACCCACAATCCCCCAAGATCTGTGCTCTTCCCAAAATCAGCCCAGCTGACACAGCAAGTTCTCTCCCAGACACCTTTCCCTGCTCATTTTCTTCATTCTTCAGTTCATATTGATCATTTTTCTCATCTCAATCAAAAGGGATGCAAGCATTAAAAAAATTTTGAAAGAAGCTGTCCATTTTCCTGTTTAATTTGTTTTAATTTTCCTTAGAAGTAATAAGTTGTGGATTTTTTTTTTTTTTTGCAGTTTTCCTGCAGAACAATCAGGCAGCAGCTCATTGATTTTCATGTAAAAGTTCCTTGCCTTGGTTCATTTTATAGTTTGGTTCCATTCTGGAGTTTTCCTTTGCACAGGCACATCTCCTAAAAGCTGTTTCTATATCTGCAAATATTCTTTTTTATATCTGTAAGAAGAGGGAAAGATAAAAAGGAGTGTTTGTGAGTAACATTTGTGCCTCAGCTTCTCCTGTGAATCTCTGAGGGTGCGGGTGTGCAGGGATGTTTCCTTCTGAAAACATTTTTGGGGATACAATCTCACCAAATCATTCGTATAAAAGAGGTCACAGGTTTTAGCATGGATTCGACAGGACTTATTTAATAAAATATATTCAGTGCTGCTCCCAAGGCATGAAATTGTGTAGGATTTTTAGTTTGGAAGGCACGGGGGTGCCCAAGGCTCAGTTGGCAGAAGTTGCCCTCTGAGACCTGAGCACTGACACCTCTTTCCTGCTGAAGCTCAATGTCCTGGTGAGGGAGATCTGAAATGAGAAGGAAAAATGGAGAAAATAACACTCTCACCCCGAGAAAATGAATATTTAAAAAATATCTAATATATTTGTGAGAGATTTAAGGAAATGAGAATTTAAAAATAGGACATTTTAATTACCAAAGGGTCCCCGACAGGGTGGGTTTTGTGGCAGTGGTTTTATATGGCACAATCTGGGTCCTTTTTGTGGGTGAGGGTTTTGGAAGGGTTTTGTTTGTTCGAGCAGCACACGAAAGGATCCAACCCGTGGCTTTTTCTTTGTATTTTGGGGCAGATGGAGGAGAAATCTCGTGGTGGGAGTGGTGCAGAGAAAGTGGCGCTAACAAGGGAGAGCAGATTTCTGTGTTATTGTCTTGTGCTGGGGCTGGTTTGGAGGGTGTTGTTGGTAAACCCAGGAAATATCCATCTTTCTCCTTTAAAGTTCTAATTCAAGGCATGAATGTGTGAGTTCTGAAGGGACTTAGGGACTGCGGTAAAAAATCGTTGTCATAGTAACAGAAAGGGAAATAGGCCTGGCTCACCTGGGACTTTAACTTACTGCAAAAGCAGTTTTTTTTTTTTTTTTTTTTTTTTTTTTTTTTTTTTTTTTTTTTTTTTTTTTTTTTTTTTTTTTTTTTTTTTTTTTTTTTTTTTTTTTTTAAGGAAAGCACTCAGCAAGAGAAATAAATAAATAACTTGTCTTTGTATTCAAAATCAATTCTTCAACTATTTATTTTTTTCTTGTATCCGACTCTTTTTCCTTCTAAATCTATCTCGAAGTCTTTGATTTATTTTTTTAATTATAATTGTTGCGGTTAAACCCGTCTTGTCTGACAAATAGAAACGGAAAGAATCACAAAGAACATTTTCACTTGCAACACAGGATGCCAAAAAATTTCTTGCTTATGCCTTAATTTTGAAGACTTACTTGTTTTGCTTTTAATCCAACAACTGTGGCTTTTCACACAGTTTCTTTAGCTCTGAAATTCCCAGATTTAATCAGAAAACAAAGGGGTGAATCCTCTCCTCTGTGGATGTGAGACAAAATTTGGTGGGAAAGCTTAGAGAAAAATTCCTGCTTAATATTTCTAAACTCTAAAATCTCCATGCAGTTGGGTGAGGCACCCCAACAGGCTGGAGATTCAACTTGGGTACATGACAAGCTAAACTCTACAGAATAATAAACCATATGAAGATGGGTGTATGTGACAGGGCAAAAATAATTGGCACGAGAACTTTGTGGGATGTTAATGGGTTTATCTGCTCGGACAGCGTGAGCTGTCATGTTTCACTTGAGCTCGTGTTTTCCTTATTCTCCCTCAAAATCTAGGTAGGAATAATCTGGGCTCTTGGCAGTTCTGCTGCTCTGCTTTAGTTACTGGAATCTTCATCAGGAAAAACATCATCAGGATGAAACCTCATCCAATTCTTCTCCAAGCTGTGTTTGCTCCTGGGTTTTAAATACATTCCAAGTTGTTCCAAGGCTTATCTGCCTCGGAATTGCCGTGTTGGTTTTGTGGTTTCCACAATACCATTATCCTTCTATATTGTTTCATGGAAAATCCCTCCAGACAGCCAAAGAAAGACCTTGAATGTGAGGGAGAGATAAAGGAAGGGACTAAAATTGTGTGGTCAAACCTGCAGAGAGGGAGTGGGTGTAGATCAGAGGAATTATGTTCACTTACACCACGGTGGATTTCAGTCACGCTGGTTATACTTTACCTGCTGGTTTTTGTAAATTCTGTTTATCAGACTTTGGTTTGCTTGTGTTTTGATAAGTTCTTGCAGCCCTGTAAGATCCGCCATCATGCAAATCACTTCATGTACATTTTAAACCAGAATATAACAACATGTTTTGCTGTGGTTAATAAAAGTGATGTGGTTCTTTATCTTTCCAGATTCTTCCTCAAATTTTTTCTCAAGTGCAATCAGAATTGCTTGAAAACAGCAGGAAACCCAAGAGATATGAGACGGTTCCAGGTAAGTCTTATAAAGCTCAGCATTAACCTGCCTGCCTCTGCTCTTCTTTTCCTTTCCCCTCTCCTCTTTCCTATGTTGTTCCTAATAAATATGATGACAGTCTTTGATAAGCTATACCAGACAGTGTTAAAGTTTTTCTCCATTTGTTGTGTTTAAACCTTCTTTTCTCTTTTTTTTTTTCCTTCCCTCTTTTTCCACCCTGAATCCCCAGGGGGAAGTGCTGTACTGTACCAACCAGCAGTGGATATTTGATTTGACACCCTCGGGCAAAGCACTCGCACACACAGCTGCCCACAGCAGGGATCGTGCTTGTGATATTTAGATGCCTCAGAATTTTTCAAAGTAGCTCTGTACGTGCTACACAAGCAACCTCCTCGTTTCCTACCTCTTTCCCTGGGTTGTTTTTTTTTTTTTTGCTTTCTAACACTCTCACACCCTCCCTTTAGCTTCTTTAAAAAAAACCTCAACAAACCAAGAAGCCAAAACAGTGATGGTCACTTTAAGATCTCACAGCAAAAGCAACAAACCCCGTGGGACCCTGACCCAGCTGCTTTGCAGTGAAATCTGCCACTGGTTCTATCAGCCCCGTGGCTGATGGATTGTGAATTCCAGCTCTCAAACACCGGAGGAGGTGGAGTGTGGCAGTGGGGAGAGGAGAAGCAGGCACGGCTCTCGTGCCCTCACCTTTTAGGCAGCTCTCTTCAATAAACCGGAGCATTTCACCTGTAGCTCAGCCCCTGTGAAAGTGTCAAGGGAATGGTCCAGCTCTGACAGCCTGGATGTGATGTCAGGTCACCTGGGAAGGGTGAGGAAAGCGGGGCTAGAACTGACTCTGGGACAAGGTTGAGCTACAGGGATGAAATCAGGTGGTCGGGCTGTACCCCAGATTTTCTGGGTGACTTTTGATCAACCATTTTCCCCTCTCTTTTCATCTCTAATTCCAAATGAGGTTGCTCACCATGGTGAAACTCTGTGGTCCTGATACAGGAGAGCCTTGGAACAAGTCCATGAGTCCTTTGCCAGCCAGAGCCTCCAAAATTCACTGAGGGAACCCAGGACCACCCTTGAAAATGCTGCTGTTTCTCATTATTATTGTGCCTTCACGGTCTCACATCCCTGACAAAAATCGGATTTTAGCTCACTGAGGGGTGTGTGGTTTTCCTGTAGATCCCTGACATGGGAAGGTGACATCCTTAGGTTTGGCACTTGATGCTTCATTGCTTCATGTTTTGTGTTCACTTGTATCAATTTCCTCATTTAAAAATGGACTTAAAACTCCACAGGAGTTTACAGAGTTGCTTCAGACTTTCCATCAAAATGTGTTCTCATAGAAAAAGTGATTTTTATTTTTCTTCTGCTTCTGCTAGCAAGGAAAAATTTAATAATTAAAAAAAATGTTTCGACTTTTACGAGAAATCCAGCAAAAAAAAATCTGAAAGCTCAGAAAAAATTAAAGAAATGCAGACAAAAAAAAAATAAGCTTTTTGTTTGGAGCACAAAGAAACTTAAAGAAAAATCCCTGACCAACCTAATTTTTTTCACCAGTAGTTTAAAGAGACTGCAGTGACTTCTTCACTCTGTGTTCTTTAGAGATGATAAGACATTAGGAAAAAAGAGGTGCTCATTGTTAGGGAATTTATACTGAGGGTTTTTTTCAAGTGGCAATTTCCATAAAGAAAAAATAGCAATTCGTTATCATCTGCCAAGAATGCTAAAAAAATCTGGAAAGCAAAAGAAAACCTCTTTTACAGCATGTAAACAGATCTTGCTGGCTCTTGGAGTCAGCGAGAAGAGCTGATTGTGGAATGTCAGGGAACATAAATAGTATCTTTTTTTTTTTGGGTTTTGTTCTGAGTTTGTAAAAAATCGTGCCCAGGGCTCTCCTGATTAACACCTGGGGACCTGAGGCAGTGCCATAATACACAGAATATTGGTTGCAACTGCCAAAAGGGAAATTCTGGACCCAAACACACCGGAATACTGAAGAAAATCAGCTCTGATTTCAAACTCATGCTGGCTACTCCCAAAAAAATCCTCAAATCCTTGGTTTCTATCAGGTGCTGAGCTGCAGGAGGAGTTTGGATTTAATTTTTTGAGGGGGGCAGAAATCTCTCTGTGGTCTCAGCACTATTCTTAGTGTCACCTCACCCAAATGGGGATGTGACAGAGTTCAACAGCGTCAGATATTCAGGGAAACCTTAAACAGGGAAACTGAACCAATTCCTGCAGGACCACGTGGATGGGGATGGAATTTCTTCACTCCTCAGCCCATCCACCTGGCAGCTCTCCTGTAGGAGAGAGAGCCTGGCCTTGCTTTTGATCTCTGTACCAAAACCAGCACTTTATTGAGGAGAATGAGCTGGGATAGACTCCTCAGCTGGGTTTTCTGCCTCAGAACACGCCAGGCTGGGAAAACAGAGCCAAGTGAAACTTCAGGGTTCTGTTTCTCAGGGATAACTTCAACTCCTCCGGCACTTTCAGTCCATGGGAGTTAGTCCCCTTTGAGTCTCAGTGTGAGAATTCAGTTCATGCCTCCAAATTAATCAAGATCAGGCATTAAAACCACTAAGTTCAGTTTACTTTTTATCAACTCCCCCAAAATGTCAACCTTTTCTCAGAGTTACACAACTGAAACCTTCAAGACAAATTGCAGAATTCTTGAGGTTTTGAGTGAGAGCAGGATCTTCATTCAGGCTCCTTCAAAGCTGGACACTTGTGTTGCTGAGCTTTGTTCTGGGCTGCAGAGGTCAGTGTAGATAAAAAAAGATACAAAAAGTGGCTCAAATTGCTAAAATTTGACACTTTGGGAATAACAAAGCTCCGTGTTCCAAAGCAAATTAGCCATGATGAACAGTAAGGACAATAGGCAAAGACAGCTTGTTTTCTGTCTGCCTGCATCATTACTTCCCTGAACATAACCAAAGCTAGGAGTGCTCTTGAACATTCCAGTGGCTTCTGGACCCTTCTTTTATTTTTGGTTGATTTTTTTTTTTGTTGTTTGTTTGTTTTTGTTGAGTTTTCTGTTTTAAAATTTTGACAAATTCTTTTTGCCTGCTGCTTGTTGGACGTGGTCTCTCAGCAGCCCTCAAAGTCAAAAGGAGGGGAAAGCAATTACTTTAAAATATTAGTGGTCTGTTTGCGCACTGTGGAAGTGTTAGTTTTCATTTGAATCGTTAAGATATTCACCAGGCAAAGTGATGACTGTGCAGAGTTGTTTATTAGGTTTGAAGGGACAGTTGTGCATCCTGCCAGTGCAGGAGCCTGTGAGCAGAGTAAAAGCAGGGTCAAAAATCACAGTGCAGTAGGGTGGTTTCTTCATTTCATGATTTAATTCATTATGTTTCAGTCTTGGGCCATATCTAAAACCTCTGCTGTTTTTTCCCCAATAAATTATTTGTACAGCTGTTGTTATTACGTCCCTCCTTTTCCAGACATTTCCAAGCCCTTCACTTTCCCTCTGCAAACAGAATTCTGCAGCAATGCTCATCTAAGCGTGTTATAATTCTTACCTGTGTTCCTCTGCAGAACCAAATATTTTCATTTTCAATGGAGTAGTGCTTGTCAAACCTCCAGGAGACATCAAGATACTCCATTCCTTCTGCAGTTATTAAACAAAACAGCAGAGAGACTCCTTCTATCAAAGTTGTCGTTGAATCACTTCTGAAACCTGGGCCTGAAATGGTCTCATCAAACACCATTTTTGCTCTTTAATGGAGCCTGAATGAAGGCCCAGACCTGAAGCTTTATTGTTGAGACACAAATACAAATAAGAGACGTGGAAATAGTGCCTTACAATGCATCCTATTGAGTTTTCCAGCACGGAGGGGTGGTTACTCATGGCTGGAAAAGTGTCAAGTTAATGCTTCTGATTAGAGAGGAGTGTGAAGCTGTACAATTCGGGCTTGGTTTGGCTCAGCCCCGAAGTTCCAAGGCGCTGGGATCCAGTGTCCAAGCCTGGCCTCAGCCTCACTTGCAGACCCATTACAAGATTTAGATATTTTATACTATACTGGTAATATATTAAGCTAAATTGAATGTTAGGTTTCACTTGTATCATTTAAAAAAAAGGGGGGGGGGGCAGTAGGGAGAGAAAAGGGATGTAAGGTTACATTAACACCGCATTGTAAATTTAATGCAGCTCCAGATGCCTGAAGAGTTGTGGGTTTTTACTATAATTCTTCAGTTTGGAGAGCAACACCAGCTGCTTTGTGATCACGTCGACAATTTGAAATTTGCTTTGATTTTAAGTAGAGCTTCAAAAATAAAATGAAAATCTCTTGCCTTTTTTTTTTTTTAACCAAATGCAATGATTTTGGGCTGTTGAAAAACATGTTTTACCTCAGAAGTTAAGGAATGTGTGATCATTATTTTATTGGGGATTTTTCCCCTGTAGTAACATGATTTTATTGTGAATCACTACTTCAATGTCTGTCAGTGGCTAAAGCAGGGAAAGAGAATCTTTCTAGAACTAAAAGAAAGGGAATATTTCTAGGACTAAGGGATATTTTCATAGTTACTTGGTGGCTGCCCAAAAGCCACAGAGATGCAGTAGTATATCCTTGTGAATTTAACTGAAGCAAATATTGGTTATTTATCAATTTAAGTATTTCCAAATAAAGCTGATGGGTGGAAAACTGGAGCAAAAAGCATCCTAAAATCACCTATTCAAACAGAGGGTTTGAGCTCAGCTCCTCTGCAAATTGAGTTTACAGAGGTATTGTTAGACAGGGCTGAGTTCTCAGTGAGGGATTCTCCCAGGAATGGAAAATTAAAAAAATAAAAAAAATAAAACAAAACAGATGCCATCCATTTAATGAGGAATTCTCCTGCAGAACTCAATTGAAGTCCAATGATACTTTAATGTTAACGACCGGTGTGTAAAGGGGGACAATAATTCTGTGGAATTAAGATGGGGCTCTTCAGCCGAAATGCTTCAGCTGAGACCTGGTGCTCACACATTAGGCTCCTGTTGATGGGGAATTCTGCTTCCTCCAGGAGCACAGTGATTAAACAGGTCCTGCAGTGCCAGGGAGGGGTACGAGGCAGCAGAAATTGGTACTAACAGTGGTCAGCTTTCAACCAAGGTCCTTTTTTAGGAGCAGAAAGAGAAAGGTCAGTAATTGCCCTCTGTTTTCAGCAGAAAACATGACATGGAATGTTTCCTGGCAGGTACCCCCCCCTCCTCTAGATGCTCTAGGGAGGAAGAGAAAGGAAAAATAACAAGGTGCATCCCTGGGGAGGTTTCCTTCCTGACCTCGGAGTGGTTGGATCAGTTCATCATCAGGCACGTGAGCAAAGCTGGCTGCGGCTGGGAATTCACCCAGCTCGCTCTAATCCAGAGCTCTGAGGGGTCTGTGTCACTCAGGGAAATGGAAAATGATTAAGAGGGGTGGGATGATATTGGGAGTTAGGAATGTAGGCTGTAGGAAGCAAAAGGGATAGCAAGGATAAAACACAACTGCTCTAAATCGAAATCCTGCTCAGGCTGATGGGGAAGGAATGTGCCAGAGAGCCCCGTGGTCAGGCTGGGATATGGATGGGGATCACTGAACTGCTGTTAGAGGTGAATACTACATGGAATAATCATTATGGGGGACTAATTTCCCAGGTATAGATTGCAAAACAAATGCAGCTGGTGTCAGCAGAGCCTGGGTCTGTTACTGGGGGGGCAGATTTCTTCATCAGGTACTGACTGACCCAACAAAAGGTGATGTTATTTTAGACTCTGTGTGAGTAAGGGAAGGACTGACTCAGTTGCAAGAGAAAAAGTACTCAAGGAGCTTAATGTGCTCAGATATGAAGGCCAAATATCCATGGGGAAATAGAGTTCCCAGAGTGATGTCTCATCCATTAAAAACACACCACAGATGAGATCCACTCTGTCTCACACTGCCAGCGGAAAGGGAGGAGATTGGTAGCATTGTGCCCCTCTGATTTCTTGTCTGGGTACAATACACTGGATTAACTACAGTCAAAAGAGACCAAAATGACATTGGAACAGGTGTAGGAATGGGTCAGTAAGGGGACAGGGGCTGGACAAGAGCTTGGCTCAAATACTTGCCCTGAGGAGGGATGGAACTGCTCTCTGAAATTACCCTCAGGTAGGTCAGGAAGGCAAATAATAATTTTAAAGCTAATGTTAAGTATAAACTGACTAGGAATAAATTTAGGCTGTAAGCCATAAATTCCCTCACCATCAGCCTTTAAAACAAGATGAGTGTCAAAGGCAAAAGGTGGAAATGGTTGAAAATGATTTTATGGAAGCAGCTCCATGGTTTGGTTGTGGAAATAGCAGGAGACAAGGAGTCAGTGACCCAGGAGTGGTGTCCAAGCCCTGTGTCCCAAGAACCTTCAGAGACCCTGGAGTGAAGGCCAAGTGCCCAGTTTGCTCTGCCAGCCCCTGGTTTGCAGGCTCAGGGTCTCAGGGAGGATTTCCCAAAGAATTCCATGGAAGTTTTGAGCAGAGTGAGGCTGCTGGCATTTTCCCCATTGTTTATTTTATTCCTAATCTGGCTCTGAAGCAAACCCATCATATCCAGGCTCTCCTCCTGTGTTACTCCCTCAACCAAAATTCCTGTTGACATCAGTGGGAGCCCTGTCCAAGCTCAGGCAGCAGGATGAGGCCTGACATCTTTCCTTCCACTCAGCGGGAAAATAATAATAATAATAATAATGATGATAATTTTTTTAAATCCTCATAGTAGTTTTTTTTTTTTTTTTTTAAGTTAAAATAACATGGTGCTGTGACTAGAGAGTTATAAGGGAAAGTGCATCAGGAATGCAATATTGTTTCCAGATGTACAATGTCATAAAGAATTTTTTCCACATTTGGAATGGTAACAGGAATTTTTTGAGAGAGATCATCTACACAGTGATGAGATATGTTACATATAAGTAAATGCCTGTATGCCTGGAATGTTTGTGCCATATGTCTAAATAGGTGTCTGTGACTGATACAGATTTTATATCTGGGGATGTGAATGGATTTGCATATCTGTGATTTGAAGAGCAGCACACTTTAGAATATAAAAATACTGACATAACATCGGTGGGGGAGGGAAATTTGTAGTACTCAGGTGGAGGTTTGTAAAGAAACACAACCCCCTGAGTTGAGCAGAGAGGTGAAGGAGGGGCAGTGCAGCTCAGAGAAGCTGAGTTTAATGTGCTAAAGACACTTTGTCTGGGTGTCACGGGAGGTGAACCCTCCCCGTGGGTTCTGAGCGGGGATTGCATTACAGAAATCCACCTGGGAAACAAAAATAATGTGGAGATACAGCTCCAGCATTTCTCCAGGACTGCTGGGGAATCACTGGTTTATGGATGTGGCCTCTCAGCTGATAACAAGACCTTTGCAGATTGGCAGGGAGAACCTCAAGGACTGTGAAAACACAGCTTGGAATCCTGTAATTCCCTCAGTGTTCTGAAGGAGATGCGATTTGTGTTTGGAAGGATGAAGGAATAACACATTGCCCTCTCTCTTTCTTTCTTGCTTGCTGTCCTCTGAAACCCCAGCAGACGTGACAGCTTGGTCCAGCTGTTGGGTGGCACAAAATCTTTCGTTTTTTGCTGTCTGTGCCCAAATTTGGCCCTCAACCTCAATTACCAGAATCCATGGCCTACCTGACTCATTTTGTTGTTCTCAGATCATTCCCTTTGGATTAAATTTTGCATTAACAAAGGGTTTTAGGTAAAAGATCATCCACTGAGAATGGGCAAAGAAGCCAGATTATCATACACAAGAAGTAGTGCCATCAGGGCAGGAAGAGAAAAACTCACCAGAACCGTTTGCCAGTGCTGCGGGCAAAAGTGAGAATTCAAATCTCCAGGGAAGTTTGCACATCACCTTTCATCAGCGCTAAAGACAGAGGTATTTTAAAAAGGGCTTGGACTGGTTTACGATGTTGGCAGAACAAGTGTTGTTGATAAATAAGTGTTCAGGAGGGTATTGGCAAAAATGCATAGAAATGGTTAACAAGGTAATGGTAAGAAACGTTGACCTTGATTTGTTTAGCTAAGATGTAAAGATTTTTGAAGGTCAAAGGTGTTCTTGTGTAGTGTTTTGGAGTCTAACTGTGTCTGACCCTCTAACATTAAGCTGCTGTGGCCTGCAGTTTTGAAGAGTGAAGCAAACCAGGGGGAAAGAGGGAAGGGGGAGAGAACAGGAAATGGAGTGAGGTGTTTCAGGAAGTTGTCAGGAGTTGACTGATTGATTCCAGATGGAAAGGGTCACCCTTCATGACCCAGGAAATACTCACTGGGGGAAAGCAGTTGGCTTGTGAAAGGGAAGGGCCTGGGAGTTAGAGACCATGGTGGAATGCACATTCCTCCTCCTTTTATCCATAAAACATTGGGTTTTAATCTCCAGTATAAAACAATTGTATTGTGATCTCCATCAGGCAAGAAGGAATGGCTGGGGCAAAGTGAAGATGTTCAGTCATTTTGATGTCCATGATCTCACGTGTCCTTTCTCCACACCGTGGATGAGGAGTTGGGTGGTGGTGGTGTAGCCATGAGAAAGGTCTCTGCTGAATTTCAGGTTACAGCAAAAAAGGTCCCAAATGTTGAGAAGGTTCTGCTCCAGATCTGAACTTGGCATCTCATCCTGTCCCCGAGAATTCTGTGTTTATTCACCCTGGGTCCCAGCCGGTGACAGGCCAAGTGTCTCTGGCCCTCCTGTCACGGATGGAAGAGGGGGATAAAAATGGAACCACGCGTGGAGAGAGGTCTAGAAGCGCATCTTCCATTCCTGCTGGCTCGGGGAGCAGAGGATGCTCAGCACATGTCTTCTGGACTGGTTCTTGCCATTACTCTGCCGTTGCTGTGGGAGTCTCTACATCTTCTGCCAAAGTGTGGCTCTTGTGTTGTGCACAACCCAAATGGTGATTCCAACACTGATCTCTGCTCTGGGCCAGAGACAGCTGGAGCCAGGGAGCAGCTGGAGCTGTGCCAGAGGTTAGGCTGGAGATCAGGGAAAGGTTGGATATCAGGGAAAGGTTCTTCCCCCAGAGGGTGCTGGGCACTGCCCAGGCTCCCCAAGGAATGGGCACGGCCTTGAGGCTGCCAGAGCTCCAGGAGCATTTGGACAACGCTCCAGGGATGCACAGGGTGGGATTTTGAGGTTTCTATGCAGGGCCAGGAGCTGGACTGGATGATCCCAGTGGGTCCTTTTCCACTCAGGATCTTCCATGATTCTGTTCTATGTGCGAACACTTGAAGCCTGCCTCTCCTCTCTCTTCCTGGGAGCACGTGGGTGTGTATTTATCCCACTCGTGTAAGTGAGCTCAGAGATGTCTCTATTCCATAGTGTAACTGTATATACAAGACACACTTTTTATTTACATTTGGTTGCAATTTAAACACTTGTCGTAAATATTTCAGACACTGGAATAATTCAGGCCTATTCCCCTGTTGCCACAGTGTGCTCTGGGCTGGCCAGTGAGAGATTAAAATTTATTTCCATTGTTTAAGGGAAAATAATGAAGTGCATCTGAGTGGGCTCAGCTATGTCATGCGGGAAATGTTCCCTTTGGATGGAGTTGCACCCCACCCTAATGGGAATGAAGAAATCAGTTGGCACACAAAAGCAACACATTCTGTGACAAAAATGCTCGAGAAGTATAAGAGTACAGGATGACAAGAGCCTTTTGGAATGAATTAAAGTTGTCTCAAGAAAGAAAGTATTCTTTAAGCTCGCCTGAGCCTGGGGAGGGCAAGGTCTCTCCTGCTCTGTGCTGGATAGAGTTTTATCAACAATTAGAGCTTGACATTCTCTTACCTCGGCTGTGACAGCTGAGGCTGTGAGAATCCATGAACACGTCCAGGGTTTGACTCTGCATGGCTGTGCATTACTGTAGGTGTGGCAGTGGGATGGAATTAAGCTCATTTACATCAACTAATTGTCAGAACCACTCAATCAGAGGGCATCTTCTTTCAGAAGTTAAAACACTGTTTGTTTTTCCCAGAAGTTTATGGTTTGAAGTCACACATATTTCTGGATTGATGGGATTTAGAGCTTTGGATATTGTAAAAACTGAAGTGGGATTAATTAACGTATACAGTTGCTTCCTCTAAGAATTCAAACTGGAGCCCAGTCATGGAGGCTGAGGTTTAAAAGCTGCTGCTTGCTTTGGGGTGCTTAGGCTCAGATGATTTTCAGGAGGCGCTGTGCACTCACATGTCAAAACCAGACATGATATCAGGTCCTGTTTTCATGTAGTTTCCATCCTGCAGGAGCTGGGTCATTATACAGTGAGGCCTCTATACAGCCCACAGGATGCTGTGTTAAATGCAATTAATGCACTGAATGAAGGCTGAAAATATTTTCTGCCCTTCTTGTAAACCCCTGCAGGGTGTGCTGCCATTTTACAAAACAAGGGTTTAGCCGCACTGAATAATTAATCCGTAACAAGTTGAATTTAGAATGAATTTTTTACCTGGCTGTTTTTTCCTTCTCGTTCTAAATATCCAGGTGGTGCTATCGACAACAGTGAACGTGGATGGGCACGTGCTGGCAGTGTCTGACAACATGTTCGTGCACAACAACTCCAAGCACGGGCGGAGAGCGAGGAGACTTGACCCCTCGGAAGGTGGGAGTTTTGTCTGGAGAGCAGAGCAGAAATTACCCATTCTTCCATTTCTGTTTGTTTTCAGGAGGGAAGGAGAGCTAAGAGGGAACTGCAGAGCCTCAGGGGGTTTGGGGAAGGCAGAGGCAGGAAAACAGTGTCTACTGCATGCAAAATATGATCCTCCTCACATCTGAGGGACTGGCTCCCCCTCCCCCTGCAATTTATTAATTAGTATGTACTGCGAAGATGAAAAACACAGAAACACCGAGTATTATCTAAATTTCAGCCCTCTCATTCAGCTGGGATAGATTTGATTTCAGGCAAATTAGGCAAGATGACATCTTAGTTAAACAGAGCCGTTCCAGCACAAGATGTGTATGAAAAAGTGTCACTGGTTCCCTTAAACAAACTGTGCACAGAGCCTAACGATGCGCAGAGGGAGCTGACACTAATTGATGTGAGTTTGTTTGGCTAAGCCAGACTCATGGCCAGCTCCAGGATGGGTTGGGGACTGTATTCAAGCAATTACAAATTCTTGTATCTGTTAAGTTTCAAAACGCTCGGCCCCTCCTCTCCCTCTTCGTTCCCAAAACATTCCACCTCCCTCACGCAGACAGTGCTCGAAAATGACTGGAAAATGCTGGAAAATGCTATCAGTGCCTGCTTTTCCCTCCCCTGCAGCCACTGAAAGTGAGAAGAGCTGGTGATGTTAGTAGAAAAGACAAGCAAGGATATTATTTCATTATAATGTTTTGCTGCCCCACTTCTTAACTGTGCCCTGTATCAGCCTAAAAGAAGAATTAATGAACTGGAAGAAAATGATTGAATCAGTAAAGAATTCAGAGTGGTGTTAATTCTCCCCCAGCGGGCAGTGAAATGGTAGAAGGAAAATCCCAGGATTCCTAGCCTAGGAAGCCATCCAGTTTTTCCTTGACTGATTGGATGTGATTGACTGGCTGTTCAAAGGAGTCTCATGTTTTTGGAGCACTGCCAAAGTTCCCCTCCACCTCTGACCCTGTCAACATTGGGAATGGAGTGATGGATTGACTTTGGTTATGGCCTGGAAACCATATTGGGTTCCTGATGGGATGCATAGTCCAGAGGCCTTGAACATATGGAAGAGAGAAATAAAAAAAATCGCATCTATAAAATCAAGAAAATTATTAGAAATTGTCTCCTGATATGAATTGGAGGAGACAATTGATATTTCCATATCTTTTTTCACCCATTGATAAACTTAATGAATGTGACTCTACCTTTTTTTCCACAGAGTTTGTGTTTGTGGGATCATATGCTAATGAGTGGGTGTTATTTTGGGTTTTTAAGCAGCCTCTGCACAATCATTTGAGCGTTTCGTTTTTACACCCACTACAGTTGGCCTATTAGGCTTTAATGACACGATGTTAAGTGCCAGTAATGAATAGGCGAGTAATTAACACTTGCAAGGCAGAAAACACTCATTTATTTATTTATTTATCAACATGCTGGGGTTTGTGGAGAGGTGAGCAGCCTTCATGGGTGAATGGCTGGAGGGGACTTGTCCTAGGCCTCTGCCAGCAGTGGGAATTCAGGAATTCCCAGGTGTGGATGGGTGGAGCTGCTCTCAGCTGCAGTTTTGCATCACTTGGGGTGTTTGATGCTCACAGGAATTGCTCCAGGGATTTACATCCAGGCCTGGCAAACAGCCTCAAAGCTGTTGGGGGGATAAAAAACGACACCTTAAAGTGATGTTTTGATGTTGTTTTTTCCTCTGTGCAGCCACGCCCTGCATCAAAGCCATCAGCCCAAGCGAGGGGTGGACCACGGGAGGAGCCATGGTCATCATCATCGGGGACAACTTCTTCGATGGGCTGCAGGTGGTGTTTGGGACCATGCTGGTGTGGAGTGAGGTGGGTACAGCTGCCCCCCTGCCCCAGAGCTGGGGAAACTTCCCTTTTCTGGGGAGGGATGGGGTTAATTCCTGTTACTGTTCCGTGGTGGTGTGTGAGGTGGGACATAGAAACCTGTGTGAAGGGAATTCATGGAATGTGTTTTCCTTGCTGTGTGATACTATTGAGTGATACCCAGAAAGGAACTGAACAATTCTAAGCGTCTATAAAATCAAAGAAATTATTAGAAACTGTATTCTGATATGAGCTGAAAGAGACATTTGATATTCCCCTATCTTTTTTTACCCACTGATGAACTTAATGGATGTTACTCTACCTATTTTTCCACAGGGTTTATTATTTACACAGGTTTATTTACACAAGCAAAGGCAGAGAAATAAAGAAAGTGTTTGAGTTTGGGAAGGAGAAAAAAATCCACCTGGGCCCAGGAATAAGCCACCAATTAAACAGTGGGCTTAACAGTACAAGTTTCTTGACGACAATTTATCCTAAAACGTGTGATCCTCTCCTGGAGGCCAGGAACTAACCCAGGTGTATCCCTCTGCTGATCTGTAGTGATAATAAGAAGTTTCTACTGAGGCCTGTAATGGCAGGACAAGGGGGAATGGTTTTAAACTGAACAAGAGTAGAGTTGGAGATGAGGATGACATTTTTTATCGTGAGGCCTGGTACAGGTTGCCCAGAGAAGCTGTGGCTGCCCCATCCCTGGAAGTGTCCAAGGTTGGATAGGACTTGGAGAAACCTGGGATAGAGGAAGGTGTCCACTGGGGGTGGGATTGGATGATCTTTAAGGTCCTTCCCAAACTTTTCTGTTATTTACTCGTGAAGTGAAAGAATAGAACAGACACCTGACGGTGCCTCTCCTGTTGCCATTCCCAGCTGATCACACCTCACGCCATCCGCGTCCAGACGCCTCCCCGGCACATTCCCGGCGTGGTGGAGGTGACATTATCCTACAAATCCAAACAGTTCTGCAAAGGAGCACCAGGCAGGTTCATTTACACAGGTGGGTGCCTGGGATTTGGGCTGCAGGAGCTGTGTCGGTGATTGGTATTGACAACCCTTGGTTTGATTGATTGATTGATTGATTTACCCTCCTGCTCTTCCAAGGCCACTCTGACAGTGGTGACATTTGGGTGTGTGAGGAGGTGATTTCATAAGGCATTTTTACTGCACATTAATATTTTTCCCAACTGCTGTCACAACATGGGTCTGCCTCCAGAAAATGCAACCAAATATTTATGTTCAACCTGATTATATTTGAGCTTTTCTCTCTTTTTTTTTTTTTTGGAAAGAGTCACACTAAGACAGATTGTTTGAAGAAGAAAATGGCAAACTGTTGGAAAGATGAATATAAAAACGAGCTATACATTTCAAGGGTAAATCTAACAGCACCGTGAGGCTGTTGTGGGAGCTCATCTGCGTCCTGTAATGCATCTTTATATTGGGCTCCTGCAAAGTGTGCTGGGCTGGCACTGCTGCACTTCTGGGGCTCTCAGCGTTTCCACTCCAAAGTGCTGTCGCTCAGGGTGCTGCAGCCTGGCCATCAACCTCCTCTCATCCCCAAAACGGGACGTGTGGACTTTTCCATAAGGTCCCCACATGGAAAACTCCCTGTGAGAGTGAAGCCAGCAGGGTTCTGTAGACATGTAACGATGTGCTGGAGAGTACAGCAAAAACCCAGAGAAATGGCTCATTGGAGGGGAATGGCAGTGGCTGAACCAACTTTAGCAGTTGAAGTGAGAGATAAAATACTTAAAATGAAATAATAAATAATAATAAATAATAAAAATAATA